>AP018153.1:10220176-10804825 GCA_003052745.1 Caenorhabditis inopinata
GATTCAATTCCGGAAGCAGTATAACCAGCATCTTCAAATTGAAAAGTTCCATTCATAGGGTTTAGTTCGTCCTTTGTTAAAAGATGTCCTTCTCCTATCCCTCCGTATCTCCGTCCTCGTCCTCGTCATGTAAAGGGATTCACACTGAATTCCGAATTTCTATCTTTGATAATCTGATGCATATTGAAATGCTCTTTCATGATTTTGATGAATCTCAACGGACATTACTACAAAAGTTTTCAGGAAACTAGAAAAACTGGGCTCTTCCACAGTACATAGTGGAAAAAAATGAAAATTGTTGAAAAAAGTGTTTTACACACTGAAATCTGAATATAACCGAGTGTGATCTATACTAATATGAACTCGAAGTTTCATAACTTGGACTTCTCTCGAGGGACAAATATACTAAAATTTTTCAGAAATCTCAAAAAAGTGAAAAATGAATTTCCGAATGAACCGTGAGAGGTGGAAACTAGTCATGTACTACAAAAATGTTCAAAAAAGTGTTCTAAACTTATTTTAGAAAAGTTTAGACCTCTATCTTCAAAACTGACAAAGTTGATTTTTTGACTTCAGATGACGTCATCTATGGGGAGGAGGAACGGATCCGGGTAATTTAAGGATATATGGGATGAGTGTACCCTAGGGTACCCTGACATAAACTTTCAGATCGTTCTTCAATAATTTTTGCGAACTGTGAACCGGCCTTCAGGCCTATGCCCATAACTCGTAAAATTTCATGATATTTAAAATGCCATAGCGCCACGCTTATTGAAACTTAATTTATCTTTTTGGTCCAATTAAACTTAAAAAAAAACAAAATCAGAAAGCAAAGAAAACTTGCCGTCGAGCGGCACCGAACCCACACTGCAGAGTGCTGAAAAAGCTCCGGATTTTCAGATCGAATCGTGGTATTCGCGCCACGAATAAGCGCTACGCGTGAAAAAAAACTGACAGATATTTCAACAATAACAACAAACAATTGAACAAAAACCTCTAAAAAAAGTCAAAAAACCATTGACCCCCCCCAAATAAGATAGCGCCCTCCCGACGATGAAATGCCCTTATGATTTTATCTATTTTCTTGAAATTCCTCAATATCAATTCTAACTGTTGAATGAAAGATTTCAGCGTAACATTTTCGTGATTTTTCTCAATTTCGGGAACACATTTCCACGTGGCAGATGTTAATCTTGATAATCTGTAATCCTACTTCTACATATAATTCCGCGAAAGTCAGTTCTATCATTGTGAATAGCCTTATCCAACAACTCTCGTCCTAGCATCGAGACTGTAGATCAAGGAGCACTGAAAATGGCCACAATAAAAGGTAATCGAAGGACGGCTGGGGTGCGAAGTATTCTCTCAATAACTTTTGTTTGTAACTGACATAGCCGAGCATTCAAAGCGGACTATCGTGAAATCAATTATAGAAACAAAAATTTACATTTTTCACAAGATCGGAATTTTGAGAACCGGAAACAGATCTAATATTCTATTCCCGGCTCATAGTAGTGACCGACTATTATGAATTCCCTTCAACTTCTGTCGCCTGTCGCCCGCTTTAAAACGTGACTAACGAAACAATAAAGCGTTCAAAAAAGGGCTCAGGAGTTCTACCTGCACCAAAACGATTATACTTACAGCTTTGTGTACCACGCGCGAATGCACAAAAATATTTAAATTAAGCAATGGAAAGAGGTAAAAAAGCTGAAAACTATTTGACAAAAAATGGGAGAATAGATTTTTGGAAAAATGTTTTTTGAGAAATACTTTTAAGTGAGAGTTTCGAGGAGTAGCTTTTTATTGAAGCAGTTTTCCTAAAAGTTTCGATGACTGAGAAATTAATAAAAAGAGAAACAATTTCAATTAACAGAAAATGAAGAAAAAATGCGAATTTTTTAAATTTTGCAAACGCGTTCCTCATCTAAAAAGGTAGCGGCGGCCGTGGATTTTTCATACGACAGCAGGCCGCCGGTGTCTTTTTTTAAAACTATGTTCTAAACGCTAACGTTCTCTTAAAGTGTCATTATGAAGCAATTCTGGAGAATCCTGGTAATTAAATCATAAAAAGTAAATATTTGTAATCAATTAAATCACGTTTATTTCAGATTACACCTCTTCGCTAGCTCTCCTTCTTCTCTTGGTGTCCTTTGAGTACGCTGAAGGAGGCGAAGCAAAGCGTGAGCCATTTTTAAGTTTTATAATTAAAATAGCAAGAGTCTGGACTCAACAAAGCTTTAAGTACAACAATCCTGGACAACATGTTTTTAATTTTCAGTTTTTAAACGAGAAATAAAGTTTGAAATCGATATTTCGGAGAGCCGTTGTATAAACACGCGAATTTAAAGTTCTTTATAACTTTTCGAAAGTTTAGAAAAAAGAAAAGAAAAAAAAAGAGTACAGAATACATAATTCTACACTTTTTTGATAGCGACTGCTTGAGCCTATGTGCTATGAGAACTGGGAAATAGCATGAGCCACCAAACAATATGTGAAACATTCACTCTCTCTCTTTTCCGTGTTTCCCTTTCTTGTAAATCCAATACTCTTTTCAGCTACCGACTATCTTCCAGCCAAACCTTCCAGAATTCTATTACCTACGAAGGCGGGAAACATCGATATAGCCACAATTAGCGCTAAATTTGGATTGTTTCCTCAAATACTAAGCACTTGCGGAAAGAAGACTGTAAATTCAAGAAAGCAGTTGCTTGTTCCGTTTGATATGGTGGAAACCCGATCTACTGAAAAAATGTGTATTCCCCGTTTTTCAGGCATTTGAAATGAGTACGGACTGCAGTCCTCATCCCCATCGTATAGTCGTGACTACTGGGGTTTTTAGCAGGTCGACAGGTGATCCAGGTGTTCACATATTCGAACCAATCTTATGTCAAGGGTATGCTTTTTACATGCATGACTGTCCTAATCGTTTACATTAACAGGATACAACAATGCGTCGACAAACCAAAACTGATACATGTGGTATTCGGGAAAGCTGCAGCTAAAGAATATCCCGCATTACACAGTGAGGCATTTAATAATAATAACAAGGTAGACCTCTGTAAAGCCGGAAAAGAAGCTGTGTTCTCGAATGAGCCAGGATGTGGGAATCACCCTGCAGTTCCTAAACCCGATGCAATATCTACTGATCCAATATATATTGCTCCCAGATGGAAGACGAATGCCGACGGTTTATTTACCATCATTCCTCCTTTTACTTACAGTGGAGTAGGAAAGGTAACTTTTCATAGAGAGAGAGAGAGAGAGAGAGAGACCGTATACTACTAAACTAGACTTCCTGCTTTCTATACATACGCTTCATTTATTCTATAGGTGGTTATAGATTATGTTATTCAAAACTTTCCGATTTCGATTTTATTTTCTTTTTATCCACTGCACTATTTTTTTATCTATCTCTATCTGAGAAGAAAACGAGTGTTCTTATTATGCAAAAGTTTGAATTTAAAAACAGTCAAACATGCACCCATTGATTGCATTTTAACGGTTTCTGTGCCCACATTCCGATTTTCGTCGCTACTGGTCCTAATTCTTCAGAAACTTGTAAATTCTAAATGCAAATAATCGTAAATTTGTCAAGAATTCTCTGGAAGAGATATGAAAGCAATTCCTGATATGATATTGATGTCACCATTGTTGTCATGCTCATAACATAAGAATTGTTAAACGTGGCAACTTAGTAAATCTTGCATTCTGAGCTCTTTTTTTTTTAAATATTTCTCAGGCAACTTTAGTTCCGTTAAGGCTCCAGGCTTATCTTTAAAATTATGGTTTTTTGGCACTGCTATTCTATATTTCTAAACTTTTGAAGCTGTTTCATGCAACTGTTGGCACGTTAGGCTTTTTGATGCTCAACCCTAGGTACGAAGATTGTTCCTTTGAACGTTAAATACTTTTAGATACAACAATTCCTTAAAATTTCGTAATTAATTATTTTTGCCGTAGCGTGAGATTTTAATGTGCTAGTAAAAATGGTCTCTTGAGAAAGAACGAAGCCTGTTTCCGATCAATCAGACGTCTGACTCCGTCTGCATGCCCTGCAGTGCCGCTTTGATTCTGAAGGTTTATATTCATAGCAACATCGGGTTTTTACAGAGAAAAACGCCCTTATTGACCCGAACTAATTCTTTTGTGAAACTGCCAAAAACGAGTGATTTGACAACAGGAGGAAACGGTTGGAAACCTTGCACAGCGACATGTGATAGAGGAAATATTGTGAAGATGAACATGAAACCAGGAAGTTGGAAGTTTATTCTTTACCTAAAAGGAACAGCAGAAGGGTTAGTTTTTCATAATTTCTGAGTGCGCTTTTTGAATTCTGAAAATTTAAAGATTCAAGCTGTGCATTGACGCAGATAACCACGACGTAGACACCGCTACTCCGACGTGTAAGGGATCGTTTGAAATGTACATACTGCCACGCAATGGGATTGTCGTTTGGCCGAAAACTGGACGTGCTTCGTTGCTAGAAATGAAGCCTCGGAATAGCGATGATACTCGGGACTATGCGATTGAAATTGGTTTTGGCTATGGAAAAAGAATAGGAAACCAATTGCCAGGGGAGGTAAGTAAAATTAGAGTACAGTTGCACAAGAGATCATAAATAAACCACTGTATTTTTAATCAACTCGGGCTCTAGACAATCTAAAAGTAAATCGCATTTTCGCTAATCGACGATAAGGATTATTCACTCATATTCTTGTAGTTCTACGTGGCCAACATGTTCCGTGAAGCCGTTGTTTCCGATTCTGATGGTTGGGATGTAACGGCCGCCTCAAAAGTGTCATTCTTTTTCTCAAGCAAAAATTCACTGGTAGAAAGCGGCGGTATTTTCTCTCCGGTGGGTACCTTTTGTGACTAGTCTCTGTAATAGCTTCACTCTCAGAACATTGAGACCGGAAAAACATATGTATTGGGAAGCGATGTGGTAGCAAATGAAAAGGTGATCGACCCGAAGGCCGGAGAAGCTGTCGCCGAAGGAAGCGAATCATTGGTTTCCCCTCGTGATGAGCCGGTAATTCCAATGGTTCCAACAACAACTCCGGCTCCTGGAAGGCATGCAAGTAATGCTGCAAGTGGATTACTTCTTAGCTCTACCGATAACAATAACGCTGCCATTTTCATGCCTGGAAAATGGTGGACTTGGGCATTGTACGTTGGATTTCTCATTGGATCACTTGTTGGAGTTGCTGTTATTGGCGGTATTTTCTATATTATTAGAAGGACTGTGTACGGGTTCTGGTGAGTTTTCAAGCTATTCAACTTTTACTAGTACAGAAATATTGGTAAATGCACATTACGTTTGGCGATTGCACATGAGCCGCAGATGGTCACGCAAATCGCAATAATGAGCACAAGTGGCGCCGCGATGCCAGGCAAAAGAATGCGATTCCAGATCATGCGGGGAAGTGAGCAGCTAATGGGATGAATTGGACCTAGCTGGCGCTACCAGTAGGTTTATCGTCGATAAACCATGAAAGCTAGAACACTGAAAAAAATTCTAAAGTATACAGATACGTGAACGTCATCAGTACGCTCAATTATTTCTATTTATTAAAACTAGTAGATAGTTCGCGGCTACGCCGCTGTTCTAGAACATTCTGGAATGATCCAAAAACTTTGGAAAACAATGCCTATTAAAGTTGTAGTTTTGCACTTATGAAACTGATTTTTGACATGTGATAAACGGGAATCCAAACTGCTATATCAGCAAAAGCTTGCTCTCCTACCAATGTAAGAAACGCAAAAAAGACTTTCCTTATTGAAAGCTTCTCCATTTTAATACTTTAATGTAATGGCTTCTTTTTCTAGGTACCGTGGTATGTTCAAGCGATATGGATGCGACGTTTCGGGAACCACTGGCGGAATCACAGGAGTTGGATTTGGGGACACCACTGTTGGAGCAGTCACAGTCGGAGGAACGACTGCTGGAGGAACGACTGCTGGAGGCACGACTGCTGGCACTACGTCTATGTCAACTATGTCAACTACAGGAACTACGGGCAGCACTACGAAAGGCAGTACCATTGCCATGTGAACGTGATAAATCTGTCTACATTAACGCAGTGTATTTATAGAAAACAAAGTAGTTTGAAGGATAGTTTCTTGATTTTTTTGTCTCGGGGAGTACATGAGCTCTCCCTTGGTGTCGCAGGCTTTTGGTTCTTATAGAATTTTTGTAACCCTTTCGGGGGGCAATCTTAGTTGGGGGGGGGGTCCACTCGTTTTTAGTCATTTTTGGAGGTTTTTCTAATTTTTTTTCTGAAAATGTTATTAGATGTATACGAATAACACTAGTAATTTTTAGAACACTTTTATTGGCAGACAACAAAAATACGCACAAAAAAGAAAATCAAGCTATCTTAGTTGGGGGTCCAACGGTTTTTCGGCTTTTTTGGATTATTTTTGTTTCTGAAAAGCGCCTTGTACATCATTTTTCACTTCGAAGAGGAAAAGCCTTACGAACATTCTGGAAAATTTTCGTAATAGTTCAGTAATCTATTTGGGACACTGAAAACAATGCATTTTCTCGCTCTTGACGAACCTAAAGACGAACGAAGACAAGACAAAAGGATTCCACGAAAGACGAGCGGCTTGTTTCGTCTTTCGTGGAAGCCTTAATATTTCTATTACAGTACTGACCATAAAGAATGCGCGCGGGTGTTTTTTTTTTTTGGGATAACTTCGCTGAAAACCTATATTTTGTTGTGAAGCTTTTGCATTTTGCATCATTGCAAAAGTGTAAATTTTTTAAAATGTTTTTTAAATGACCGTCGCGAAGCCATCATTGTCGGCTGGAAACGAAGTGATTCTATAGTTGACTTGGCTTACCAGTTCAACTGAGCTCAAAGTCAGATTCGTCGCGTTTCGAAAAACACCAAGAAGATGTGAGTGCTTTTTAATTTTTAAAAACTAATATTTCACGTTTAGGCACCAGTTGTTGATCGTAAATCGCCGGGAAGACCCCGTATCGCCTCCAAGAACGTTGATGGAAACATCTTGCGCGCGGCTCTATAGGACCCTAGAAGGACTTCTACGGAGATTCAGATGATTGTCACTTCTCCAATGAACCCCGTGTCTTCAAGGAGAGCTATTAGAAGACGTATCCAAGAAAATGGACTCCTCGGACGCTGTCCTATGAAGAAACCGCTGGTCAGTTTGAAGAATCGAAAAGCACGTGTAGCGTGGGCAAAAGCACATCTGAACTGGGGTCCACAGGAGTGGTAGAAGCACGTCTGGAGCGGCGAATAGAAGTTCAATAAGTCTGCAACTTACTGAATTACTGAATGAATCAGGCCAGTTTTAACTGTGGCGAAAAAATGTAGACCGTTCGGAGCAGTTTCAGCAAAGCTATCCCAAAAAAAAAACGCCCGCACGCATTTTAGAAATTCTTCGTTTTTTTTCTCTAATAGAAGTTATGAGGAAGTGTTTTAAAAAACAATTTAACGTGTCCATAAACTGTAGTCCATTCAACCCCACTAGTGATAAACGGTGATTTCCTGATTTCCTAATCTGAATGCCACGTGGGAACTTGGTCATCAAACTAACCCTTCTTCTCAGCCGGGCGATCCTGCTAACCGTCATGGTAATCCGAAACGAGCGGCGGCAATTCCCATCCATTGCTCTCCGCTCACCTTGATATTCATTCAAAAACTTTTTCTCTCTCTCTCCTTCGCATTTTCTTTGTTTCCGCGTGGAGAGGCGAGGCCCCGCCTCCTCGTTCATTTCTCCCAAAAGAAGCGATTGGGAGGAGGGGGGGGGGAGACGGTTCCGAAAAGAGACCCCACGGCCGCTTCCGTCAAATGACAGCCGAGTAATGAGTTCTCGTGTGTTTGCTCATTACCAACCAGCCCTCTCACATATCTATATGGCTTTATCTTCCCCCCCCCCTATCTCCCTCCTCCCCCCACTACCTTCCATTGCAGCAGAAATTTAAAGTTTTTTTTAATGCTTCAGAGTTACATAGTTTCAATTTCTAGATGCTTTACATACAGTTGTCTGATCCTTCTAATAGAAGAGTACATTAGTGAAAAACCCCATTTCAGCACGCAGAGTAGATACCAAATAGTAAGATAATCAAAGAGGAAAATGTTTCACTATTATGTACTCCATAAGAAATTGTTCGTTTTCACTTTCGCAATGTTCATATTTCCCGTTTAAAACAAATCAGAAAGTTGAATATTTTCCAAACATCTCTCCTCCGCTACCGTATATATGTTAAGGGCTCCGAGCATGTAGGACACAGAGCTTGCTGTGCTCTGACAACCCACCCGTATTTGATCACTCGTTTCCCGTAATTTCTCTCTTAGATCATGTAGATCAGAGCGTTGAACAACAACTTCGCCGAAATGAAATGTTTATCAGAACCTCAACTGGCGAACGCTGGTGGCCAAACGATGCGCTGCTTCCTCTTCATCCTACTGTTTCGCGTCACACAAGGTATGTTCGCTGCCAGCTCTCCGCCTCCAGAATGCGCTGGTGTCTTCAGTTTGAAACCGTAGTAGCGAAGTTGCGCCTTGTTGCTATTGAAATTACACGACGAAGCCTAGTGCTCCATAGCGTCGACTACAGACACTGAATCAGTTCAACGGCGATCGGTGTGAAACGAAGAGAAGTTCGCAGTCGTTCGGATATTTTGTGCGGCAAGAGACTTCAGAAATAATTCTCAACGGAGAGCCCATTGCTCAAGATTCTGGAATTTGAGATATGTCCACTCACTTTTCAAGAGTTTACGCAAGGATTCTCCGAGCCTATCTCGAATCGAACTGCACCATTCGTTCTCGAAGAGCTTCTGCGTTAAGCAGCTTCTCATTGATCCTTGCCATTCGAGATCGGGGCCGTTCGATGTCGATCAGTTTGGAATATTTCAGTTCTTTGAATCAATTCCCTCTCATTTTTTAATGAATTCCTATGTTTAAACGCGTGTGATGAGCCGATTCGAGTGTCTGTTACGTCATTGAATACATAGAAAAGTGCATATCTTGCTTAAAAAAGAGCCGAGAACGGAGAATTACCCGGATGGCATCGCAAGTTTTTTCCTCTCAAAAACATACCAAAATTCCGTTTCAAGCGGCAGCCGGCCTCACAATAAGACGCAAGTCTGTCTACAGCTATATCAAATTACAATCGCTCCGTTCGCTTTTTGCTATTATTTTCAACATGTGCTCATGCTCGGTGGCATAAAGGGATGAGGAGACTTGTGAGGCATGTGCGAGAGATAATTTGAAAAGCCATCCAGAGAACTTGTGCCTCAAAAATCGAAATGCTCTTTGTTGGAAGAGAAGGAGGGACGACCGACGGCTGAAACGGCTCATCGCTGCTTGAAAACTGTAGATCGCGGCCCGTTGCATTGTAAAACGCTGAAATTGAACTCCATTGAACTATGTGGCATCAGCGCAGAAGTCGTTAAGTCACTCAGTTGGACGTCTTACTATCATCGGAGCATGGCTGTGTAGAACTCGCTGAGATCCTCATAAATGTTCATTTTTGCGTGCGTTAGGCCGTGATCCGAAGTGTGCATGACATGAATCACAGAAACTTCCCAAGAGCAAAATGTGCTGGAAATTTTGAGGAAAATAGCGAAAAAACTAATGGGGTTATTCATGAAAAGCACGAAAATCATTTTAATGCAAAAAAATGCATTTTTTGCATTAAAATGCAATTGTGCTTTTCATGAATAACCATAAAGGGAACATTTTTCCTTAAGTTTTTTCCAGCCATTTTCAGCCAATTTTTCATTTAACAACGCTATTTTTATTTATAGTTTTCTAGCCGTTTAACTCATTTTTACAGTATTTTCCCCACTAATTATTCGTTTTGATTGTCAAGAGAACGCGCCTTTCCTTCAGTCCGCTATATACAGTACCGGCCATAAAGGAATTATATTGTCGAAAAACCATAATATAATACATTTATGGCCAGTATGTGTATGTAGAATGAGCACCGGCAAGAAGAGCATTGCGGGATGGGGATTTTTAGGAAATGTAATCAAAAAGAGCTGAAAATGCACCTGGAGCAACAAAGACAGTGAGCAGCGAAAATTGCACAAATTCAAAGAATTTGGCGTGGCGTTAAGCATGCAAAAAGCTAATTACAGTAACGGCCATAAAGGTATTATATTATGGTTTTTCGCCAATATAATACCTTTATGACCGGTACTGTACTTCACGGCTCCTGGAATTCTTCGAAGAATTTGCTTGTTTGCTCCTCTCATGGATCAACCGACGTTTATGTGCTAATCTTGCTAGCTGGAAGAGTCGAACTTCGTGCGAAGTTTCAGGCTGAGCCGGCTCGGCGAGAGACAAGTATGCTCTCGCACTCGCCTCCCTTCATTATCTCATTTTTTGTTGTCTTCTTTTAATCGGATCAACACACTTGTGTGCGTGAAATGAAATGTGTGCTCGCGCGATTAATGACAATCAGAGAAAGCGATTCTCTCGCCTTCCCTACCAAATTGACCGTCCAGTAATTGGATGGGTGAAACTGGAAAATGAGATAGCTGATAGCGAACTGAAAGCGAATGAAGAGCTATAGAGCTAGAGAAAGAGCACATAGTTGCACCCTTGTTGACATTGAATGCTGTCACCCAACAACACTTGATTTCCCTTATTAGAGTGTCCACTGCTGCTGGTTGCTGCCTGTTGGCTACCAGTTTCTCGCCCTAATATTTGCGCGAAATTGCCATTAGTCGCAAAGCTCTTCAACAGTTTAAGGGATGATAATAATGGGCTGGATGGTCTCGAAGAGAAGCACAGAATCGGATAAACGATTCGTCTGAAAGCACATGTTTCGCTTACAGAAACACGAACCGATTCATAGAAGAACACTGACGTCTAGAACTTTCTTTCAGTATCAGCCGATGTCATCTTCACAGCAGAGCGTTGCAATCGAGTAACCCATGGACTGAGGACAGTGAATGGTGATCCGTCTAGATATAAGCAGTGCGGCCCTTCTGGAAGAGTGTGGATTGTTCCTTGTGCTCCACAATTGACGTTTGATCCTGAGGATAGAGTAAGCAATGGCTCAAAATAGTGCGAGAGTTGGAGGGAGAGAGAGAGAGAAGGAGAGAGAGAGAGAGAGAGAGAGAGAAACAGTGAGAAAAAGATACACAAAAAGGGAAAGAGAGACCGAGAGTGACAGAGAGAGGGTGAGAGGTAGCGGGGGAGAGAGAAATTGACAGAGAGAGACAGAGAAAACAGAGAGGCAAAGAGAAAGGAAGACCGAGAGAAACAGAGACTCAAAGAGACAAAGGGAAACTTAGACTTAGACACATAAAATGATACCATCAATCCGAGCCCAAGCGAGCACAATCGGCTCTGAGCAAAACTTTGTTCACAATAAAAAGCGCTGATCGCAAATGGCCGCATATACATAATTATTTTTGTCTGGTTTATAATAATTCCGTAAATGAAAATTTGTTGCGATTCCAAGAGATCCCGGACCGATACCATCCGTTGGTCAGCCACTAGTTCCCAAGAGCTAAATGTGTTTGGTTATTACAGGTATGCAAGGAGCGTTTCGATTCTAGAATGGCGAAACCGATGCGGAAATATGAAACTGCAAGAGCGATAATCACAACTCCAGCTCCTCGCTCAGTCAGTCATCCCGTATCTTCTGAAGTCACCGCTGGGAATTCTGCAGTTGTCGCAGCTCCAGAAGAGTTCGTATTCTCCACCATACGACCAAAAAGCAGGAAACCAAAAGTAAAAACGAGGGGGAAATTGAGAAAAACCACGACATCAATGCCAGCTGCTCCATTGATAATGACAACCACACCGATGTCAGTGGAAATTGGAAAATCGGGAGAGACAATCGAAACAATGACTACACCACAAATAGTGATATTTGCTAGTAAGAAGAATAACAGCCGAAACGGAGAATGGAGACAACAGCTTGTTAGAAACAGAGGAAACAGCAAGGAACCTGGAGCTGGAAGTGGAGCCGCATTCACGAGACCTGGAAGAATTCGAACAACCACTTCGATTCCTGTCACTCATGCCACACGGTTCGTTCCAGCGATTCAGAAGATTACGGCGGCGCCAAAAGAAATTCAAGGAATGCCGCACACACTTGCTCCGTATGAAGCAATGAGTAGAGGAGTTGATGGATTTGGAGTTGATGAGTTAACTACAATGACTCCAGAATACACTGTTCGGTGAGAATTATTGATTGAAAAATAAAATTTGAAAACAGCTCCTCGTGATAAGCTCACAAGAAGTTGTTATCTTGAACAGATTTCGCGCATCTTAACAAAAAATAAGTTTTTTTTTTTATTTTTAAATTAATTTTTTAAAGAAATAAATATTGAATTTAAAAATTTAAAGTATTCTCTAAATAATATTGACATTTTAAAAATTTTAATCAAATTTTAAATATTTTTAATAAATAAAACAGACTTGAAATGTTAAATTCAATATTTCTTTCTTTAAAAATTAATTTTAAAAATTTATATAAATTAAAAAAAAAACATTTTTTTCAAAAAAATGCGTAACTGCAGAAACAAAAGATGAATTTGAGTGAAAAATTAAAAAAAAAAAAACTCAAAAATTGTTGGAAAAATTCAGAAATAAACCATTAAAAAATAGAGTGAGGTTATACTTTTGTGGAATTGAAAAAAAAATTTTTTTCGAAAAAATGCTCACTTTGCAAAATGTTTCATTGTTGCTTATCTTTAATGATAATATTAGTTTGTTCTAACACCTTTTCTGAAAATTATTAACCACCATCAATCCACTAAAAATTTATAGTGAGGTTATCTTTTTGTGGAGCACTAGGAGCTCGCTGAATTTCAGGTAATGCTATGTTGCCGGAGCCCATTGCTTTAAAACTCATGGCCGCACGCATTTGAAGACCAATTTGGATTCTGTTCATTTTCAGATACAATGGCCAAACTATGACTGAAAACGAGTTTTTGAGTCAGCTCCTGCATATCGTGCAACATCAGAAAACAGTTTCTGAACTTCAACAACAGGAAAAGTTTGAACGGATGGAGCAAGAGAGAATCAGACAAGAGAAGGAAGAGAAAGCACGCGAAATAGCGAGACGCAGGAAGCTGGAAGAGGCTGAAAAAGCTCGACAAGCTGAAATAGATAGGGTAAGAATGGCGCACTTCTTCATTGTCAGGGTTTTTAAATTTTCAGCAAGCCGCAATTTATGCGGAGCAAGAAAGATTGGCAATGGAAAGAGAACGAGAATTGGAGAGAATCAGACAGGAAGAGAGAAAACGAGAGATGGAGAGAGTCAGGCAGGAAGAGATCGCCATGGAGATTTCCAGAATGAGGGAGCTCGAACGTCTTCAACTGGAGAGGCAGCAGAAAAACGAGCGAATGAAACAGAAGCTGGAAGCAGCACGGAAACAAAAAATGATCGAGCAGCAACGGCGACAGAAGATTCAAGAGCAGATGAGACAGATGGAGAAGATCCGAGAAGAGCAGGAAGAAGCGAGACAAAAAGAATTGGCACGGATTGAAGAAGAGAGAGTACGTGAAATGGAGAGAGTTAGACAGGAAGAGATAGAGAGACAAAAGCAAATAGAGAGTCTTAGGCAGCAAAAGGAAGAACGGAAGAAAAAAAAATTGGAGAAGGAACGTGAGGAACGGGAGAAGGCGCTACTAGAGGAAGAACGACGGAGGAAGATTCAGGAAACAGAAATGGAGGAACGGCAGAAGGCGCTGCTAGAGGAAGAACGACGGAGGAAGATTCTGGAAACAGAAATGGAGGAACGGCAGAAGGCTATAATTGAAGAAGAGAAACGGAGGAAGTCAGAAGAGGATCGGAGGAGGCTCCAGGAGCTGGAAGACAGGCGACAGTTGCAGGAGAACATCCGGAAGGCAAACGAAGAACGAGCAAGGCTCGAAGCGATGGAAAGGGAGAGCGAGATGATGAGGCAAATTGCGGAGAGTGAAAATAAAAGAGCCGAGATGGAACGGCAGGAGATGATCGGTAAGAAGCCTGAGAAATTCAAAAGTCACAGTGCTCTTAAAGCTATTTAAAGCTCTTTTAGGTTTAATGGAAGCCTGGAATCTGAATCTTCGTATTGGTCAATTTCAGCATATATTACTTCGCAAGGTTTTCTGATTTTCCAGGAAATGAAATTTGCTAGAAATGTAGTTCCATTTCATTTAAGATTATTGTAATGTGCATCAGAAGTATAGCCCCCCCCTCCGTTTCTAGAATTTTAGTACCAAATGGTGAGAAATTAATGGCCTTCAAGCATGACCTAAGTACCGAAATTCTGGAAACTCTAAACGGCATGGCGTCGACGAGGCGCAAGCAGTCTATAGTCCGCAGTTCGCGCGCGAACCCCTGAAACAGGCCTATTGAGGTCTTCCCAGAGATGTTTCCTGGGATTTACGTCGCATGTTGGCTGAATGAGCAGATTCTAGACTTAGGGCTCACCTTGATGTAGGTGAGCTTGTGTTTCGGGTAAACATCTTGCTGGAATGGTGCGATAGGGATGGAAGACACCTTGGCTGCTGAAGCTGTACAAGACCATCGCGTTCCGACAACGGAGTTCGAGATTTTGGATGAAGCCTGATTCCAATTCGAAGGCAGGCAGCAAACATCAGAAATTCCATCAGAAACGAGGAGCATGCACTGTGCGCGTATACTTTTGATGCACACTGTACCTATGTATATTGAATATAGAAAAATAGTTGGTCTGCGTTTGGAAGATGGAAGATTTACTCTAACTACAGTTACATATACCGTAGTCTTTTTCTTTCGAGTACAGTACCGTGCAAAAGGTTGTCCACTCTGTGGTTTTCGAGCATAACTCAACGAAAACCTAACCGATTGGCATGATTTTTTTTGGTAACAACAGGGGCTATTCGAAAGGTATAGAAACAGTAATCAAGCGGTACGCAAACACTCTGACGCATTTCTGCGGATTTCATAGTGTGGCTACGGTATTTAGATGCGCCAACATATCAAAGAATCAGACGCAATCCTATTCATCGAAAATTTCAGCAAGCACTCCAGTAACCGCTATCAGACCGATTTATCGGCCGCACATCTCGGAATACCGGCCGCCAGATGTTGAATCTCAGATGATCCGTTTCACAACGCAAGCGCCGGAATGGGTGACTCCATGGAATACGGTTACAGTAGAAGAAGAGAGAGCACCTTTCCCTATAGCTCATAGCCAATGTCAGATCAATGGGGAGTGTGAGCTGAAATATGATTCAGATTCCTTTTGTGCTCATCCGAGGCAAGTGCTCACATGAGCTGACTATGCATTAACTCTTAAGAGACTTGTCTTCCTTTCAGTCATTCCTCAATGTATCTTCAATGTGCTCCATTATACGGTAGATTGGGTAGATGGACAGAACGCTACTGCCCCGATACCTTAGTGTTTATTGTGTCAATCGGAAGATGTGAAAAAGGAAAAGATAATCGAAAACCATATGATCCGGACAACAGAGTTGTTATTCCCAGACTTCCGTCGGAAACCGCATTTGTTGAGTGGAAGGGAAACAGGTTATTTTCGTCTGACTTCTCATTACTATGACAGAATTTGTGAATAACAATTTCAGAGTAATCGACCACCGCATTCCCCAACCAATATCCCCGCCCCGTGTGTACCCACCAGTGCCGGAAACTCATCAGCCTGATATCTACAACACTATTGAAGAATTTCCAAAGGATCTTCTCCCTAAGATTCCTGATGTTTCACCAGCGGAGTCCTATGCTCAGCAGTACCAGAATGTAGGATAATAATGGGGTTATTCATGAAAAACACAATTGCAAAAAATGCCATTGCATTTTAATGCAAAAAAATGCATTTTTTTTGCATTAAAATGTTTTTCCTGCTTTTCATGAAAAACCCCATAAGCATTTCTTGGCTTTTACACACACACACCCACTTCTTTTTGAAGCATATCCATGGAAGTGTAATTGGCGGAGGAGGTCACGTTCAACAGGCTCGGCCATTTGCTCCGGCTCCCACCATTGCTCCGATTCCAATGATTCCCAATTCCTATCAAATTGTACGAGGAAACCACAATGGAAATGGGATTCCGAACGAAAATCCACTTGCCTCTAACGTAAGAAAAGCGAGAGTTAAAGCTGGAAATTCCTTCATTTCAGACCATAAAATCGGAAATCGACCTTTCGCATATTCATCCGCTGTTTCCACGGGTTCAACCGGATTTTTTAAGTCGATTTTTACCATCGCTGAATTTGAAAATGCACGATGAAAATTCAACAGGAACGCAATCACTTGGAAATGTCGTGAAACCAGTTCTTAAGAAGGTTTATTATTCGTGGAACTCCACATATAACTCATTTTAAATGAGCATAGATATTTTTTCGAAAAAATTAAAAATGACTATAGGAAATTTGATGATTTTTCAGATCGCTTTGAGCCAAACAGAACAGTTATTGGATCGCCTTTTAGCTGATCAAGTGTATGATGAAAAACTTCGAAAGGAGATTATCGGCAGATTTAAGTCTGCAAATAGCAATGCAATTTCTAATTCTTCTTAATTTAAGCAATTCTAGAGTTTTTGTTTTTATATTATTTTGAGCAGTTTTCTTGGAACGAATTTTGAGAGTCATCAGTCGCTAAAAAAGGTTTTAGAGAAGAACTAATTATATCTCATCACTTGAGACTTTAGGAGATTCATCGATTATTTTTTTCAATCCAAACTTTTCAGGTAATTTTTTTTTGAATGGTGTTAGCCGTTTTGCGCCGAAATTATCGGCAAGTAGTTAAAAACTTACTAGAGTTGCACTTTAAGGACCTCGCGTTTTGCCGACTTGCAAATGCAGCCGACGCCGGCGAACTTTCTTCAAAATTTTCATCTTGAAATGGTCGCAAATTGCTGATCTCCGGCGAGTTCTATGTATTTATTTTCCGATAATAGTTATCTTCATTTTCTCCATTTCGATAAAAAAGCAATCGCGATTTATTTAATATTATTAACTTCGATGAAACGCATTGTGGATAAATATGCGAGCGGCTTTGAGTTGCTTTTCGAAAGTGTTGAGATGGATAGAAAGACTTAGACTTGTCGAAGCTGCACATTTCGCTACTCCTGGTATTATCATATAAATTTTTATTAATTTTCTTAAAACAAGAAATATATATTTAGAAAATAAACTGCGACCAGACGGATAGACAGATGTAGTGTTTCAGATCGCGCTCCAACTATAATACTATTTTCTCAAAAGTGACTGGTTATTATTAACAAATTTTTTATGTTAATTTTGTTTTTCACTGCTAGAAATCACTATTTAGTATTAAAAAAATGCATTGAAACAATTTTCACTACATAAAACTATCTCAAACTCCTTTCAGAGTTGTTGTAGTAGTGTTAAAAAGGGTATTTTTTAAATTACCGCACATTTTTTTGTTGGTTTGTCGTCCAGTCGAGCGTTGCTTACGCAAACACCGCACAGACTGTGACGCACAATTGCGGATGATGACTCTCGAAATTGTTCTGTGTTGCTGATACCACATTTTATGTTTAATGCCAATTCTATAAAGCTGTTTCCTTTGCTTGTCTTTTTCGACTTTAATTTTGAATTGTCTTTCTGTTCCTACACTTGTGAAACAAGCGATCTCCATTTATTTTAATTTATTCCTCAATAAAGATACCGATATTTTCTCAAACCTAGAGCTACATTTACCCACAAAAGCATGCAAGCATTGCAGTAGTTTTCTTTAGTACTATTTTGTGAACTCGGCTTCTATTTTTCTTTTTAAACATTATCTTCGTTTCTTTCATTTTTTGCTTCTTTTTCAACATAGTCGTTGCCGCCAATATATATTCGAATTCGGACTCCAGTGAGTATCTTTTTTTAGATAATGTCCGTGGCTGCATTGGAGGAAATTGGAATCGGTACATTGCCGGAGAACACCTTAATCCGCCCTCACTTAATTCCACCGTTCTCTATCGATGTTTCTTCAGACAACTGCGTCAAGCTGACATCTCTAGAACGCCAACTCGCGCATCTTCAAGTAATGGAAGATTATATTAAACTAGAAACGAGAAATCTCGAGAAAGAACTTCTTCATGCACAGGAAGAGGTGAAGCGAATTCAGTCGGTACCACTAGTCATCGGTCAGTTCCTGGAAGCCGTCGACCAGAATCATGCTATTGTTGGTAGTACCACAGGATCCAACTATTATGTTCGTGTTCTGTCCATTTTGGATCGCGAGTTACTCAAACCGGGATGCTCCGTGGCTCTTCACAAATACTCGAATGCTCTCGTAGATGTGCTTCCTCCAGAAGCGGACAGCTCCATACAGATGCTCCGCCCAGATGAGAAGCCTGATGTTTCGTATGGAGACATTGGAGGTCTTGACATGCAAAAGCAAGAGGTCAGAGAGGCAGTTGAGCTCCCATTGACTCATGGTGAGCTATACCAGCAAATCGGAATCGACCCCCCTAGAGGAGTTCTCATGTATGGCCCACCCGGATGTGGGAAAACTATGCTAGCCAAGGCAGTTGCAGCAAATACTGCGGCTTCATTCATTCGTGTGGTTGGATCAGAGTTCGTGCAGAAATATCTCGGAGAAGGTAGGAAAGAACTGAATTCTCCATGTAATATTTAACATTCATTTTCAGGACCGAGAATGGTGCGCGATGTGTTCCGCCTGGCTAAGGAAAACAGTCCGTCTATAATCTTTATTGACGAGATTGATGCTATTGCTACTAAGCGTTTCGATGCACAGACCGGTGCTGATCGCGAGGTAATGCCTTATTAAGATTTAAAAAACAATAGTAGTAACTCTTTTTCAATAAAAAAATTCTGGTCTTAGGAATATTAGTCTTTAGTTTTTTTTTCCATTAATCTTTGCGGAGTCCCATAGGATGTTGATTTTTTATCACTTTCAAGCCAAATTGTGACTTATTTTGACTGGAAATTCTGAATACGCGGAATCTCCCCAAAAATTCTTCTAAGTTTAGAATCGTTAGTTTTTGTTTGAAATTACAAATATTATTAAAATTTAGTAGTATTAAAAAAAACGTTTAGTTTTAATTTTGACGAAACTTACGAATTCAGCTTGCATGTGTTCCTTCCGCTTTTCCGGTGAGAAAAAGTGGAAGGAGAACGCGAAAGAAAACCGCGCTCTGCGAACTTTCAATTTAGGCCCTTTGCTGGCAAATACAGGAGACATGATTGAGCATAAAACACAGGGAATTCTTTTCAAATGAGAGAAAATAATCAGATAATTTTCGAAATTATCGCATTTTTTTAACGTGCAGCGTTGTCTAATTATATTGTTTCAGGTGCAACGTATCCTACTTGAGTTGCTTAATCAGATGGATGGATTCGACCAGAGCACTAATGTGAAAGTGATCATGGCCACAAACCGACAGGATACTCTTGATCCTGCCCTTCTTCGTCCGGGACGGCTTGACAGGAAAATCGAGTTCCCACTTCCGGATCGGCGGCAAAAACGCCTTGTGTTCTCAACAATTTGTGCTCGCATGAATCTGTCCGATGATGTCGATTTAGAAGATTGGGTTGCCCGACCTGACAAGATTTCGGGAGCCGACATCAATTCAATCTGCCAAGAAGCCGGTATGCAAGCAGTACGCGAAAACCGCTACGTCGTGCTCACTAAGGACCTCGAAAAAGCTTACAAGAATGTCGTGAAGAAGGATACCAACGACTTTGAGTTCTACAAATAAATTACACGTAATTTTACGATACACTTTCCTGTGAACCATATTCTTTATCATAATTTATTGTATTTACACTGTTTCTCATAAAGAGATTGATCCTAAAATGAGTTTAATTATTAATATGGTGAAACATGCATTTTGAGATGGCTCTGAAATTCTTGTGAAAATATTTCGGAAATGCTGAACCCCGCGTAAAGATACGCATTCCCCAAAATTTCAAAAAAAAACCGATGAACGGTGTTTAAATTTTATCCATTATGGGTTATAAACCAGAGTTGGGCGCAATTCCGGATTCCGGATTCCGCCGTTTTTTTCATTCCGTTTTCCGGATTCCGGATTCCGTGAAAAAGTATTTTTTCCGTTTTCCGGATTCCGGATTCCGTGAAAAAGTATTTTTTCCGTTTTCCGGATTCCGGATTCCGTGAAAAACTATTTTTTCCGTTTTCCGGATTCCGGATTCCGTGAAAAAATATTTTTTCCGTATTCCGGATTCCGGATTCCGAGTTCCCAAAATCCTATTCCGCCCAACTCTGGTATAAACCACTCCGGTTAACATTCATAGGTCTTACAACGAAAACGAACCTAATTTGAGGGCGAACATTTTTTTTTCAATTTTTGGTTTTTTCCAATCAAAAGCATGATGAGCCGCCCTTTATTTTTTTTACTTAAAAAGATCATAATAAAATGAATTTTGTGTTATTTCATCAAATTTTACTCTCAATAGTTTCGGGAAAAAGACCAAATTGGTGTCAATATTGCTCGTGGAATATCATTCAATCAAATGCCAATTGAATAGAGTTGTTCGAGAGATGTAAGTCGTGAATTTGTTCCAAATCCAACATAATTTGAAGTTAAAAAGCCTCCCGCCGGCTATCGAGACTTTCATATAGAGACATCAATCGTCGAGCTATGAATTCCTATTCCAAATGCTCCAAAATCAAGAATGAATTGAGCCTGTCGGTCTCCACAGAGACTATTCGTCGGTTTTTATCCAAAATCCAGTTTGTTGAAAGAAGACAAATACGGAAAGAACCTATGGTTAGTGAGTAACATTGCCAAAATCGCATTCATTAAAAAAGAAATTTATTTAGAAAAACGAGCAAATAATATATTGGAATCGGGTGAGAATTACTGTAGATTCATTTTAAGATCTGTCTGATTTCTGATCATTTTCAGCGATAAAGGCAAGTTTAATTGTGATGGCCCGGATGGATACAGCGATTCTTGGCATTACTTGAGAAAGTTGAGACATGTCTTTTTAATTATCCAGCCTTTCTGTTTTCGAAGAAAATTCACGATGATTTTGTAAAGAATGATATCCCTTAAACAGGTCGCACTGTTCTTTGTACTTACTAACTTAGATAGGAATTCTCTTGGGGAATGGAGAAACTGCTCACGCGCGCCTGCTCTTCTTTCATATATATCTGCCACTTACAAGGAATTCCGCTCATCACCCCTTTCGATCACAATCACCTGATAAAATCACCGTCCTGCGACAAAATCACCTGTTGCCTGCTCCATGGGAATTCTCCGCCCATATCAACAGGAATATAAACTACTTTGTGTATTACAAGAGCTCTTCGGGTTTTCCGAGCATTCAATATTGTTAATGGCCATTGATCGTACTACTCCGCTTAATAAGCACGTCAGACAACATTCGTTTTGCTTTATTGTTGGCAGCGAGTTCTGCGTCCTTCGAGGAGCATGCAAATCGATCAGCCGAGCGAGTAAAACTGGTGAGTAATGAAGGTTTTGACTAATAGTACTATTAGGAAACTATATTGTTTTTCAATAGATTAGCTTAGACACAAGAAAACTTAAAGACCCGGCTAAACCCTTAAGAAGATTCACGGCGTAAGTTTTGTTTTACAAGTATTTTCCCCTACGGGCTATTTTATGGCGAATACAGATGCGCATCTAATGAAATCAGCTAATCAATTACTTAACAGAAAGAGAAAAATACGTTTTTAATCGGTCACAAACAAAATATACCATTTTCTAAAACGAGCTTTCTAAACTTGTCGATTTTCTCCACTTCAAATTAGAAATCGGAGGGCATAAGACAAATTTTCCTTCTTATTCCTAAGATTTGCGGTCAGAAGACCGGAAAGACCAAAATAATAAAGAGAAAATTGAGTTCAACTTATCTTCGAAGTGCAAACCACAATTCGGGCCGAATTACGTGATGGGAAAAAACAATGCCTTCATTAGTTCTGGATTACGGGATTTTAATTTTGCAATGTTTTCTCAACAAAATTCATTCACAAAAGGCGGAGAAATACTCAAAATAAGATACAGCTCAAAAATCAAAACTCAAAAAGTTATCGAACTTTTTTCCAGTTTTTTTTTATTTTTATGAAGCTAATCCGCTAATTTTAACGAAAAATCGCTTTTATGAGTTTTTTAATGGTATTTTTTGAACAAAACTTTTCGCAGCGAACAAAAGAAAAATCATAGCGAGATATCTATAAAATAAACCTTTTTTCGCCCGCCGGCAACTTGGCAATGCGATGGAGAATAGAGAGTAATCAATATTCCCTTTTCAGTAAAATGTTATTATAGGTGAATCTGCTTGCGCATTAACGGTCCTGCGATAAATATTGTGAAATAGCGTGTATATTCATATAATAAATTGCCTAGAGATTCTATTCGCCGCAATGTGAAAATCGCAGAGTCGAACATTCTAGAAAATTTTATAGAAAATCGAATTATTCTGTGTACATAGCAAGTCATAGTTCGCTGTCGCTTATCCAAATCGCTCGAATACCATCCAAATTATCAGAGCCATAATATTCCAGAAGGTGCGCAATGATGGCATCGAATAGCGGATATAGATGTACTTGACAGGTTGAGCCGTACTTGCCACTTGAATTTTGGGAGGAGCATCAATGCAAAGACTAGTATAGACTTTATCATAAACACATTGCGACGCTCCTTTGAGAAAGAAGGCATCTTCGCTATAATTGCTGAAATAGGTGCTGTTTGTTTATAGAGGTATACAAGTGTTCAGATGCGTCACCTTGGTGCCAAATGACAAAAGTATACCACAGCTTCCTGAAAATCGGGTGTCTTATCACAGTTAATTCGTTTAGCGCATCCAATTCTAGAAGTTCCTTTCAGATAAATGTCTTGAACCATTTTGCGATGAAGAGTCTTTCCTGGAAATTTTACATTTTGTAGGTTTTTACCAAATTCGCCAAGTCTTACTATCACGGTTGATGTGAAGCCAATCATCAGCAGTCAGTAATATTTCACGAATCGAGTCTGAATTGTCAATTCGGATTTCGCAGCTAACTGCAATTCTGGCAGCGGCCGATTTAACCAGAGTTTCGTCCCATTTCTGGAATGAAGATTTTAAGGGAATTTATCATATTCTATTTTGCAGCTGGCCGAAGAACACGATAGGTAAAACTAAAAACGCAAAAAAAAAAATCGCCGACAATTATTTTTTTTTAATCTTTGAGTTTTCAGTTTTTCAAATAATTCCGCACATAACGCAAAAGTGACTGTGAAAAAATATTTTTTCGATGCGCATTCAAAAAAGCGGAAACCTCTAATGTTTATCAATAGATTAAAACATTTAAACATTTTTCAAAGATAAGTGAATGCAATACAACAAGAAGTTGATAAAGAGCAACAAAAAGATTAACGATGTGAAATGAAGCTTACTAAAACTCGAGAAGACTATCGGTATCAATTTCTTCATTTTCCGAAATACATTTTATAAAATAGCTATGCGAGATCAGTATTCAAGAAATCTTTACAGAATTTCAGCTCGATTTCGTGTAAATCCACTGCAAAGCATATATTTGGAATGGGCTTTACTTTACCAAGTGCCGAAATATTCCAAATATTCAATGTTTGAAATTTAAGGAAATCGGAATACTCCGATTTTTTAGAATATAATGAATTTATCATAAAACGCGCAATTTTTTTAATTGTTTTTTCAATTGGCAGAGGATAAAAGAGGAAATTGGTGATGGCAAGCAAAGCCAAACAAAATAATTTGAAATAGAAAACAGTGAAGAAATCCGGTCGAGATTTAGACAAAATTTAGTCATGCGCCTTGACGATATAAAGAAAATATACAGTAATCCTTGTTGTTGCGTTTTTTCTAGAAAATTCCAATTCCGAAAGTTTTTGTTTCGGAGTTTCATTGCGATTTTTTTTAAAGATTTTTAAACATATTTATTCCGTTTAGAATCTCATTCCAAAAATGGTAAAAGTGTTGGGAATTCTGAATCCTCTTCTTATGCACACGATTCATAATGAGTTCATAACGGGCGCGCATTCAACACGGATTGGCTTCAACTAATTCACTAACTAAACGAAAAAAAAATAAGCGGTCAAGGCATTGAAGCGCTTATTTATCATTTTTTTCCGGTTAAAAAGAAATTCCAAATTTCAGAGTATTGAAGGAAACCACGAAACCTCTTTCCACGAAAGATGGCGAATTGTGAGCTTCCAGCTACCGCTCTTACTGTCAGTCAGTGGGAGAACCTCATAATCAACGAACCCAAACGTATGCATATCTCCCAATTAAGTGTCTATCCCGATGCCCATTATTATTCTTCATGAATGTGGCTATAGAAGGTGCATCAATCTGAGAGATGTTCGGATTCGAAGGTTCCGTTACAACAGGCACCGTGGTCGTTGTTGGTCTCTTCGTAATCACAGTCGTTAATAAATCCGTAATCGCAACCGTTGCGTTATTGCTAGATGCTCCAGTGGACCCATTTCCGCTGGGCACTGGTCTAGTGATATTAGTTGGGACTACTGTAGACGCTTCTGCAAACGCGGAAATCTCTGTGGAATTACACTGAACAAGTACGACAGCCGTATTTATATCCTAACCGCTTTCAAGTCCGGGGGCGCAGATCAGAAGAAGAAGAAGTACAACCGTTGTAGGTGTGACATTGCCTTTCATTTCTGAGGTTTTTGGAAAAGAAATCAATTTTTGGTTTCTTCGAGAAGAAAACATTTAGTTTAAATGTAGGCGGTCACGTTTATTTTCGAATTTCACATCAAAATCTATTGAATATTATTGCAATCCAATTCTTTTGAAGTCCTCCTTTGAGTAACGCGGTTAAAGTTTACTTTCACCCCCCCCCCATGCCCGTATGATATTTCCCCCCACCTGTAGGGTAGGAAATCTACCCCCCTCTGCATCTGAACTTATGGGGGGGGGCTAAGTTCACTATTGGCCCCCATTAAGTCTGCGGGGGCCATGGTAAACTCCACAATTAAAAAAAACAAAAGCACCATATTCGCGATTGAAATACAGGGCAATGGTGTGGGGGGTTCCTTGGGGGGCCCTTCCCCACTTTGGGGGGTGATACTGTAGTGGGGGGTGATTCCATACTTATACCGAGTAACTCTCAAACTTTCGGAATATGACGTCAGACACTTTAGCATTATACCATAAAAATTTGGTCCGCTTATTACGCATTCCCGTCCCGAAACACTCATCTCGTCGGTCGACCGGGTTGCTGGTGTCCCCACACAGAAACGCCCGCTGCCCGCCCGCCGCACACACTCAATTCCCTGTACGTGTGCAGTCGACGGGAATGTGGACGTATGCCGTTGGTCGATCGGTTTTTGTAAACGGGCCAGCCGTCTGTATGACACATGCACGAGTTTCGTCGGTGTGCGCTCTCGGCATGGCAAGCTGCAGAGTAGAGCGGAATTGGATTTTGAGAACTCGGAATCCGGAAAATGGAAAACGGAAAAAAAAAATTTTTTCACGGAATCTGAAATCCGGAAGACGGAATGAAAAAAACGGCGGAATGCGGAATCCGGAATTCCGCCCTTCTTTGGCAAGCTGTGTTTGTACTCAATGGCTAAATCCGCAGAGTGGTGAGACATGTTCCGCGGCACAGGTACCGCTCTAGAAATGTAAATTAATACATTGATGTGTTCTATTCTTCTGCTGCTGCTGTACGAAGCTCCGATCATTACAGTATTCGGGAGGGGACATAACATACAAAGTTAATTGAAAAAGTGGATAATCTTGCGGTATGAACTCTCTGGGCTATCAAGAAGTGCTCCATAATCATCTGCTCCCATGCCTTCGTCAATAATTGGATTCAATGTTCTGCTCTGCGGATTTAAGAATCTGAATCTGAAAACGTCTGGAGGAGAGCTGATACGCCGTATTTACCGCAATGACAAGAAGTACAACACCGTGGGAGAGCTCATCGCCGAATTAAACATTTTGAAATAATAGGATGGGTTTCAAACTCCATAACTTTTGCCAAAAAAGTGGAATCGATTGGAAACTTGGACAAAAGTTTACTCAAAAAATATTAAAAAAAAACGAAATTAACACTTTTCAAATCTACGTCTTTTCACCTTCACCACAGCTCTCAATCTCTTCGGGTAGGAGTCGACCACAGCACACTTAGTTGACGTTAAGATCGTCCCAAGCTTTCAGAAGCGACGTGGCGCAAAACCTCTTCCTATTAATTATGCCGCATCCTGTATACTTCTGATGCTGTACGAAGCTCCGCACTTTACAGTAATCCGGGGGGGGGAGCATAGAATGCAAAGTTAGTTGAAAAAGTCGATAATCTGGCTGTATGAACTCTATGAACTATCAAGAAGTGCTCCATAATCATTTCCCATTCCGTTGTCGATTCAACTGTCACGTCAATCGTTGAACTGCGCACTGGCTCAAATCCAACGACAACGGCGTTCTGCTTTGCTAATTTAAGAACCTGATCTGAAAACGTCTGGGAAAAGCTGATACGCCGTATTTCGCGCAATGACAAGAAGTACAACACCGTGGGAGAGCTCATCGCCGAATGGAGCAATTTGGAGCAAGTGTTTCCGTTCAAGACATCTCCTAGTACATCCGAATTCCCAACAATTCGATTATTCTATTCGTTGATGTGCACCTATATACAGTGCCGTGCAAAATTATACGAACCGGGGTGATTTTTACCGAAACTCTACTTCGGATGATCCGATCGACCCCAAAGTTTCAGAAATTGAGAAAAACGCTTAAAAATGAGTTTGTATGATAAATTACGGTAAGCAGTATCAATTGCGAACTTATTTTTGAATTTTTCGAAAATCGGTAAAACCCGATTTTTTGGTCTTTTCCTTTTTTTACAAATATTCTCGTTTTTTATGCATGACTATTGTTATTTAGAATGTGTAGACCACGTGGCTTACCTAATTTATCAGAATCTCACAGCGAATGGCTATCATCCGTGATCGTCACATGGGTCTGGACATGCCCACCCTCGCGAAGCAGTTCAAGACTTCTAAATCGGTTATCTGGGCAACTTTGAACACTCGAAACCGATCGAATGCTACTGGAAGACCTTCGAAAACATCACCAGGAACCGATAGAATCATTGTCAGGATGTGCAAGAAAAATCCGCGGCTGACAAGTACGGACATCAACTCGGAATTGAAGGCCCAATATGGAGTCGAGGTCAGTTTTTTGGACATTTCTCAAAAAATTTCAATCGATATGGCTTATAGGTGTCCAACGACAATGTCAGAAGACGTGTGCGTGATTCTGGACTGTTCGGAAGGCGCCCAGTGAAAAAGCAAATGATTTCCGAGAAGAACCGTCTGGCTCGATTGAAGTTTGCGAAGGATCATCTGCACTGGACACCTCAGCAGTGGAATAAGGTACTGTAGAGCGACGAATCGAAGTATTGGCTAGAAGGAATCACTTATGTAAGACGTCCAGTTAACAAACGGTACGATCCCAAGTACCAGGTTCCGACTGTTAAGAACGGTGGTGGTAACGTCATGGTTTGGGGCTGCTTCCACGCCAAGTATAAGTACAAGTACAGGGTACATGTACAAGGACATTTTGGAGAAGGAAATGTTGCCATATGGAAGCTTTCAGATAGGTCGTGGTTGGTTGTTCCAACAAGACAACGATCCGAAACACTCTTCCCTCTTTTTCAAGGATTGGTTCGCACAGCGTCAAGTCAACCTGGCCAATCGAATCCGAATCCCATTGGCCTGAATTCCATTGAGCATCTCTGGGAGGTCCTTGGCAGACGTTTGAAAGCCAGAAAAGCAAAAAAATGTACCGAAAAATTCGAGAAACTCAAGGAAGAATGGACCAAAATCCCACTTCAGACCCTGATGAACTTGATCGACTCGATGCCAAGAAGATGTGAGGCGTTTATCAAAGCCAAAGGTATGGCGACCAAGTATTAAGTTAATTTAATCATTTCGAATAATTTCCCCCAATTTTTATCTTGTCATTTTTGTTTTTTCTTCCCATGAATATCAAAAATCAAAATATCCATTTTTTTAATTTTTTAATTTTTTTTCAAAAAAACTTTTTTTTTGAGTAAATTCGTTCTTTTGTTATTCAAACTTCTTTTTGAAGCGCTTTCCTCAATTCCTGAAGCTTTGGGCTCGATCGGATAATCCGAAGTCGAGTTTCGGTAAAAATCACCTCGGTTCGTATAATTTTGCACGACACTGTATAACCTCTCAACGACTGCAAATGGAATTTTTTTTTCGAAATTACTTCATAACTCGAGTAGTTTTTCAGATATCATTTTGAAATTTGAGCGGCATGAGCGTCTTTTTACTCTGAATCCGATTTTCGAACAATCAATCGCTTTTCATCAACTGTTGCTTCGTGGCTGTTCAAAATAAGGCTTCCATTTGGGCGAAATATCGACTGCCTCGTCTCGTCTTCGTCTTGAATTCGTTTGACTTGCGTACGTCTTGCGTTTATTGCGTAAGACGAATACAAGACGAACTGAAAGACGAACGAAGACGAGGAGACGAACGACGAGAGGAAAGACGACTTTTTATCTTCGTCTTTCGTGGAAGCCGGAGACCTGTAACCCTGCAACGCACTGTATTTAGTCCTATAGTGATTCGATATTCGCCATTTCTAAATTAGGATGACACTCGAAGTTCCTTGTGCAATTTTAGAAGCGAGTTTTCCGTTAAATAGCAGACGATGGAACTCCCCGCATCCATGTGGGAGGAGTCGGTTTCATCGTGCTCTTCTCCGCAGAGTCGCCGAGATGAACCTCGTCAGTTCTCCCTTTTCGCGGTGGGCTCTTTTGCTGTGCACCAGAGTAGGGCGGTATTGGATTTTGGGAACTCGGAATCCGGAAAACGGAATACGGAAAAAAAATTTTCACGGAATCTGGAATCCGGAAAACGGAATGTAAAAAACGGCGGAATCCGGAATGCGGAATCCGGAATTCCGCCCTTCTCTGCTGAGAACCGTATTTTAGAAGTATGGCACACAGATGCAAAATATAAATATTATCCGTTCCGCCGCATTCATTCTCTTTTCCGCGTTTCTTCCACATTTTCCCCTTTGGCTACTCTCGAGTTCAGAAATAAATTCAGCTGTTTCCACTTGATAAGTCTCAATAATTTATAACATTTTAACTGATAACAATCTTTTCGATTTTTCCATTTCACCTGATATTGGCACTGCAATGCACTGCGTTGTTGGTCTTTCATTGACCGTTGTCTTCCTTTTGTTTCACTGATTTCCAGTGGAACAATGAATTTATGCGACATTCTCCGTCTTGTGCAGTCTTGCTTGCACCCTTGCGGCAAAGCGGGGAGAGCTCATCGGAGCTCACCGCGATTTTTAAAATTTTGGACTTTTATTAGGGTTAAGAGAGAGCCCGGGACGACTCTCAGAAACGTTCATCGTTTTTATACATAGTGCTTTTTTTCAGAATGTCGTTTCTCAACACAAATCGATTCCATTGGCTCTGCTTCTTCCTCTGGCAGTTTGCACTATTCTTCTCCTGTCAGCAGATTTTTTCGGTGAGATTCATGGAAGGATAGGGCATTCAGACACGATGAAAGTGTCTGCACTGCGCATTGAAATTGGGGAGGGGGGGGGGGAAACCTCAACCTGAAAATGATTTTTTTTCGAAAGTTTGCAACTCCAGAATAACTCACAGAATTCTGCGGAGACGTCAAGTTGGGCGAGTTGCCTACACGGCTACAAGGCTCCATGGCGGGCTGCAGGCGATCACCTACGCTCGTAATTCCACAAAAAGGATAAAAATTGATTTATTTATGAGAGCAATGCTAACGAGAGCTCGTCAATAAACCCAAACAAAATATTGGGTTGAGGAATAAGTTCGTAGAGTTTTTCACAAAGATTGTTGTTTATCACAAAGACAAAGAAAACTAAAGATTTAGTTTTTCGGAGTTTTTCGGCAAATCCCATCGAATGAAGATGATTAAGGATTGTCTTCTGATCACAGTTCATTTTTCCGGCCAATTCACGACTTGTTTGGCGACCATCTTCCTTCAATAGTGCCTTCAGATGCTCTTCGTCTAATTCTGCAGGTCGTCCGCTTCGAGGCGTGTCTTCAAGATTAAAGTCGCCATTTTTGAACGTTGCGAACCATTTTTGTGCAGTAGACACGCCTAAGACATCTTCTCAATACACACTGCATATTTCCCGAGCGCCTTCGGCTGCTTTTTGTTTCGATGAAAAGCGAAGAAGAGCAGATGTCGAAAATGCTGATATTTGCCTCCTGAATAGTTCATTTCTAAGCCTGAGAAATGATGAAAAATTAAAATTCCAGAACAAACTAAAAACACTGTTTTGTAGAGCAGAAAAAGCTCTATCAGATAAATATATACACTTTGCCAAACAACAAGAAAATTGTTGTGAAACAAAAGATATTTAAAAAACTCTACGAACTTATTCCTCAACCCAATATTAAAGAGAGGGAAAACGACGCGTTGAGCTCTAGAAAAAAGCTCTCGCGACGACTTCCGCGGACCAATCGGGGGTAAAAAAGACGAATGCGTTCTTTTCAATAAGGCTTTCATTTGGGCGAAATTTCGGTCGTCTCGTCTCGCCTTCGTCTCGTCTCGCCTTCGTCTTGAATTCGTCTGATTTGCGTAAGCCTTGCGTTTATTGCGTAAAACGAATGCAAGACGAACAGAAAGACGAGTTTGTCTTCGTCTTTCGTGAAAGCCTTACTGTTGAAATGTGAAATAAAGAAGTGGGGGTTGTGGCAGTGAGCGTAAAGGAATGCAGAATGAGGGAAAATCGGACAGGAATATATCAAACAGCGGATCGATTCGATCCTTACAGAAGTAACCCTAAAAGATGCGGACTTCTAGTGGGCTGAGCCAAATGCATCATGGCATTTTAATCAGTTAGAAGTAGTGAGTCGTGTCGATTTTGGAATTGATCGATTGAATCGAATTGGTTTGACAATTTTTGAATTGACTCATTCGATTCAACTTGATTCGAATCGCGATTGAATAAAAATCGAATCGATTTGATTCGAATTTGAATCGATTCGATTCGATTTAATTCGATTTGATTTTGAATCGATTCAGTTCGATTCGATTCGATAAAATCGAAACAACAAAAATAGTGCAAATGCGCTCTACCGAACAATGCCTTTGGCGGCGGCTTAAAATGGTATTTTTAACTGTTTTTTAGTGAAAACGAAAACAAAACGTGAAAAATCGTAGAAAAGTGTAAAAAACTCAAAATTGCTTTAAAAAACGCTATCTGAATGAAAGCGATAAAAAATACGATTTCAAGCCGCCGCCGAAGGCATTGGTCGGTAGAGCGCATTTGCACTATTTTTGTTGATTCGACTTTATCGAATCGAATCGAATCGAATCGAATCGATTCAAGTCGATTCATTCGCCAAATCGAATCGATTCAAATCGATTTGCCCGTTCAACAAATCGAATCAAAATTGATCGATTGTTGAATCGACACGACACACTAGTTAGAAGTAAGATTACAGGATCATTGAAGTTATGACTTTTCAATAAATGAGCATACGTTAATTGAGCTCGCGGCCTGTCAGCTCTGATTGGATATCTGAAAGAGAGCTGGGCTCAGAAGAAAAGCGGGAAAAGACTCTCCTTACCTTGTTAGGTAGGCGGATTCTTTCTGCTTTTGTGTGGCGCATGATGGCTTATTCTAAAGACACATTTCTCGTCCTAATCGATCTACAGTAACCCGAACTATTATAGCTCAAAGTGCCAAACTTAATACTTTTAGAGATGGTGTTCCCCTGTTAAATATTTCTTCTACCATTACCTAACTACGCACTGAAGCCGTCTGTGGTTCTTTGAAAAGCGAAGGAATTGAGTTTTTTTGAAATTTTTTTCAGATTTTTTACAATTTCAACCCAGAATTGTCATGCGCCGACCCGGGGTTTCACTTTTCGAAACCAAAATGCAAACTGTCAAAGTAAGCCTTCTAAGCCATTCAATGTGTCGAGCTTTCACTGTTACAGAGTAGAAATATGCTCTGAGCTCACGGCAAACTGCTCAACGATCGTCATTGAGCCGGCCCCATTCCATTCAATGGTGCAGGACTTCAAAATGTTCTGCGGCGACAAAGCGTACGATGCTGCATGGGTGGCTACGATTCAATTCATTGGAGTGCTGGTTGGAGCTATTGTTTATGGCCATCTGGGAGATCATTTCGGCAGAAAACCCGTCTCTTTCTTCGGTATTGCAGTCGGAATTTCGTTCGGAGTGGCTGCAGGTATTTCGTTATTTTATGCTCTTTCGCGTTGGTCTGCAATGAGCTGCACGGCTCTTGAAAAAATGTGCAAAATGAGAAGAATTCGAATGCGATTCGAACTGGCGCGAGGTACTAGCAGCCAAGCGAAACACGGCAGAGTGCCAAATGTTGGGACAAGGAAATTGGACTACAATTGTCTTAAGTTTGGTCCACATTTTGTACTATCCATTTTGCAATGTGCTTGTAGCCCTTTGATCATTATTTGACTACCGTTTCCATAAAAAAGGAACACTGCGGGTTTGTACCACAGGGTGCGGCATAAATAATAGGATGGGTTTCAAACGACATAACTTTCGCCAAAAAAGTGGAATAGATATGAAACTTGGACAAAAGTTTACTCAAACAATATAAAAATAAAAAAAAAATTAACGCTTTTCGAATCTTCATCCTTTCGCCTTCACCACAGCTCTCAATCTCTTCATGTAGGAGTCGACCACAGTACGCAGGTATTAATTGACGTCAAGATCGTCCCAGGCCTTCAGAAACGCAATCTTCAGAGTGCCGTGGTATTGAGGAACTTCCCATTCGGATAGGCCGACTGAAAGTCTGTGGCGATGATTCGATCTTGCTGAATTTCGGCCAATCCTCGAACGTACCTTTTTGACAGCTTCAGGAGTCGTGACATTAGTGGGACGACCTCATCTAGGCAAATCTTCTAGTGTCCCAAGACGTTGGTGACAAGTCACAGTTCGATAAACCAGAGAATGATGCACTTTCAGCTTTTTGCAATCATAGAATTGGACAATCCCATTCTCTTGCGATTCAGGATCGGAAGTCTATACTGAGATGCAGCTACCATTGACTGAAATTCGGAAAAAATTATGGAAAAACTTTAAAAAAAATAAGCAAAAAAGTGTCATAAAAACCAGTGTGGGCGCCGGACGCGGTGAACCAGTGCCAGATCTGGCGCAAAACCCTATTATTTCATCCTATTATTTATGCCGCACCCTGTACATTTGTAACAAATTTGGTCCAATTTTGCACTTTTGCACATAGTATCACACTATATCGAATCACCTGTCTGGAATATCTAGAAATAAAATACCAATCACCGGCAAACGTGCTGAAACTGTGGCAACTGCAATTTTCCTCAACACAGTGAGAGCATGGCAGAGAGACGTGTCTTGAGACATAAGGTTTGCAGAGCCCAGTTTGTCTGAAACTATCCTGAAATTGTCATGAGTATAGTCTTTATTTATTAATTAAGGCGAGAGATCAGGATAATTTTAGATTACACATTAATTAAGTGCCAAATGACAAGAGTTTGGGCAGCGCTGCCCAACGCAAATGATACGCATCATCTCGCAGTTTCATTGAATGTCGACAAATCAGCAAACTAGCGGCGCACCAGCCATTGGGCACGTTGCCATTCCATTTGTTTTGTTTGCCGTCGCGTTTTCTTTTTATTAAAAACGCAAACAACCAGTGTTTTAAGTTTAGAAATGTCTTGTTGGCGCTCTAAAAACTTCGGTGAAATCAGTCAGAGCTGAAAATTGAGGCAGTAGAAAACTCGCCCCAAAAGTCATACTGGCGACTGAAATTTGCGTGCTGTGGTTGTACGGAATTCCGCAATCTCAAATTTCAGAAAACGCCGAAATTATGTTTTCCAAAAATCCATTTCGAGAAATATCGGAATTCCGATTTCCGTTCTGCGGACTCCGGTCGGAAGACTATGCAGAACGTTTTTCAATTTCGACATCTCAGAAATTGCAAAAATCTGTGCTCAAAAAAATGGGAAATGGCTGAAACGAATTTCGAAAAACTTGTTGTTCCGACTACGGAGCGAGAGCGTAGCAGTCAACCGCAAAAAGTCTTCTTTTTTTGGCATCATGCCAATTCCTTTGTATATTGAAGGGGGCGGATCCTTTTTGCACACCCAAACGCATCCGAACCATTGTGAACATGTGAACACTGCAGTGTATTGTGGCAGATCCCGGCCTGATTTCAGATTCCGGAATTTCATTCAGGTGTGTTTTCAATGTTCCATTTTCAATTTTCAGGTTTCGCGCCATCATGGCAAGTGTTCGCGACGTGCCGATTCATCGTTGGCACCTCGATCGCTTGCATTATCATTGTCTTCTACGCGTATATCCTGGAGTTCATTGAGCCGGAGCAAAGAGTTTTTCTGAGATCTTTCTTCAACTGGGTCTCCGTTTCTGCCATTTACTTGACTTTCATAATCAACGCGCCTCTTGTTTTCAGGGATACGCACGTCTCGTTTTCACGTTTGCCTGCTTCATCTGTGGCTACTGGAGATCGGCGGCCATTGCAACGTCTCTTCTATCGCTTCCGATTCTTCCTGTGCTCTTCGTGCTTCCAGAATCTCCAAAATGGTAATGAGCGTAGGAAACGACATACTTCAGTTGCATATGTGCTCAGGTATCTCACCAAAAAGAGATTCAAAGACGCGAAGATCGCTGAAAAGAGAATCGCGTGGTTAAGTGGACTTCCATATCATGAATCAGAAGCGCTACAAACATCTGAGCAGATAGAGTTGAAAGACACGAAGATTTACACGATGCGAGACCTCTTCACTTCCTGGCCGATCGCCTACCGTACCATTGTTGTTGGATCGTTGTGGTTTTGCACGAGTTTATCTGCATTCGGCTCGGATCTAAATTCTGGAAATCTCGCCGGCAATTTCTACTTGAGCCAATTTGTTTCCGGAGCAGTGACGGCGTTTGCCAAAATAGTCAGTTTCCAGATAAATGAGCGCACCAAATAATTGATTGCCCAGTTTGTTTTCATTCTGGATACATTTGTGCCGTCGTTCGATCGGCGACGACTTCACCAGCTTCCTCAAATTGCTATGATTGCCTGCTATTTGACTATTATGGCTCTGATGATCATGCCGGAATCTGATTGTGCGAATCAGGGACCTCGAAACTTGGCTAGTCAGTTTTACAACTCAGAAAGTTCTGCGCACGCTTACAACTAGTGTGTCGTGTCGATTCAACAATCGATCAATTTTGATTCCATTTGAATCGATTCGATTCGAATTGGATAAATACTTGAATCGAATCGAATCGATTCGATTCAATTCAATTCTCGATTCGAAGCGAATCGATTCAATTCGATTTTATTCGATTTTGAATCGATTCCGTTCGATTTTTGTCGATTCGATAAAATCTAATCAACAAAAATAGTGCAAATGCGCTCTACCGACCAAAGCCTTCGGCGTCGGCTTGAAATCGTATTTTTATCGCTTTCTTTCAGATTGCGTTTTTTAAAGCAATTATGAGTTGTTTACACTTTTCTACGATTTTTCACTTTTTGTTTTCGTTTTCACTAAAAAACAGTTAAAAATACGATTTTAAGACGCCGCCAAAGGCATTGTTCGGTAGAGCGCATTTGTACTATTTTTGTTGATTCGATTTTATCGAATTGAATCGAACTGAATCGAATTAATTCGATTCAATTCAATTTTAAAATCGAACCGAATCGAATCGATTCGATTTTCATTCAATCACGATTCGAATCATGTTGAATCGATTGAATCGATTCAAAAATTGTCGATCCAATTCGATTCAATCGATCAATTCCAAAATCGACACGACACACTACTTAAAACGACACATATCTTCAAATTATTTGAGAACAAATATTTACTTTAATATAGACAAATCTTGAAATTAAAAAAAAAATTCTAACAAAAACATTAGTTTATCCTATTCCATTTTATGACGGAATGGGCGATTCCTTTAAATTTTTGGAACATTTTTCAAAAAAAAAAATTATTTTAACGTTATCCTGAATATCTCAGAAAATGAATTTTTACGTGACATTACAAAAAGATTCGGAGAAATGATGAATCGAACTCGCGCGAGAAAAACCGGTCGATCAGCAGTCGACAGTGTTACCAACTCGGACAACGAGTTTCCCGCAGCGTGGTATATCGGAGTGCTAATATGCAACACATGCTGTTCCATACAAACTGTTGATTGTTGAGCAAAATTCATATTTTTATTTTTTAAAATACTGGCATTTCTCTCATAATCTCTTGATCTAAATCACTGCTATTCCACTGCAACCCGAATAATTCGAAAATTGAACAACTCGGCGAGTTCTGGGAAGTTCTGTGAAGGTCCGGTTTCTTGACGGCTCCTGGGCTGATGTCCATTTGTTTCATAGATGTGAATTCACACTTTCAGACGGATGCCTACAATTTTTGACTATTTTGAAACTTATTTTTCAATTTAAAAAATGTTATACGCCATTTTGGATAAGCTTCGGGTCTGCTAACGTTATTTCAAATCTCATATTGATCGAATTTTTCGTGATGTTATGTCAAAAAGAATTTTCTGAGACTTCAGCGCAAAAAGAATAAGGTTTGAGGATTTTTACGCGACAAAGTGATTGACCGAGTCGTAGTCTCGTCATTTATTCAAAAAAAAATACCAGGGAAAATCAAAATTTTGAAAATAAGCTTTTTCCAGTCATCATCGTCAATATAATTGGAATTTCATTCATCGAAATCACGTGGGATGCATGCTATCTCGTCGCCGTTGAGTGCTTCCCTACAAAGATAAGAACAATCGGTAATAAGTGATCAAACAGGAAATCAGACCGAAAAGATTCTTAAATTATTTGAAAAAGTGATGGAAAACCTGATAAGAATCATTTTATTTTCGCCGCAACAAAAGAGTGCAAACGCTATTTTTTCCACGGGCGCGTAGAAGAAAATTCAAAAATAATAAGCTCCGCCCGTTTTTGCATGCATGGCGCGCGCTAAATGGCGACTGACTTAGAGCCTAACGAAAATAACTGAAGAGACTACTGGGGAGAACTGATGTGTTGTGATGGATACAGAATGGAGGCATGTGGGGGAGGGGGTGCTAACTTTAAGACAATTTTTAGGGACATCATTGAGATTCTTGCGATTAAAATAAAAAGATAAAGAGTGTCTCGCCTTTTAGTACATCTTCCTCGCTAATACGTCATGAGCGCCATCAGTTCTTTAGGTAGATTTCAGCCTATTCTCCTGGATCTTCCTTTTTTCATTACGCATAGGCGGTACTATAACGCGTGTTGCAAAAGTTCTCAGTTAACTATAAAATTACAAATTATAAGAAGAACAGAAGAAGAAAAATCCAAAAAAAACAAAAAAAAAACATCGTTTTACAAATATTTAAGTTTTAATTCAAGAAAAGAATAATAAAAGCGACAAAAACTATTTTTCTGAAGATTTTTACTAAAAAAAACAAATACAAATAGTGAAGAAAAAAAGCGCCGTAGTTTTTGCTTTTTAATGTGCGCAAACGTTGCAAACGTGGGCGGAGCCTGTTTAATTGAAAGTTTAATCGTGTTTAATCAAGCCCATTGCCGAAAATTTTTTTGCTCCGAAGGCACTACCTATAATGATTTACTGATTCCGATTTAAGATTGATCGGTCACCATTGCTTCTCGAATGCTACCATTAGATATCCTTCCATAAGCAATCGATTGCAGGTATCGGCACATGCTCACTTCTCGCCAGAACAGGAGCCCTACTTGCTCCTCAGATGGCATATCTCTCGGATATTTATAAGCCAGCACCTTACGCTGCTGTCTGCGTAATTGGGACAATTTCTCTATTGGTTTCTTTTTTCTTTCTGCCAGATACAAAGGGAGTTGACTTGGCTTCATTGGATCCGACTGAAGAATTGGATTACAATAGAAAGAAAAGTGTTACTGAAAATATCGAAATTCAAAGAAGAATGACTGGAGCATTGGCTGCGCCAAGATTAACTATTTCTGAAGTCAATAATAACAATAATAATAATAATACTGACAATAATCCATAATTTTTATCATTTGAAGAAAAACTTGCAAATAAAGAAAAATAAATATATAATTATTCGACATTTTAATGGATTTCCAAAGAGTAATACAGGGTGGCATCCAAATACCGTTACACGCTTGAAACGTTATAAATGTCTTCAAACAAGTTCAATTTTCACCAGAATTAGACAAAAGTTTATTGAAATGATACAAAAACAAGTTTTAACGATAGTTTTCAAATCGCCCTCTTTTGGCCTTCACCACCGCTCTCAATCTCTTCGGGTAAGCGTCCACCACGGCACGCAGGTAGTTGGCATCCATTTCGTCTCAGGCTTTCACAAGTGCGACCTTCAGAGCGCTCAAACTAGCGTAGTTTTTGGTGGAAACCTTCTGGGTCAAATATCCCCAAACGGCGTAGTCCATAGGATTCAGGTCGGGTGACGACGCTGGCCATTCTGACGAGGAAATGAACTCAGGAAAATTGTTTTTGCACCACTGCTGAGTGGCCTTGGCGCGATGAGCCGGTGCGCCGTCTTGTTGAAAGCACCAGGGTCGGTTTCCGTAATGCGCGTTGGACCACGGAAGATTGAGTTTGAAAGTCTTTTTGCAATAACCCGATGGTTTTGGCCATTCTTATTAGCTTCAACGGTGAAAAATTTCTCGTCTGTGAACAGTGTGCCTGAGCGCGTGCCTTGAAGAAGCTTTCGTGCTTTTTGCATTCGGAGAGCTTTGATTTTCTCGTTCAGGAATGCACTATTTTGCATACGATACGGAGTCATCTTCAGCTTCTCTTTGACAATAATTCCCATAGAATACCGGCACTTTTTGAAGTCTTTAGCAAGCTTTCTCATGCTTCGCTCCGGATTTCTTCGGATTCTTTCCCGAACGCTTTTGGCGGAAAGTGTTTGAGAGCCTCATCACGATCCAACCACTGCGAGGAACGTTGTCGGTTGTCGTAGAGGATCCACTTTTCATCACAAGTTACGATCCGGTCAAGAAACGGCTAATTTTTGTTGCGTAAAAGAAGAGCGGACGACACCTCAAAACGACGATTTTTTTTTTGATTTTCGTTTGATTCGTGTGGCACCCATTTGTCGAGCTTTTTTGATTTGCCTATTTGCTTCAGATGAACAACGACTGTTGATTGGCAAACGTCGAGTTCTTTGGCAACTTCTCGTGTTGATTTGAGAGGATCGGCTTCGATTAAGGCTCTCAATTGATCGTTATCAATCACAGACTGCCGGCCGTCACGATCTTCATCTTCGAGGCTCTCGTCACCGCTACGGAATTTTTTGAACCACCGTTGTGCCGTACGTTTATTAGTGGTTTCTTGGCCAAATGCATCGTTGATATCGCGAGTTGTCTCGACAGAGTTTCGGCCTAGTTTCAACTGGAACAAGAAAATCGTTCGAATTTGCCTTTTATCCATGCTTTTTTGAAGTGCTATAAAAAGTGACATAATTATTTCAAGGAAAAATAAATAAGACGAGTAGATAGAGCGAATTACGCTCTTCAAAATGATATATAACACGACCACAGATAACCAAACATTTTATTCAAAAATCTTTCACAAAAGTAAACAACATAAAAACGACATAACTTTGTGTTCAACCTAATACTTCTAAAATTTCGAAGACCCAAACAGCCTCTAGTCAATTAGTGCGATATTCGATGCCTTCGAGAGGAGGAAGGTTTAGCAGTAAATGCATAGTTTCCCAGCAGAATCTTTTTTTTTCAATTTAAGAAAATTTTTGACGAGTCACTGAAAAAATTTACTTTTCAAGAAAGCGGGTTGTATTAAAAATGGTGTCCACTGCAAAAATGAAGCTACATTTCTGTAGAATTCGCAAAATATTGAAGGAAATAACGCATCCACGGAAGAGGAAGTCAAAAAGTCGAGTCATATTTGTTCGTTTTTCAGGTCGTCTCACTTTCATTTTATGCAATAAAAGTTGTCAACACACTGCGTCAGGCGAATTCCAGACGAAGAAGACAAGACGAAAACGAAGAAAATAGGCGAATTTCGTTGGCGAAGATGTCCAAATGAAAGCCTTAGTTTGAAATAGTTAAGGAATGTTTCACATTTTGGTTTCTGAGAAAATACCAAATTCTATTACTTCAATTGGCTGTATTCAATTTATTTAACTCATCTGTAACCGTCTCAAATTGAAAGTTTTAGATTTTAGGTAGCAGTAACTAAATTTTTTTTTATTAGCTTCTTTTAAACCAGTAGAATGTTCGCGGCTACACCACTGTTCTAGAACATTCTGGAATGTTTTGGAAACTTTGGAAAACAATGTCCATAAAAATTGTAGTTTTGCACATATCAAGCTGACTTTTTACATGTGATATACGGACATGCCAATTGATATATCAGCAAAATTTTGACTGTTTTTATCGATGACGGTTTTGTAGATTTTGGGCGTATAGTTCTACAGTATCCCTAGTACTCTGCGACCTCCCAAATATAAAGTTGCGAAGCGCTCAGGTGGCCATGACTCCCTCCCGAATATCAAAGTAAAAGTCCCCCTTTTTTTCGAGTTATTCAAAGAAACGTCTTGGACAGAGTCACGGACACACAGGCGGAACTATTCGCTTAATAATACAGTACTGGCTTTAAAGAAAGCGCGTTGGCGTTTTTTTGAGATAACTTCGATGAAAGCAGATATTTTGTTGCGAAAATTCTACTGTAGATGCGGAACACCCTCACGGCAACTTGCAGAAAATGAAATTGCATCATTGCAAATGTTTTTGATTTATTTCGATTTTCGTTTTTTCCAATTTTGAGTGTTGTTATTTATTTTCGTATTGGAAGGAAATTCCTCACTGTAGACCTACGAGAAGCCATCATTGTCGGCTGGAAACGAGGTGATTCTACAGTTCAATTGGCTCACCAGTTCAATCGATCTCAAAGTCAGATTCGTCGCGTTTTGAAAAGATACCGAGAAGATGTGAGTGCTTTTTAACTTTTAAAAACTATTATTTCACGTTTAGGGACGAGTTGTTGATCGTAAATCGCCAGGAAGACCCCGCATCGCCTCCGGGAACGTTGATCGAAACATCTTGCGCGCGGCTCTAAAGAACCCTAGAAGGATTTCTACGGTGATTCAGATGATTGTCACTTCTCCAATGGAGCAGTGCCTTCAAGAAGAACTATTAGAAGACGTTTACAAGAAAATGGACTCCTCGGACGCTGTCCTGTGAAGAAACCGCTTGTCAGTTTGAAGAATCGTAAAGCACGTGAAGCGTGGGCAAAGGCACATCTGAACTGGGGTCCACAGGAGTGGTAGAAGCACATCTGGAGCGACGAATAGAAGTTCAATATTTTTGGTAATTCAATGGGTTCGTCGTGCAGTTGGAGCCAGATACGACCCAAAGTACCAGTGCCCAACAGTCAAACATGGATGCGGATCGGTGATGGTGTGGGGATGCTTCTCAGACACTGCAATAGGCCCATTGAGACGTATCAATGAAATCATGGATCGATTTGTGTACGAAGATATTTTGGAGAATACGATGAGACAATGGACCAGAGCAAAAGTTGGAAGAGCGTTCGTTTTTCAACAAGACAACGACCGAAAGCACTCCTCGAAGTATGTTGCAAGCTGGCTTCAACGTTGTAGAATTAATTTTCTGGAGTGGCCAATTCAATCTCCAGACTCAAATCCGATCGAACACATGTGGGAAGTGCTTGAGAGACAACTTCGCGGTGCCTGGGTCACCAATGCAAACCAGAAGTTCGCCCAACTTGAAGCAGCATCCCAATCACAGTCATTAAGGCACTTTTGGAGTCCATGACACGCCATTGCCAAGCTGTTATCGATGCAAAAGAGTACCCAACGAAGTATTGAACATTTTAAAACCGTATTTTGATTAGATATTTCGAAATTTTTTGTTTCCTAACAATGTTTAAAAAAGTTTCAAAAAAGTGCATCACGATTTTCTCAAATTTCGGATTTTTTCCAAAACTATCTAAACTTACAAGTTACAATTTACTGAATATGTTAATCACCCCAGTTTTAACACTTCCAAAAAATTTTAGACCGATCGGAACAGTTTCAGCGAAGTTATTCCAAAAAAACGCCGGCGCGCATTCTTTTAGGCCAGTACTGTGAGTAGATACCATTGTCAAACAAGCTACAACGAGTTCTGTGTTACATTTGTTTCGTATGATACAAGTCCACTTCTGGCAGAATCTAAATGTATCGGGTACACGGTGTTACCGACGGGTACATGTAATGAATGAATTGCATCAACGACAATAATTGACTTTTCGGGTTTCTCCGCTTCACATGATAATTACGTGAGATTTTAAAAGTGTCTTTACACATGTAATAGCTGCCAAACACCGCGCACCCACAAAAAAGTCCAAACTCACGGGCAGGTTGAGAGCTAGCGGGTCAAGCGAGAATGCTCACACATTCTGAAAAAATTGTTTTTTTTTAAGTTGCAGGAATGAATACTGGCTTGCAATCAAGAAATCTCGTGAGAGATAACGCCCTTCAGATATTGATCAATGGCCAATTCACGTATTTGGTTTGTTACTAGACACTAGAACAAAATGTTCTTTTCCACTTGTCCATTTTTTTTCAATTTATCACCAATCTATGAGCGAACTTTGTTACCATACTGATTTTCTCCTAATTTCCGACGAAGTAACATAAAGTTTCCTTACCTCTTAAACCACAGATTGATGATGTCGTCGATTGATGGTCGTTTATCAAGTTGGGAGAGTAGACTCCGCCCATTAAATGGAGGCATATACAAAAAGAGAGGGAAAAATATAGTGTCGTTGTTCACAGTAGATATAACTGCAACTAATATGTTAAGACGTTCTTCCATTTTCTTCGTTTTCCTTATTCTTTTTATTGGTTTCATAGGAGAAAGTCACGGATTCACACTCTACAGAATACAGAAGCCAGAGCATAATTCCGGATCGGATAGGTAAGAAACAGTTTTTTTCGAAGAAAATCGGGCGCAATCTTAGTTGGGGGGGTCCACTCGTTTTTAGTCATTTTTGGTCATTTTTTTTTCTGAAAATGTTGTTAGATATTTTTATAATATATTAGATAAATATATTATTAGATATATTAGATAAAAATGTTATTTAAAAAAATTTTTTTTTAACCTCCAAAAATGACTAAAAATGAGTGGACCCCCCCCCCCAACTAAGATTGCCCTGAAAATCGCTTACATTCGATATTTGTTCCATTCCACATAGCGCTTACCTGTTTTATATTGTAATAAGCTATATTTTCAAAAGTGTCGAGTTGAAAATTCTGTCTGAAACAAGTCTGAAAATGTAAGCGTTATTTGGCAAGCCACTCGCATTTACACAATTTTTAGGAGTAGAAAAATTTTAAGAATTCTTAACTTACTTTTATTTATAATTTCGAAGGTAAATGAAAAACGAGATAAATTAGATCGCGAAGAGAAACTTTACAGGTTACATTCTTTTTAAAAACATCGGACAAGGCTACATCTTTAAAGTAGAAAACTTGAAAAACAATTTTCGGATAAATATTTTAGTATAAAATACTTTGAAAACAAAAATGTTGCTTAGTCAGCTTCGTTGTAGGAAAATTGACTGTGATTTTTAAGTTGCGACACCGCCAAACAGGAATTCTATTTCCATGAAGTTTTCATTTTAATTTTTCTTTGTCAGAATTCGGCGTCGTTGTTAAGCTATTTACGGAACTTGGAAAATTGTTACAATCCTACTTTATTATCGAGGTGTTTCAACCCGGAAATGTGCAATAGCGCTCAATTATATATAGAAAAATGCAAGTAAAATTTAGGTTTAAACTCCCGAATTTTTACGCATTCATTTCCAAGATTTTTAGTTTTTATAGAGAGCATAGCAAAACGCAATATACTTCTCGTTTTTGCAAGCGCAGAGCCACAGAATTTTATGAGACGTTGGACCCAACATCTCAGATTTTTACAGGTAAAGTGGCAAATTAAATTTGGAAAACTCAGCATTTTTTCTTTTCTCGCTGTTTTTTTCCCAATACAGTGATCCGAAATGAATAGCGATTGCGGAAACAGCGTTTCTCCGTTTCTTCTAAACTCTTTCGTCGCTGTAAAAAAAAACAGTTTTTTGACAGGCACTCGTTAAAATGGCGTTTTCGTTTTTGAACATTTAGATTATTTTAAATGGTAAAAAACAACGGAGAAATTTAAAATACGTCTCGAAAAAACAAGCGTGCAGCGCCAACAGTTGGCAACAGGCGATGAAGCCAAAATCTGAAATATTTCTGTGTGTGCAAATTTGCGTACTGGTGTTTGCGGAAAGAGTCGTAACAACAGAACTGATCGCTTTTTAACTGAAATTTCTCGAAAAACCAGTTTGATAAATTCGATAAAAGCTCGTTTCCTTTCTTACATAAATGCGGGAATTTTTGTATATTTTTGAAATGTTACTAAAAAATTACTGAATAACGTTTTTTGTTGAAATATTTCTCTATTAAAAAAAGATGTAAAAAAAGATAAGAGTTCAAATTTCGAAAAGAAGGAAAATAGCGTTTTAGTTTCAAAATAATAATTCAAAAAAATAATTTAAAAAGGAAAAGCGCACATTTCGTAATTATAAATAAATTCAAAAAAGAAAATACAAAAACTTGAAAAATTCATATCTTGCTCACCATAAAAAACACTAAGATGACTCTCTTTTCTCTATTATCGTAAAGCTTCATTGAAAATTCCCTTGTCCCGTTGCTTCCATCGTCAATTCGAAAATTTCAGCCGTAACAAATCTGAAAATGTGGATCTCGACGAGACCGACGGTGAATCGTTCGATCGTATGAGGAGAGTTCTCGGCAGTATGAACCCGTCCTTTGGTCTCATGCACAATTTGCCGAACCCTGTGAAATAGAAGGACGGCGGACGACTGAAGCTTCAAAAAACATCACGTATTTGACGACTTTTCGATCAAAAGGCACAGTAGTCCCTTGGGAGTTCCCCATGATAATAAAAGGCGATGAAGGCGATTCGCCGGAATTTGAATTCATCGTTTTTGTCTTGTTTAAACGGTTAATTTTTTTAATTTTTATCATGAGGTTCACATTGTGATTTGCGATGATTCGTGATAAAACAACTAATTTTGCAAATGTGAACAAATGTGACATGTTGAAGAAACACCGTAACCTTGAAGAAAAGGGCAAAGTTCACATTTTTCTTGGTGCAATTTCCTCGTGGACAGTGAACAATGAATCGAAACAGATTAAAATTATAAAAACGGCGACTGTAAATCCACAGAAAACAGTGAGCAGTATCCTGTCGAGCACATTCGCCAGGAATTCCCATTCCAACGAGCACCTGAAAATGAAACAGTTAATGCTCACTTCACTCCATTTTCGCAAGTACATATAAACAAGACGTTTCTTTCTTTTTTCTTAAAATTTCAGATGCTCAGACGTGTAAGTTCTGTAATTAAAGGTGCGACAACTGTCTTAGATGAACAACCATAATTCTACAGTAATCTATCTGATATGCCCCGCCCATTTTACAAAAGAGTCTGCCAACCCACACCCAGTAAGCACGATCTCAAATAGTTCACAACAAAGTTAGCGGTGAAGTTCGTACTATTAAACTTGCGCTCCGGTAACTACCAGCGGAATTTGATTTTGGGAACTCGGAATCCGGAAAACGGAAAAACATTTTTTTACGGAATCCGAAAAACGGAAAACGGAAATCGCTCGGTGACAGCACCCAGTGCTCCAAACCAAACTGTACGGTCACTTAATAGAAAAATAATTTCAGAACATTTTGGAGCTCTTTAGAGCATTTTAGAGCATTTTGGAGAATTTCGTTGAATTTCTGAGAGTTTTAGATAATTTTTGACAATTTCAAAAAATTTCAGAACATTTTGGAGCACCATAGCTATGCGAGTTGCGGCTTTTTTCAGACATAGCGAAGAAAGTGGACCACCGATCCGCATGGCTTGTATCAGGGTTGCACGGAATGGACATTTTCACAATTTTTGAGAAATTTAAATTTCAGAATTTTCGTTTTTTTTTCGAAAAAAAGGTTTTTTTTATTTTCTTCTAAAAAATGCTGTTTTTAACGTTTTTTCGTTACAAAAGAAAGGAGAAATCAGAAAACCGTAATATCGATTAGTGTGTCGTGTCGATTTTGGAATTGATCGATTGAATCGAATTAAATCGACAATTTTTGAATCGATTCAATCGATTCAACATGATTCGAATCGCGATTGAATAAAAATCGAATCGTTCGATTCGATTCGATTTTATAATTGAATCGATTCGATTCAATTCGATTCGATTCGATTCAATTCGATTCAATTCGATTCGATTCGATTCGATTAAATTCGATTAAATTCGATAAAATCGAATCAACAAAAATAATGCAAAAATAAAGAAAAACATTTTTTTCACGGAATCCGGAATCCGGAAAAAATTTTTATTCGCGGAATCCGGAATCCGGAAAAATTTTTTTTTCGCGGAATCCGGAAAAATTTTTTTTTCGCGGAATCCGGAAAAATTTTTTTTCACGGAATCCGGAATCCGGAAAAATTCTTTTTTCGCGGAATCCGGAATCCGGAAAAAATTTTTTTTCGCGGAATCCGGAATCCGGAAAAAATTTTTTTTTCGCGGATTCCGGAACCCGAAAACGGAAAAAAATTTTTTTTTGTTGATTCGATTTTATCGAATCGAATCGAATCGAATCGAAAATCGAATCGAATCGAATCGAAAATCGAATCGAATCGAATAGAATCGATTCAAGTCGATTCATTCGCGAAATCGAATCGATTCAAATCGATTTGCCCGTTCAACAAATCGAATCAAAATTGATCGATTTTTGAATCGATACGACACACTAATATCGATATCGATAACAACACAAAATGAAACAAAGCTTGAAGAAAAAACAAAAAAAAAACATTTCTGTTGTTTTTATATAAATAAATTTGTTTGAAATACCTATTTTAATGCCTTTTATTTAAAGTGATTGATATAAACATATCTTTTATTGAGGAATAGTTGCGTATCTAGCAATTTTTCGATCTTTTCGGTTTTTTTTTTCAAAAATAAAACTGTTTTCCAATATTCGGCCGATTTTACGGAAAACGGAAAAAAATGACTATGAAAACATTAATATTGATAAAGCAGAGTGAATCCGCACGGGACTCAGAACAAAGCTTTTAGAGATGCGCCTTTAAAATACCGTAATTTTTTATTCTGACTTGTTTTTCAGCATTCCGATCGCAATCTTCATTTAAAAAATGTTTCTGGAATCATTCCGTTCTAAATTTTCAAAATACCCAAATACTGTTCTGCTCACCCCTGACTAATATGCATCAGATTTTCGGTCAATTCACTTCTAACCATCTTTATCGTTTCTCAACAGAAATTTCTATTTTTCGAAAAACTGCTTACCTCCTCTGCATTTTCTGCTTTTTGACACTCCTCGCCTGACTGGTATCCATGCTCATTCGGTATTGATTCTTGCGAAGAGCCTTCATTTTTGCCTGTAAAATGTTGAGGAATAATAATAATCAATATAGCGCTATAGTTGGTGAGCCTGGGGGTTTCGGCGATTCAAATGAAAATTAATAACTAAAGTCAAAATTGAACTTAAGCATTCCACTTCACTACTATTATTATAAAAACAATTTCCTTTCGACATCTCCAGATTTAATTTTCCCGCGCAGTAGGCTTCTGAAAAATTGAAAAAGGCGTGAAGAGCGCACTCGCATCACACAAATACCGATTTCGATGAATTATTATTATCATTGTAAATGTTTGGAAACAACAACAGACGGGATAGTCAATACATTTTAAATTATAATTTTTTTTATATTAAGCTCTCTCTTTCTCTGCTTCTCCTATTTGCTTGTATCGATCCATCGAAACACTTTCCCTGATCCTTTTTTGTTTCTCGCATTCGTGATGTTTTAATTTTCAATAGTGCAAATCTACTTCAAATTTCAGCACCTACCCGCCAACTACTTCTAATCAAACTTCACGTTGCACTTTATAACTAATAATGGGAACGACCTGTTAACGGGGAAAATAACGAGACAATGCAACCAGATAAGAAGAGTAATTTACGTGTTGAGTGTACTGCCGGGTGATTGTTGCCAGCCTTGCCGTATAGCTGTATGTGGACTGCAGCTCATACATTTCGGAGGAAATGGACCCGAAAAAGTGGTGAGGATCAGCGGATGTAACGTGCTGAAAAGAGGGAAGGAACACAGATACGCAACAGAAATATGAGTTTCAGCGACTGAAATAAAAAGGGGAAGACTAAACAAATTTGCACGAAGGGACACAAAATATACGTGTGTCTTTGGTTTGCTTTTGAAAAAAAAACAACGTCATCGAAAAGAAATATTTTTCAGGTAAATACTTACTGACGTTGAATCCATGTGCTTCACAAGCAAGGGATCCAAATTGGTGGAGTGCCGCTGTTCGGAGATCACTCCAAATTCTGTCCATAAATCGATTAATGATGTTGGAGGGCTGAAAATGATAAATAGAGAAAAGCTCGGCGAATAACTAATAACGGTCCACCTCAATATGAAAAACTCCACCACTGGATTATAAATCAATATTCTAATCGTATCAGAAATTGGTTGGTTGTAATGCTTCTGCCCGTGAATTGCTAAGACAACAGTTGCCAAAAACGTCCCGACAACTATCACCATTATGATTCCGATGTAGTACCAACCTGCAATGCCAGAATTGGGGTATGGCGATAATCTACAGTGCTCCACATAATTTTACGTTCACCCCCAAAAATCTCAAAATTTCGATTTTCTGTTATTCCTGATTATTTATCATATACGATATGGAAATACCTTTAAAAATACAATTATGGGCCCTGGAGCGAAAATAAAATAAAACTGAGCAATCGAGAAATTCGACTTTATTCAAAAAATGGGTGTTTTTTTACACATAATGATTTTTATCATGAAACACCTACTAAAAGCCCATATTTCTTTAATAGGAAGCACTTTGGTTGAAAAGCAGGTTTTCGAGTATTCGAACATTTTTGGGGTGAACGTAAGATTATGTGGAGCACTGTAGTTTGGGGGGGGGGGAGGTTACCACTTTTTTTTCGTGATTTTGGTTCCAGAAAAATGTTCAAGTATTGCATCGCTTACAAAAACACATGGGATCAAGAGCTCGAATTATTGGTAGCCAATATGTCTCTTTCAGCACGAGTTACGAGTAAAATTATTCTGACGTCATTTTTGCGACATCGCGCAATTCCGTAAAAAGAGAAAACGACGTTTAGTCGAGAAAATCTGCAGCGGCGGACATTTTCATTGGCAAAGATTCCAGCAAGATATTTTCTCATTAATTCCACTAACACAAGTGAAATGCGCGTGGTTTATATACAGGTGCGTCCCGTGTGCTCGATGAGCAATCTTCAAATTTTTCCTTTCTCAGAGTAGCTCATATCCCGCGTGCTGTCCGTGCAATGCCAGTAAAATGATACAGTTACGGGCTGAACCAGTATATGAACCATGCGCATTTAACCCGTGAGCTAAAAATTCACTACAAAGTATACATTTGAATTTTATTATATCGCGGTGAGACCCAAACAAACGCCACAATCGAAGAAAGAATCAACGACAGATATATCAAAATCGCAAACAAAAAAGGCCTCCTATAAAATAATGGATTCAGCTTCGCGCGAACTCACTGCGAGCGTAAGGCATCCACGAAAGACAAAATATGACCGTCTAGCCTCGTCTCGTCTTCGTCTTGAATTCGTCTGACTTGCGTAAGTCTTGCGTATATTGCGTAAGACGAACGAAGACGAGGAGACGAACGCCTAGAGGAAAGACGACTTTTTGTCTTAGTCTTTCGTGGAAGCCTTACGCGAGCGTTTAAAAAGAGTGCTGTGGTAAACTGTGCGCCATTAAACCCGCTTACAAGTAGACATTTATATATTTCGAATCATAAGCACAGCTTTCGGCGTTATCTGTGGGTTTTCATTAATGGTCTTTATTTGCAGTTTTTGTAGTGCCGCAAAAATGAGCAACTCTGACAATTTCGTAACTGAAAATGTGAATATAACTTACTCATCAAAGGGACATAAGTACTTGTGGATGGCATTTGGTTACAAACCATCAGCATCATTACAGACATTGTGAGGAGAGTGTTGATTCCGAGATATCTTTAAAATCAATAATAAAAGTAATGAAGGTCAGAGCTTCTATTTGAAGTTAAAAAAATAGAGATGTGCAGCCGTAATGGGATATAATTTTCAATGAATTTTATTATTAACAATTAAATAGGCATTTTCACATTTTTAGCCGGCATCGCAAATTCCAGTTCGCGTAAAAACCTCACTCACTCACGCTCGCTCACTTTCAGTTATCAAATTAATGCCTCCAGATTTTTGATTCATTTTTTTTGGTTTTTGAAACATTTCCTCAAGTGAGATTATACTTTCGTGAAACTCTGAACTCTGAAAGTCAGTTTGCCAGATAAAATAGTTTTTAAAAAAATATTTAATTATTGGCATATTTTTCTCCACGAAAAGTTATACGATTAGTGTAATTTCCTGAAGTTTTATTCAATGAAATTTTAGATTCTTATAATTTTTTACAGTTATGTCTTATGGACATCCCTTCCCCGATTATAAGAAGGGTGTCAAATTGACACGACAATAGCCAAAGGTCTCGAGTTCTCACCAAAACTTCTGAACACTGTTCATTTCAATGGAAAGTCGAATTTTCGAAATCACTCGCCCAGAATGGAGGTCCAATCATTTATTTTATTGGTCCAAATATCAGTTTTTATTGAGTAATCGTATCATTTTGCAGAATGTTTTCTCGTGTAATGTGTTGTTAACGTTTTGAACTGATTTTGGTACAGTTTTGAATAAAAAACATGAAACTTACACTAAAAATCCATATTTTTACAAGAGAAATCGTTCTCGAAAACTGAATTAGAAGTTATCAAATACAGTGGTCCACAAAAGTAAAACGTCGCCCGGATTTTTAATGAAATTATTCAATTTTTGGAAGATTCTCGAATGAGCTAGATTCCTTTATCTTCCGGATACAAAAATGTGCCAGTTTTTAAAAAATTGTTTGAAAACTAATTTTGTCATTTTGAACGCCTTAAAATGTGTCGACTGCTGCGCGAAAACTCACAATTTTTCGTCTCTCTCACTGGAAGAAGACGTCGGTGTGAAGAACCCTGTTACGGCTACAATTGTGATTATAGAAGTGGGAATCACCAAATTGATCATATAATACAATGGTTTTCTTCTGATAACCAAATGTGCGTACAGCATCACCCATGGAGCATTGCAGCACTTAAAGTGCTCCTCGACGCGTACGAACTCAAATGAAATCACCTCCCACTCATCGTTTCTTGCCATATTTCCTAAATTGACAGTGGAGCTTAGTGGCCAATAATCGATTGTTTGCTGAAAAATGATCAACAGTTTTAGCTGTTAAACACGCGTTTTCTCAAATTTTAAATCAGTGTTCTCGGCAGGATCAATGTGGAACATGCCACTGGCTATGCCATACTCATAATACTTTCGCATTGTCGGATGTTACCGATGTTTTAAAATTATTAGGTTGAGTCAAAACTTCAAGAACCTTCTAGAAAAATTCATGTTTAGGGTACATGAGGTGCTATTTTTACACTAACCATCAGCTTAATAGCTACTTCAAACAACTCTCCAGCAGAGAAGGGCGGAATTCCGGATTCCAGATTCCGTGAAAAAATTTGTTTTCCGTTTTCCGTTTTCCGGATTCCGAGTTCCGAAAATCCAATTCCGCCCCACTCTGCTCTTTAGTTCAACTATCGCGAGAGCAGGTTCGCCTGCCGACGAGACAAGCTGATGATAGGATCAATAATTTTGTTACTCATCTAACACCAGCTCGTTAATTCCGAAAATTCCGGAGTGGGGGAGGTGGAATTCAAAGATTCTCCAGAAATTCTCAGGAATCTTTGACTCACTTCTTGGATGGAAATGAATTTTGAAATGAAGAGGATCTCAAGACCAAGCTGCAGTCATTTTTCGATAATAACCCGCGGGATTTGTATCGAAACGGAATCGAACAGCTACCTATCCGTTTATGGTGAATATTATGTTGACTGATATTAGAAATAAATAAATACACTTTTTTTCAAAGTGATTTTGACTCAACCTAATAGTACAGTAGAGCGCCGCGGCACACCGGTCTTTTACTTCCCTAATATGTATACCAGCGGAAAGTTCGCGGCTACGCCGCGACTTCCACTGGATTCCACTGGCTTTCGTTTAGAAATAATTGTAGGCGTTCTATTTTTCCACTTGTTAGTAAAACAATTTATTAGCAGAACATCAAAAACCAAATAAGATTAACATCCCGTGCCGTATCCCAACTATATATCAAAGTAAAAGACCCACGATCTTTTGAGTTATTCAAAGAAACGTCTTGGACAGAGTCACGGACAGACAGAACTATTCGCTTAATAATAAGTAGATTATTTATCCACGAGTAGGTGATTTTTCGTTTAAAGGCGCTGTTTGGGTCTCGTTAGGGGATAGAGCGTTTTAACGCGCTAATTTAGAAATTGTAAGAAAGCGCACACACTGCGTTTGTGATTTATTCAGTTTAATAAACAGTTTAAGAAATTTGACAATAAAAATTAATTTAAAAACCATGATTTTCGAAGCAAAATATAGAAAAAATTCCAATATTCGCTTCAATTTTCGAAAAGAAATCACAAACGCAGTGTGTGCGCTTCCTTACAATTTTTAAATTGGCGCGTTAAAACGCGCTGTCCCCTAACGAGACCCAAACAGCGCCTTTAAACGAAAAATCACGTACTCGCTGATAGATAATATCTTTCTTAAATGAGATTGATTTTATCAGATACATCTATGGAATCATGTTTGGTACAAGGTATCATCAGAATTAATCCCCGCTATTCCGGGTAGAAAATTAAGAAAATTCGAAAAATACTCGCTCGTGTACTACTCCCGGAGGATTATTTTGCTTACTCAAAATCAAAATAAACTTATTTTGCTTACTCAAAATTATTTTAGAATTGATTTCTTCTTAAAGCGCCACTTGAATATTTCTGCTGAACAGACCCGTAGCTCCCTTCAAAAAAGTGAAGAATACCTTATCATGAGTCCAACTAGAAATGATAAAAGTGCAGTTTTGTCTGTCATACGGAAACCATCGGACGTCCATTCGACAGGATAGCTTATAAATGGCCGGGAACATCAGCTGAACCCTCGCCCCGTTCTTTTGCCGACTCCAATAACCCGTTTCAAGCTGAGCGTTCATCAGGGATTCCGTCTTCTTCTGCTCGAGCTCTTCGCTGCAGATTATTTCATTGAATGATATCACTTTCAAATCGAGACAAACCTATTGTAAAGATAAGTATCCGGAATCCATATTTGGTGGTAGGGAACTATCGTTTTGTTAATCATTCCGTAATCCACGGGATTCCAGTCAAGAAACTCGTCATACCAGTTCTGAACCATCCACACATTGACCTCTATGCTCTGCATATGCTCATCCTGAAAATATACTCGAAATATCTAAATTATTCAACTCTTAAACTGTAAAGTTCTCAAATTATATTTAGATAAAAAGGGTCTCGTCACGAATACTCTTCATTTCCGAGACACTTATTACGGTAATATCGGATGAATAGCAGAGTAGGGCGGAATTGGATTTTGGGAACTCGGAATCCGGAAAACGGAAAAAAATTTTTCACGGAATCTGGAATCCGGAAGACGGAAACCGGAGTTCCGCTCTTCTCTGATGAATAGTGGACTTGGACACTGACTATCTTCTCATTCGTTGTTCGTTACCTCGCTATTAATTTCATTTTCGGAGCGCATTGTCAATTCGAAAAAGATCTGTTCGATTTGAAATTGAAACAAAAATATCAGAATCAGAATATTTCCATTTCTAACTTGCTTCACTTCGTTTCATTATTCAATTCTTATAGTTTTACAAAATGCTATCCGTTAATATTATGAATGACTTTTCCGGAATAGCGGCTATCGACGATGAGAGCTTAAATAGTTCTGAAAAAGTTTGAAAGTTTCCACGGAACTTCACTTCATTCAGAGCTATGAAAACTGGAATGGAAACATCTCATTTCCGAAGGTCAAAAAGCTTGCGGTTTCATTCGTTATTTGAAGTGAATCCACGTGGATATGTCTCAATTTACATACAAAGAACGGCTAAACGTACAATGATCCATAGAATGAACCGATCGACACTGAATTTCTATAGGATGTTCACGAAAACTTTAAGAGAGATTACTGTAGTTACAATAACCCACAGCTGAAAATGTCGAAATGCATTTTCGTTTTTAAGCGACTTTTTTTTCTTAATTTCCCAGAATTCACTTTTTACATTTTTTTCGGGAGTTCCCTAGAACTTTCGAGAAGCTTAGCGCTGGCACGCCAGAATTGTTAATAGTGAGCTTGCTCATTACGAACACTAATCGGCCATCATGCCGCCACATCGATGCTCCAGATGTAAAACGTTTCAATTTTAATTCAAGTCAACATCGAATGATAATATTCTACGGTGCGTGCTCTCATAAAGTAAGGCAATCAACTCATGCCGTCGTCGTGTAATCAAACCGATTTTTCTTTATTCGAGAATTTTCAAGAAGGGCTTTGCCGCAAAATTTATCTGGAATCAGCGCTCGATGCTCGGCAACCACTCCTTGGTATTTCATTCAGGTATGGTCCTTATCTTCGTCCACCATCGCCCAAGATCGCAAGGTCAGCTGTGATCCGCGCCCACACAAGCGATTGACGAATCGACTAAGTAACTAAGTAAGTACATAATTTAGGCGTTTTTATTCTTTCTGTTCTATTAATAAAGGTTGATTCAAATACCAGTGGAATCAACTGATTTCCTGCTAATCCAATATTCTTCATTACTGCTCCACTCCATCCCATGGATGCACCTTATTAGATCAGTGCAAAGCAGTGTGTCGTTTCCAAAGCATTTCGAGAAACTTTTCCGAACAATTCTCAAAAAATTTCCGAAAAATCAACGAGAAAAATTTTTCGAAAAATTCTTGAAAAAAAATTTCGATAAAAAATAATAATAAACTAGTTCGAACGACACTCCGAAATAACACAAAGCGCGTTGTTTATCGTATTTCCATTCAAATCATTTTTCGCGATTTCTCGAGAAATCAACGAGAAGAATTTCTCGAGAATTTTTTGGAAATTTTTCGAAAAACGCATTTTTCGAAACGACACACTGGTGCAAAGCACGTATATTCGAGCAATAATTGCAAGTTTTTCAGTTTTGAAAACCAATAGAAACTCACCACATCGAGAATCTGATACAGGCTCATACTCAAATTCACCCGCGTTGGCCTATTGTAATCTTTTCTTGGATGTACCGTTTTTTCGTAGTAATTCGGGTCTAGCAACTCCTCCACCAAACGACGTTGATCATTGATGAACTGACCTGTAATTCAATTGGCTTCTTTCGTGAAATGAGAATTGCACAAAGCAGAATAATTTAAGCGAGATTCCAGAAAACGCGGCGAAAAGCCCAATAATAACAGATTCGCGGATTGAAATCCGCCAACAAAAAGGCCAGCCAATCGATTAAAATATTGGGTTGAGGAATAAGTTCGTAGAGTTTTTATATTATCTTTTGTTTCACAACAATTTTCTCAGTGTTTGGCAACGTGTGTATATTTATCTGATAGCGCCTTTTCTGCTCTAAAAAACAGTTTTTTTTAGTTTGTTCTGAAATTTTAATTTTTCATCATTTTTCAGGCTTAGAACTGAACTATCCAGGAGGCAAAAATCAGCATTTTCGACATCTGCTCTTCTTCACTTTTCATCGAAAGCAAAAAGCAGCCGAAGCCGCTCGGGAAATATGCAGTGTGTATGGAGAAGATGTCTTAGGCGTGTCTACTGCACAAAAATGGTTCGCAAAGTTCGAAAATGGCGACTTTAATTTTGAAGACACGCCTCGAAGCGGACGACCTGCAGAATTAGACGAAGAGCATCTGAAGGCACTATTGAAGGAAGATGGTCGCCAAACAAATCGTGAATTGGCCGAAAAAATGAACTGTGATCAAAAGACAATCCTTAATCATCTTCATTCCATGTTCAAATTATATCTTTGTGAAAAAACTCTACGAACTTATTCCTCAACCCAATACAATAAAGGCATTATGCGAACTGTGCTCCAGATAAAGATACGCCACCCTGCAAAATTGCGAAAAACTCGAAGATTGAAGCGGTTAAAAAAGATTTGAGCCTTTTGAGAAAAGAAGTCAAATTGTCATTAATTCTAGGCCAGCAATAAGGCTTCCACGAAAGACGAAGACATAACGTCGTCTTTCCTCTCGCCGTTCGTCTCTTCGTCTTCGTTCGTCTTGCCGCAATAAAAAAACGTTGTGTGCCGTGTACACAATGTATTTTACTTGACACGCACTATACAATTAATTTAACGATAATTTTACTTTTTTTCAATGCATTAATGCAATTTGCGCGTCAATTAAAGTGATTGTGCACCAGCACAATGTCTATCTCCGCGTAAGACGAATTCAAGACGAAGGAGAAAACGAGACGGCCGAAATTTGTCTAAATGGAAGCCTTAGCCAGCAATCAAAAATTAGAATAGAAAAAAATAATCAATTTTATGGAAAATATCGAGAAATTAAGAAGAAAAACCACATAATGATACGCCGATGGCTCTCAGAAGAGTTACCAGAATGATTGTAAGCTGCCGAAATCTTTAAAGATTTTTTGAGATGTGTCATTTGACTGGAAGCAAAACCAAATGATTATTATATTTCTTTGGCCGCTTTTTGTGTCAATTTCATTAGACATTTGGCCATGGAACTACAACGAATCGGGAGACGTTCTCTTACAGAATATTGCAACGGTTGCCTAACGTTTTAGGCAGAGTAGGGCGGAATTGGATTTTGGGAACTCGGAATCCGGAAAACGGAAAAAATTTTTACGGAATCTGGAATCCGGAAAACGGAAATTTTTTTCACGGAATCTGGAATCCGGAAAACGGAAAAAATTTTTTTTTACGGAATCTGGAATCCGGAAAAAGGAAAAAAATTTTTTCACGGAATCTGGAATCGGGAAAACGGAATGAAAAAAACGGCGGAATCCGGAATCCGGTATCCGGAATTCCGCCCTTCTCTGGTTTTAGGTGACAGCTCATCAACTGTTATCCGCGCCACGCCCCTCGGGGCTAAGACCTAGTCGCTTTAATCCCGCGCATTGTCTGGTCATCTCCGCCTCGCAGTGTTGCTCCGAGCTTGTCGGCTCTGGCAATTTGTGCTCATTCTCAGCTTCGCCTCATGGACGCCCGCCAGATTAGCGTCTACTTCACACGAAGCCATGGGTATTCGCCCATTTCTTCGGGTTAGTGTTGAGCAAATAGTGTGGATCAGTGAAAGAAACTAGCCTCCATTCAGATTATCCAAATACCTCTCTCGTTCTTCGACCAGTTGCTGAATGAATGTTGAATTATAAGCGGCTGTCGTATTTTCTGAAATATTGTCTTGAATTTTTGCTCTGAAAATGTTTCAAGCTCCAACCTAACGACCGTTTCAACTGTGTGTGAAAGTCTTCAACTTCTGTGTTATTTCTAGTGCTATGAACTCGATTCGACTCGAACCACTCCTGATAAGAAGACGTGGTCGGCGGAGATAATCTGCAAAATTCTCAAGTAACTCTGACCGTTTTCAAAGGGAAGCAACTAAGGAACAGCCATGCTTACTGCACTTGCTTTCCATACTTCTCGAACACTTTACCGCTGGCTCCATAGCAGTCAAATCGGACCAATATTAATAGGATTATATAAGGGAACATGATCTGAAATACTTTAATAAGAGGGTATGTGAAATCGGAACAAAAAAAGAATAGAACTCGTAGGAAATCGGAACTTGATGAAAATAAAAATGTTAAAAAAGAAAACTGTATTGAATTGGAACTGATAGGGAATTAGAACTGTTTTAATGTAAAATCGCATGTATGCGGAACTGTATGGAATTGGAACTCTGTTCAATGGAGCGTGTTTGCTTTACGAGACTGTGTTTTAGTTGATTTATCGCTGAGAAAAGTACTCTTGTAAAGCAAACGCGCTCCATTGAACAGAGTTCCAATTCCATACAGTTTCGCTTCCATGCGGTTTTACTTTAAAACAGTTCTAATTCCAATTCAATACAGTTTTCTTTTTTAACAGTTTTATATCCATCGTGTTTTGATTTCCTACGAGTTCTATTCTTTTTTTGTTCCGATTTCACATACCCAATTAACAACACACAGATTGAGAGGGTACGAAGAAGAAGAAGAAGAATAGCGAAGATTGGATTGAGTCAAGGTTGCGGAGGATCGCAGAAGAGCTCACTTTGTGCATAAAGAAAATGAGCATGTGTAACAGAAGCTAGAGATCAGAAATTTCCGCGAAGTGCTAGGATCGAACATTTCTTTTTCAGACGCCGAAAGAATAATTGGTTGAGCTCCTAAGTTCTTGTGGCAAAGTGTTCCAGAAACACCAAATTCATTGGGAACTCTTTTTCCAAATCAGAAATCACAATACTAGTCGTAAAAGAGCCGATAAATTATGAAAGAACTCAGCGAATTTGTTGAGTTTTTTCACACAAAACAAGAAGAATCCATTATTCATTCTTTTTCTGGCTTTGAGCAAAGATGAAAGACTTTGGATGCTCTTCGTTTCTACCAGAAAGCGGATGAAATAAAGCAAAAATCCCAGTGGACGGGTAATGGAAACAAAGAGTGGACAAATCGCTGACATCTATGGGAGAGAGAAAGGGAGGGATAGATGAATGACGAGAGGATTTACTGTTTCCAGTTGCCATACTGATATTGGTTATCCTAAGGCTTCCGAAAGACCAAATAAGACCGTCTCGTTTCGTCTCGTCTTCGTCTTAGATTCATCTGACGCAGAGATAGAGATTATTGCATAAGACGAATGCAAGACGTACTGAAATACGAACGAAGACGAGAAGAAAGACCACTTTTTGTTTTTGTCTTTCGTGGAAGCCTTAGGTTATCCATTTCACAGTTATCGCAAATTGGTCAGCTTTTGCCGTGTAAACGCGTTTGCAAGAAGTGCAAACTATAGAAAAATCATTTTTGAAACTCCACTCAAACTTCTTCATCGTTTTCGCCAGCGAGCACTCTCACATTTCTAATTATTTCGCTGTCAAGTGCGTGCTCTTTTTTTTAGTCTTTTGAGTTGTAAACGTCGCAAAGAAACAAAAAATGAAGTTACCATGATTATCATAATTTTAATTATCATAATACACAGAAATGCTTAGAAATCAGAAAATGCTCTACTTCACTGTGATTATATTTCTATACAAGCTAGATTTTAATCACGGGCAAAAATTGGTAATTACTCATGAAGTAAGAAAGCAAAAGACCTGGAAATCAACAAAGAATTATTCAATTCGGCTTCCTTTGGCGTTGATGGCATTATGAAGACGGTGGACGAAGACATCGACGGTTTCGCGTAAGTGTTTGGGGGGGGGGGGGAAGAAGATCTCATTCCTTGAGAAGCCTCTTCTTCAGAGCCGCCACACTTGAATTTGGTCTTGCACTGAAATTTTTCTACAACATTCCGCAAATGTAATAGTCGAGAGGATTCAGATCGGGAGACGAGGCTTGCCATTCCTCCTAGGTGATGAAAGCTGGGAAACCGCTTCTGCACCACTCCTGAATGAGCTTGGATGAGTTCAGCATACCTCGCTCCAAAGCGAATCTCTCCCAGCAACATCACTCGATCCACCACTTGATTTTTTGAAAAGTGAACTCAGCTTCTACTGTGAACAGTTTCCAATCAAAGATCGCAGAGTGTCTGTTTCGCTTTCTCGGGAAATGTTTCCTTGATTTTTTCGACAGAATCGCACAATTCGTCACACGCTATGAATTTATATTCAGATTTTTATTGACAATATTCATTATGTAAAAACAAGGAATTTTCGTATCTTCCGCCAGTTTCGGGTCGATTTATGTGGATCTCTTCGGCCTTTCTCCCGAACAACATTCACTTTTGGTGATTTAGTGACAGAAATTGGCCCTCCTCTCCTACCGCGATCAGCAAGTGTCCTTGTACCGATTAACAGCTTTGTAGACGGTTTTAACCGAGGATCCGATTCGTTTCGATGTGCTTTTTGCTTTATACCCCTTCTTATAGAGTTCTGCTATTGCGGTGAATTGCACGCTAGAAACCGTCATGAAATTTGGCAAGAACAAAACATAAGTCAATAAATGAAAAGAGAAATAATTGATTCGCGGAAAGTGCGTCAGTCGCCAACACAATTGCGTCAAGCTTTTGTCTCACCTGTAAAGCCACACTGTAAATTTAAATTCTAATTCTGTCACTATAATTTTTAGAAACTTACGAGCTGTATTTTGGCTCTATCCAGTTTCTCTCCAAAGACTCGTTTTATTTTTGTGAGCAAGACATACTTTAGATCTGACATTTGAACGTTTCTGATAGCGAATATCTACTTATTATTAAGCGAATAGTTCCGTCTGTGTGTCTCTCTGTCCGTCTAGGACCTTTTTTTGAATAACTGAAAATAACGTGGTCTTCCGACTTTGATATGCGTGATGGAGTTGGCCAATCGAGCAATCGAGCGCTTCGCAACCATATCTTTAGGAGGTCGCTGGGTACTTGGGATACTGTAGAACTATACACACAAAATCTACAAAACTGTCTTAACAACGACATAAACAGTCAAAAGTTAGCTGATATAGCAATCTAGATGTCCGTGTATCACATGTCAGAAATCAGCACATTGAAATATTTGCAACTTTCAGAAAACTCTAAAAGAAAAATTACGATTCAAAATTCAAAACTTTTCTTTAAAAATCGTTGTGATCAACACGCTTTTGATCAATCGAGCAAAGGCAGAATTTGAAAAATAATTTATACATTTAAATCGATAATTTTTCGATTTGTAGTATCCGCTAGGTCGGTTAGTTCTACCGATTTTTTACTAGACAATAAAATCCATTCGGAAGAAAAATAGAATTGACCGGAGAGCTCCAATTGAGCAACTGGCTCATAGGGGGGGGGACATAAAGATATGAGGAGTATTGTTTGATTAATCGGTGGATGTTTGATAAAAAAATAAGCGATAATTAAAGCAAACTGGAAAACTCTGGAAACGTCGAAAAAATACGACATAACACAAAGCAAAAAATCATTAGACTCAAATCGTAAGATAATTCTAAAATTTTCGCATTTTGCAAGAGATAAGGGGAGAAATTTAAATAAAATGACGTAAAATGAGATGAAAATTGACGAGAAAATTCGTAAAAAATTAATTTCGATATAAATGAGAAGTTGTACGAGCAACGCACACGTCCACGCTATAGCGAAAGTGCTACTGGAAATGTTTCGCTTTTAGAATTTAATTTTTCGAAAGAAAACTATTTTCCGATTATTTAAAATATTCTCGAGATTCTCTGAATCTTACTATTAAAGAAAAACGTTTAAATTTGTAAAATGAGATGAAAAATGCAAAATTTTAATAAAGGTGCATTCGAAAGCCGCAACCTTGCAAAAATGCGTGCGAGGTAGTTGCGGAGGTTGGGCGGAGAGCGCAGACTTGAGTTCTGTGTGATAATTTCATGAATAGATTATTTTTTAATCAAAAAGAAATAGAGAAAAATGAAAAATACGCAAATTAATAGAATTAGTGCAATTATTCCAAACCTTTTCTCCTTCATTAAATCGCCAATTTCAGACAATTATTCGGGAAGAAAAACGGTGAACAAAGGGAAAGAAGCAGGCGACTCTCATGCGCCGCTCTTCCAATTCGGCTTCTTCCTTATTATAAGTGAGTATTGCAAAGAGCAACAGGGTCCTCCACCGTTGGCTCGTAGAGGGGCCATCGCCATCTCATTTATGTTATTAGCAGAACCGCACAGGAAAACAATGGCAGAAAAAGAAGGAGAATAATCGTGAGAGTAATAGAAAATTACGTTTGCGAATTCCTGCATTCTTCTTCATTCTTTCAGAGTACAAAGCGGGAAATTAGTAGGTCTTTTTTCTGGGATTTCCACTCGGATTGCAGGTATGGATGATGCCAGCTAGACATCATTTGTCTAAACTTGCCAAGTTTTGCTCAAGTCTCGCACAGATAACGCGCAAAAGCTGAACGCTTCTACTATGAAAAAACGCTTCTACTATGCCCATCATACTGCTCATCATCATACCGTCTGATTCTCTTAAAATTACACATCGCCGGCGCTCACCAATCTTTAAAAGTGAAAACAATGCGGTGTGGCCTAAAAATGAATTTATTTTTTTCTTCCAGCACACGAATATAAGTTAATCTTCTAAACAATGCTCCACATAATTATACGACAACTTCAAAATTTTCGAAAATCTGAAAAACCTGATTTTTTTCGAAGAACGACATATCTTGTGAAAATATGTTTCATGTTTTTTATTCAAAACTGTACCAAAGTCAGTTCAAATTCATCAAATTCAACGAAAAATCATTCCACAAAATGATACGAGCAGTGTAATTTTTCTTCATTTTTTAATGTTTTTCTAATGTTTTATTCAATTAAATTTGAAATTTTTGTTATTTTTCGCAATTTTACAGTTATGGCTCATGGAAAACCGTTCACCGATTATAAAAAAGGTGTCAAATAGCCAAGGGTCTCTCGCAAAGACAAAACGCTGGAGATTTGAACCGATCATTCAAAATAATCAATCGATACGATTCCAAGTCGGCTATTTATGTACCAAGAAGTCTTCCGGACGCCTACCACTTATTTCGGAGTCCGCCGACCTTCGAACTTGCTCTCGAACTCGTGCAGAATTGAATTTTCCCTTCCATGAAGCCATCCGACGTGTTCTCACCGAAGACTTCTCGATAACAATCACATTTCATGCACAAAGTCAATTTTTCAAAGTCACTCGCCCAGAATGGAGGTCCAATCGATTATTTAAATGTTTCAAATATGATAATTTATTGATTTTTATAAATTTTTGTTGAGTGATCGTATCATTTTGTGGAATGATTATTCTTTGAATTTCGATGAATAATTGTTAAATTCTTTTGAACTGATTTTGATACATTTTTGAATAGAAAACATAAAACTTACACTAAAAATACATATTTTCACCAAAGAAATCATTCTCTGAAATTATAACGCTTTTGAGATTTTCGGAAATTTTGAATTTGTCGTATAATTATGTGGAGCGCTGTATTTTTACTTTTTTTTCCAGGTTTTTTCTCGCGGTTTTCATAAATTTGCTCGATTGAAATAAGAGTGCAGACGAACGGACAAACGGACAGATTACCGTATTTCTTATATACGAAGGAAAAGAGCATTATTTAAAAGAGAGAGAGAGAAAGAGAGGTTCGACGACGAGAGTCGTGGAAGTTGAAACGCCGGAAAGAAAATCAATTTTCAACTGGAAACATTGTTTTCAAATGACTAATTCGACTTTGAATATTATTTAAAAATGGAACTTGTTCAAACAGAACAAAAAGAAAGAGCGTCCACTCACACGAGAGTGGATCAGCGAATGGGAGTCGTGGCTGCCTCTGTGGTGCCCAAAAAATGAGTACACACATCGCTTTCAGTGTTAGACGAAGCGGGAAGAGGGGAAAGTCGAGTTCAATTAGACGAATTGGTTTTTCGTTCGTCGCGCAGAGCACTTCACTTCCCTGTTTCACCGCCATAAATGCAGAAGGACATAATGAGAACGTTTTCTGACATTCTGCATTTTTAACCAGTCAGTCATTTCAATATAGCTCTAATTTCAAATGATTCTCACTTTGTTGGATGCGGGCGAAACTGGGGCGACCACACGGGCCGCCTCGGCTCGGCTCGTCGGCTCATTCTTCGAAATAGGTCATAGCGATTTATACGAGAACTGATGTAATTGCAACAAATGAAACCGCCTTAGACAGAAGGGCCTTTCGGAATCTGCATTGCCTGAATGTATTACTAATTCTATGACTACACCACCGCTGCTTCCGGAAATGGATGATATGGAAGCATAGAGAAGAGTGAGGTCGCCAGATGAGGGGAGAACTTCAGATGCGATGAAACTTCACATGAAACTTCAGATGCGAATATTCAGCTTCTGGAGAGTTTTAGGCACTAGAAAAGGTTGCCATTGTTTTCAGAATGCTCGAAAGTTTTTACCAATTTTTCATAAAATCGAATTTTCATAAAATTCTCAAATTCTTTCAATTCGCAAATGTGGTCTTAATATTTTAGATAAGGAAAAAATAATTTTACAATAGGGAAAACACAACTACAAAATGGTATTATTAGAAAGATATATTCTCAGTTAAAAAAAAAGTTTTCAGTGAAGAATCCAACAAATTAAAAATCCAAATGAAGCCAACTAGCGGAGCTCGAAACCTTGCGGCTCCTTTTCCAATAATAAGTTCAATATTTTTAATGAAGTTATGAGAAGATTCGACGGGGATCCTAAGAATGGCCTGGCAATCCGAGATCGTCGGGAATCACACATTTTGGGCAACTAACTTAAAGCATTTCTCGATGCCTAACATGGATATTGGGTCATTGCTGGGCGGTGAATTGGGCGACACAGTGGTGGCAGGAAATGGGGAGATCTTGCTGGTGCGCAGCAAAGTAGAGTGAATTGCGCGTGATTTGGCAAGAGTTGGGTATTAGATGCGCCAAAATTTGGTCTCTTTGCTCCTAGAGTCTAGGGGCAAAGAGACCAAATTTGCCACGCTAATGAGTAATGTATATGGGCGAACGTGTGGGGATGTTATTATCTATCCGCGAGTACGTGATTTTTCGTTTAAAGGCGATGTTTAGGTCTCGTTAGGGGATAGCGCGTTTTAACGCGCTAATTTAAAAATTGTAAGAAAGCGCACACACTGCGTTTGCGATTTCTTTTCAAAAATTGAAGCGAATATTGGAATTTTTTCTATATTTTGCTTCGAAAATCATGTTTTTTTAATTAATTTTTATTGTCAATTTTCTCAAACTGTTTATTAACCTGAATAAATCAAAAACGCAGTGTCTGCGCTTTCTTACAATTTCTAAATTAGCGCGTTAAAACGCGCTATCCCATAACGAGACCCAAACAGCGCCTTTAAACGAAAAAACACGTACTCGCGGATAGATAATAGATAAACTGCTTTTGAAAATATTGAAATATCTAAAAATCATTGTAGCTTATTTTTAATTTTTCAAAATTTTCAAATTTTTCTTCAGAATCTTCTCAGATAATTTGAGTTTTCAGATCTTTTTTCGACGTGTTTCTAGAATCATACGGTTCCAGCATTATTCTGAAACACTTTTAGCGGTTTTTTTTTTGCTTCAAAGCCTAAATTTGTGACCTAAAATTTAGAAATTGGCTAGAATAACGCCGAAGTTTCCATAATTGGCAGAACAGAAATACGCCCAAATGATGAGCAAGGAATGGATTGTTTCGCCCGTCGCACCCCAGTCCCCCCCCAACCCTGGGAAAACTGTCCTTAAATCTCCCCAATTTTATGAGAGCATGAAGTTTTAGCTTTAGGCGCTCGCCCCGCTTAAGAACCTACAAAATGACAACTCGCATTCGCTGTCGAACAAATATTTATAGCTGACCTGAACTGAAAATTGTGTGCCCCACTGGGGCGCTTTCATTCGTTTTTATGAGTGCAAGTTACGTTTCCCCAATTGGACACACATTCCCCAATGACTGAAATGTATACTAGAGCGCTGAAAAAGAAACGGCGTTTGTTTGTCTCCTTTTCAAATCAAGATGAGGCCTATTGGAGTAGCAGAAAACCATAATTTTCGCTTTAGTGAATATTGGTGAATGTGGAGGAGAAGTGGTTTGCGAGGGGGGGGGAGGTGAAGGACAAAAACGCATATTACTCTGAAATGCACAACTTTTTGCTTTTAGATTTGCTTTTCAAGCTTCTAATCTAGTCAACTGACTACATATTCTTCCGCTTCTTTCGCTTTTCGAGGTTGTAGTTCGAAAGTAGGCTAGGATTCGGAAACCAAGCAGCTCGCATGACACTTCTCTTTACACTTCGTTTTCTTCTCAAGAAGAGTCGCGAAGGTAACTTCAATCTACCGTATTCCCTTTGTTCCTTATCTTTAAAAGGATTACAACACTGACTAGGGAAGGTTGTAAACTTATCATGGACCTATGTGGATCAGACTATCCTGGACCAGATCTATGTGAATCGATAGATTAGAACACGCTGATAAAGAATCCGTTTTCAAAATTTGCTTAACGCTTTTGTGGCTGTGATGTCGCGGAGGAACTAAAGATGGTTAGTGCTGGAATTTCAGATCGAAATAACTCGCTTCGCTGAAGCGTTCAGCAAATTCTGAAAACGGATTCTTTATCGGCGTGTTCTAATCTATCGATTCACATATGGAAACTTCATGGTGAGTTTACAACGTTCCCTAGTGAGAGCACTAAAGATCAGTGGCAGTTCTTCCAATGGTATTGCGAGCCATGGCTAGCAGTGGTACTGGACAGAGTAGGCCGGAATTGGATTTTGGGAACACGGAATCCGGAAAACGAAAAACGGAAAAAAAATATTTTTCACGGAATCTGGAATCCGGAATACGGAATGTAAAAAACGGCGAAATCCGGAATCCGGAACGCGGTATCCGGAATGCGGAAAACGGAAAAAAAATTTTTTCACGGAGTCTGGAATCCGGAAGACGGAATGAAAAAAACGGCGAAATCCGGAATCCAGAATTCCGCCCTTCTCTGGTACTGCACCTCTTAAGGAATCCAGGAAGGATTACGGTAGTTGAAAAGTTTGAAGAATGACTATTGAAACGGAACTTGACTGATTTTGAAATTTTCACTACAAATTGTCGTGAAATCAGATGCAAATAGTGCTCACATCTCATGAACCTGACCATACGCCAAAACACACACCCATACGCACATATCTCTGTATTTTCAGTCCTCCGACGCCCCGAACCGTAGTACACCGTTGTCCTTAGTACATATGATTGCTTCATCTGATTTCATTGTTCCCATTTTTCTAGAAGAAGCGTTCAAGTTAATGGAAACATGAGTTGTTCTGGAGAGAATATCTTGAATTCTTTAGTGTTCAATTTCCATCATATGATTTCGTTTTCTATTCATATCGCCGTCTATCACGACTTCTATATCTTTGAAAGGAACCAGCTCGGGAAATGTGCTCGGATGCATCGTTGCGGCGGAGCATGCTCCCAAAGTATTCTGAGACATGGAATATTTGAATTTTCCGTCAAATTTCGTATACAAAATGAGCACCCACTCACCGGAGTTTTCATACAGAAAGAGGAAGGTACCATAGTTTATGCATACATATATTATTCAAAAGCACAAAGTTGGCACTCTCAATCTTGATGTATTAACACACAAGTACAGAGACAAACCACTCTGCCTTCGGAAGCGGAGCACTCTGTTTTGAACTGGCCACCAATGGTTAAGCACTTGTCTCATATTCAAAATGCCACTAATAAATAGATGTTGAGCACACGTGAGAAGTACTGAAACGGCTAAATGAAGAGGGACTAACTGTAAACCTAAGCCTAAGCCTAAGCCTAAGCTTAACACAAAGCCTAAGCCGAAGCCTAAGCCGAAGCTTAAATCTAAGCCTAAGCCTAAGCCTAATACCAGTCAGATCAATGTTTTGCTCCTATTACGAGCTCAATTGAGCTCATTGCGGGGGCGATGCGTAGCACTTTTCAAATTCAAACTCTCTTCAAACTTTTCAAAAATTCGAGGCCAGGTTTTCAGAGTCAAGGGCTCAGCGATTGGGCAGGTTGCGACTTTAACACCAACCGATATCTTACGCAAAAGGTAAGCCTAAACCTAAGCCTAAGCCGCGCGGCCGATACGCTTTTAATTAAAATTTCTGGCGACTTTTTCAGAACTATGTATAAGTTTAGCCGTTTCTACAGAAAAACTGGCAACTGCAAAAAGCGCCGGTGCTTCTAAAATGGTAAGATTCTGAAAGTTTAAGAAAAACTATAAATTGCAGGCGGAATACGAAAGAAATAAAAGGGAGAAGTGAATGGCATGTTGCCCATGGTGATCAAACGAGCCCCAAACGTGTCTGGGACTCATAAATCAGAAAAAGGTATGTATGTGGAAGACACCTGAATCAACGCAACAGCGGATGAGATGGGCAGCTAGTAAGCCAAATGCCCAGAATTTGGATTTTAGCGTCATTTCTTTCGGGTAGTGCTGCAAACCGCAACATGCGATCTGTTTATTGGCCATGCCTTGGGCATCTAGTCCTTGAATTAGGCAAGTCAGTGGAAGAAGCCCAGGAGCTCCATTGAATAAGGCGCACTGAAGCTCAAAAGAGCAGAGCAAAACACCGAAATAGTCGAAAACTCGTAAAACAATTTGGAAAAGCTGGACAATGGATGCGATCATCAGAGCGTGAAAGCAACCTACAACCACCACATACTTCTCTTCTTCATTTTTTCGAAAATAAAAGAAGCCTGAACACAATGGACAATTGATCGTTTCAAGGGAAGAAGAAGAAGAAGAAGTTAGCTAAATTGGTGACGAACAAAAGGCGGGGTGAAAGGGGGGGGGGCGTGGGGAAGGGGGAAATTAAAGTGCCCAAGTGAGCCCGTATTCAATGACAGACTGCAATGAGTTCAAACAATTGGAAACACCATGAAAATGAGGAAATTGAAACTGAAGAAACGAGGAGTGCAGCAGGAGAGCACGAAAACTTTATTGAGCTATCCGAGAGCCAAGTTCCAATGAGAGCAAATACAAGGAAATGCGTGTAGAAGCCGAGCAACACATTTTTATATAAATATTTTGAAAATCACGGGAAACAAACGGTTTTAGGGTCGAGTCATGCAATGAAACGGACGAATTAACGGAAAGAAGCATTTCCAGAGTCTCAGCTTCAAGGAGTTCCGCGATCGGGGAGCATACCGTGCTGGTAAGGAGCGTTAAGGCTTCCACGAAAGACGAAAACAAAAAGTCGTCTTTCGTCTCGTCTTCGTTCGTCTTTCAGTTCGTCTTGCATTTGTCTTAAGCAATAAAAAAGTGAATGTGAATGTGTCCCAACACAATGTCTCTCTCTGCGCCAGACGAATCCAAGACGAAGACGAGACGAGACGATCTTATTTCGTTTTTCGTGGAAGCGTTGCGGGGCATAATAACATGGTCCGTTTGGCAAGTCAATGGGCAGGAAATGATAAAAAATGATTTAATATTTTGTGGCAAAGCATTTTGCATCAATTACAGCCTGGCAACGACGCGGCATGGAATCCAGAAGAGCATCCACGACGGAGAGTGGGATAGCCGTCTATGCAGCCTCCAATTGAGCGAATTTTTGGTCCGAGCTCGTGGCTTGGACTCCTTTCAAACGACATTCCAGTTCCTCCCACAAGTGCTCGATCGGATTCAAGTCGGGAGACTGGCTGAGCCACTCCAAAACGTCCACCCGACGACGATGGAACCAGTTGCGCGCATGAAGAGATGTGTGCTTGGGATCATTATCCTGCTGAAAAAAACATAGGCTCGGCCTACATTTCGGAGTGCCCATGGTCTCATTGTGTTCTCCAAGATATCATCATACTGAAAAGAAGATATATGCTCTGGCTCTTCTCCAGGAAAACCACCTGTCACTGAAAGTAAATGCTTACTTTACTTAGTCTTCTCTTGCTCACCGCCGTCCTCATCTTCATCTTCGAGTCAGCTCTACTGTTCGATCCCTCCCAAGGAGGGCATGTATTGATTCAAATCGAATCCATTTCCATTATCGTCCTTCCACTTTCCAAAGTCAACCTTTAACCAGTGAACCATTCCCTTGGCCAGAAAAAGGCGACGTGTTTTTTTTTTAATTTAAGGAGTTCATATCAGAGTTGGGCGGAATAGGATTTTGGGAACTCGGAATCCGGAATCCGGAATACGGAAAAAATTTTTTTTCACGGAATCCGGAATCCGGAATACGGAAAAAATATTCTTTCACGGAATCCGGAATCCGGAATACGGAAAAAATATTTTTTCACGGAATCCGGAATCCGGAAAACGGAATGAAAAAAACAGCGGAATTTGGAATGCGGAATCCGGAATCCGGAATTTTAAGGAATCCGGAATCCGGAATCGGAATCTTATTACTTACTTACTTAGAATGGATTCCTCGAGATCAAAAACGACCTGTCGGACGACCCCCCATGAGATGGTCCGACTCACTACGTAAAGAAATCTCAATATACCGAGGAAATCGATTGACTACTTCATGGACAACCATCGCCCAAGACCGCAAGGCATGGTTAGCTGTGATCCGCGCTCACACAAGCGATTGACGGATCGACTAAGTAACTAAGTAAGTAAGTAATAAGGGAATATTTATAATAAAAAATGATGTAAGTGCGCTCTGCTCGCAAAAATTTTTGCGGGAGTTCAAAGAAGTATACATTTCACAACAATTGAGAATAAAGAATTAAAACGGAATAAAAAAGCCATATCGCGGAATCCGGAATCCGGAATACGGAAAAAATATTTTTCACGGAATCCGGAATCCGGAAAACGGAAAAAATAGTTTTTCACGGAATCCGGAATCCGGAAAACGGAAAAAATATTTTTTCACGGAATCCGGAATCCGGAAAACGGAATGAAAAAAACGGCGGAATCCGGAATGCGGAATCCGGAATCCGGAATTCCGTCCAACTCTGGTTCATATGATAATATTGAACGTTTTCCTTATTTCAGTAATTTTGCTAACTGATTTTATTTTGGGAAAACGAAAGGATTAAAGCGTGACTTGTTTCATTAAGACTTTTTTCACGGCATTACAGCGGAAAAATTAATCATTTTTCATGAGCTTAAATCGAACGAGATGAATAATGGGTTTGTCGATTTGTATTTCTACTCTAAATCGAATCACAGACGGACGATTCCAGCACCCCTCATCATTCAGTTAAACGAAATATGTCAAGAACTACGGCGAACTTCAACAGTAATTGTAAAAACGAGTTGGATAATGAAGAAAGATCAAAATCGAGAAAATGCGTCAAGGTCAGTGTGAGCTCACCAACTTATCATTGTTCATTTTCAGGTGAGAAGCCGCCTCGGGCCAGTTCAACAGTCAAACACTCCAACACCAAACAGAAAGTCTTATGGAGGAAATGGCTTCCCAGTGGAGTTTCTGGAGACCAGAAGAAGGCGTAAGGAGAGGGTAAGCGGTGTATTTTACAGTTTTAACGGTTCTTACTAAACGAATCGTTCTGTCTGTGTTTCCGTCTGTCTGTCCGGGACGTCCTTTTGAATGACTCAAAAGAACGTGATATGCGGGATGGAGTCATTGCCATCTGAGCGCTTTGCAACCATATCTTTAGGAGGTTTCTGGGTTCTTGGGATACTGTAGAACTACACACACAGAATCTACACAGCTGTCTCAGCTTAGTGTGTGCAAAACCACAACTTTAATAGATCTTCAAAAGTTTCTAAGACATTCCAGAAAGTTCCAGAAAGTTCTAGAACACGCCAGTTAGAATAATTAATTAAAGACAATCCTAACACTCCAATTATGCCTAATCTAGATTCGGTCATTCACTAATTAAGCTTGTGGCTTTTAATTAGAATAGTAGAGAAATCGCAAAAAATGATTTGAATGGAAATACGATAAACAACGCGCTTTGCGTTATTTCGGAGTGTCGTTCGAACTTTTCGGAACAATTTCTCGAAATGCTTTCGAAACGACACATTATTGTAGATCTTACTAAAACAGATTTTCAGCATGCTCTACGCATAGCACAGCTGCCCGAAACGACGCTTATTATCGGTGGAGTCAATCCGTTTAACACAAAATGTGTTGCTGAGAATATTAGGAAGGTGAGGGTAACAATGCATATAATTTATAAAAAATTCAATTTTAGATGCGAGAAATCGTAGCTCAGAAGAGTTTTATACCAACAGAGAAAACAACGTCGAAAAATCGCAAAACGTCGAAATTAACATTTCGTGATGAGAATATAACTGACATGGAGGAAAGGGAAAAAGTGGATCATATGAACGATATTATCACTATTGACACTACTGATATTAATGAAAACGAAACTGTAACTATTGATTAGAAAATGTAATTTTTCCGAGCAATTAATGAAATGTTAGAGTACGTCTTTTTGTTAGTTCCACCACCTACCGTAAATGAAACCGAATAGAAACATATGAAACGGGTACTACGGTTGATATAATAAATTGACAAGCAGGCTTACACGGTGGTCACGGTGTGTCGTGTCGATTCAACAACCGATCAATTTTGATTCGATTTGTTGAACGGGCAAATCAATTTCGAATCGAATCGATTCGATCCGAAATTGACTCTTACAATTTAACGCGCTATCCCCTAATGAGACCCAAACAGCGCCTTTAAACGAAAGATCACGTCCTCGCGGATGGATAATAGATAAATCGAAGAAATCCTTTGAAAAATGCAATTTACTAAAAAACGGTTCAAAATACGAAAGCCGCCGCCAAAGGCATTGTTCGGTAGAAAGCGTTTGCACTATTTTTGTCGAATCGAATCGAACTGAAATCGATTCGATTTTTATTCAATCGCGATTCGAATCAAGTTTAATCGATTGAATCGATTCAAAAATTGTCGATCCAATTCGATTCGATCGATCAATTCCAAAATCGACACGACACACTAGTGGGGAATAAATATAGCGCCGCAATTTTGCGTAAGCTCTGGCGCCTGCAGAACGGTTTTTGTGGCACAGTATTATTTTTTTTATTTTGTAGTTTGCTTTCAGCTATTAGGTTGATGGAATAGTTATGTCGTTTTTGAATCTTCAACTTTAAATGACCATAACTCTTTTTAAAATCAAATTTATTAATCGAAATAAAAACCATTAGAATCAATACATTTTTGCCAACGAGAAACAAGTTTCTTTATGCCGGTAGCGTGAAAGTCCGGGTTTCTGGAAGGGACGAGCTCATTGAAGGCATTTTCGGCATCGTCTTGGCTTTTGAAGCATTTCTCACGATGGAAGTTGTCGAGGAGCTTGAAAAAGTGGTAATCGGTGGGCGAGAGGTTCGGTGAGTATGGTGGATGAGGCGGAGTCCCATAGCCTAATTCGTTCAGCTTTTGCAGGGTCGGCTGTGCAACATGTGGCCGAGCATTATCGTGGAGAAGAATTGGTCCCTTTCTGTTGATCAATGCCGGGCACATACGTCGTAACTTCTGATGAATTTCGTCAATTTGCTGGCAGTACTTCTCTGCTGTAATTGTTTCACCCGAATTTAAGAAGATGTGGTGAATGAGGCCGGCTGCAGACCACCAAACAGTCACCATAACCTTTTTTTGGTGGATTTTCGTCTTCGGAAAGTGTTTGAGAGCCTCATCACGATTCAACCACTGCGCGGAACGTCGTCGATTGTCGTAGAGGATTCACTTTTCATCACAAGTTACGATCCGGTCAAGAAACGGCTCATTTTTGTTGCGTAAAAGAAGAGCGGACGACACCTCAAAACGACGATTTTTTTGATTTTCGTTTAATTCGTGTGGCACCCATTTGTCGAGCTTTTTTGATTTGCCTATTTGCTTCAGATGAACAACGACTGTTGATTAGCAAACGTCGAGTTCTTCGGCAACTTCTCGTGTTGACTTGAGAAGATCGGCTTCGATTAAGGCTCTCAATTGATTGTCATCAATCACTGACGGGCGGCCGGCACACTCTTCATCTTCGAGGCTCTCGTCACCGCTACGGAATTTTTTAAACCACCATTGTGCCGTACGTTTATTAGTGGTTTCTTGGCCAAATGCATCGTTGATATCGCGAGTTGTCTCGACAGCGTTTCGGCCTAGTTTGAACTGGAACAAGAAAATCGTTCGAATTTACCTTTTATCCATGCTTTTTTGAAGTGCTATAAAAAAGTGACATAATTATTTCAAGGAAAAATCAAAAAGACAAGTAGATAGAGCGAATTACGCTCTTTAAAATGATATATAACACGATCACAGATAACCAAAAATTTTATTCAAAAATCTTTCACAAAAGTAAACAACATAAAAACGACATAACTTTTCCATCAACCTAATATTTACGAAGTTTTTTAGCTAATTATATTAATTATATTAACTATTCTGACCATCAAGTTTGTAACAAGTTTTTTTGGCAACAGCTACCCTGAAAACTGGCCCAATCCGGTAGAAACTATCTGTGTATCCCATAGCTGCTGTTCAAAATGTCTCGCATGACACTTTCAGATGCTAGGAATGCGTGGGCGGTACAAATAAACGACTCCGACAGCTGAAGCTCCCCCTCCAAGACAACTGTTGTCGGCTTTGACTCTGATTGTGTTCAATCCGAATCCACTTATATCCTTTTGCCTTCCCAAATAGCATCTATCGAGAATGTGAACTCCCCGTTCGCCAAGTCGTTTTAGGTGTTTTGATTGGAATGAGGCGGCTAGGAGGAAGTGGTGTGGAAGTGAGGCCGCATCATGGAGTTGAAAATTTAAGAGAAACTGTAATGCGAACACAGGCTGTCAAAGCATATTTCATTCTTTGTAACCAACCTGGAGGAAATCAAAAGTATTTTTGACGAAGGATGCATCACCCAATACACCAGCATACTCTTGAGCAAAACGGGCTGAAATTCTATGAAATAGTACGAATTTTAGCTTAGAAAGAGAATCATTAGTTGAGCAAAATACACATTTGAATGCTCCGCCTGTATTTCCCGCTTTTTGGTTACCGCATGTACTTCTCGTTTCTTGGAAACTCATTTTGAAGAGAAAATGTGCATCGAGAAACCCGCATTATTCATCAGGACTACAATAACCTCAGTATTTGATTCTCACCCAGAATTCCACGATTAGCAAGAATTCTACTGCATTCTCCAATGAGAATTTCAGTGTGCCCCCAGTCAGCTCTCTAACAGAAAATGCGGCGTGACGAGTGGCACGAAGCGTTCTCCAGATTTAGAAATAATTAACTCGGATAGCGAATTTCCGCTCTTGTCCATTTACCGCATTCAACTTTACTTAATGTAATAAATTTTGATTCCAAAACTGTCCATTGTAAGCGAAGACAACCGCATTTTCATCAACATCACATTGATTCCATGGCAAATGAGCAAGTGAACGGTAGAGTGTGACCCAAACATTCGAGTATTTTTGTCATCCGAGGAATGATTTGATTGCGAAAATAATGAAACAATGGTTGCCCTGAAAAATATTGGGTATGTCTCTTAGACAATGGTAGAATATTTGTACAGGGTGGCGAAAAAGTACGTTGTTCTTATCTGAGTGCTCGTGGCACCATGACAAACCCGATTTTCGAAAACTTTCGAAACTTTTCGAAAGTCGATGGTTATATAAGGAGAGCCCAGAGGCATTTTGTTGCGAAGATCGTCAGCTCTCGCATTTTTATGGAACTACGGTAGATCCGAAAGTGTACACGCACACCGAGGTTGACGGGCATTTCAACATAGATTGTTCGATTGTCATTCCTTTTCCACGTTTTTTGGACCGAGCAGCAAACGAGCAGATACTCGTTGTTATTTTTTTGTTCTTTTCATTGCTAATAATTACTCTTATAATTATACTCCATCATTTCTCTTATTTTGCGTCTCGCTCGTTTATTTGTGATTAGATTATTGATCTTCTCACTTTATTATATTATTCCATAAAATATTAATTAGAGCTTGCAGATTTAATTCAGAAAACATCGGTTAACGAACCGAAACTATATTTTGCAACGTTTGAGAATTGCAACACATTTGTTATCACTTTTCGTTTTTCTCTAATAATGCCAACTTCCCTCTACCGTGCCACCATCGCCACACTGTACTCCGAGGTTTATCGAGTGTGTGACATCGTTCGAAGGCTCGATATCGGTCAATCGTTGGTCCAGGAAGTTGTGAAGCAGTTCAAGACTAAAGGGCACGTTCAGGAGTTTTAAAAAACCGGAAGACCACGTACTGTGAACACTCGCAGGACAAGAGGAATCATCGAGAAGAGGATCACACGAACTGACGTTGTGAGCATGAACAAGATGGCGGAATTTCTTGGAATCAGTCGCAAAAGTGTTCAAATGATTGTCAAACATAGAATTTCAGACAATTTCAGAGCGTTTCTGAGCATTTTGAATCATTTGGAAAATGTCAGAGAATTTTGGAGCATTTTCGAGCAGGCAATTTCAGACAATTTCAGAGCATTTCGGAAAATTTTGAAGACAGGGCGCGGTCAAACTTTTGTGGAGAACTTTAGATTCTCCAAAACTCATGAAAGATGCAAATGTTGGGATTGAAAAGAATGCAACCATTTGATGACAAAAAAGGACCAATTTCCATTATCTCTGTGGAAGAAGCTTAACCGTTTAACAGCAAGTAATATGCACGCGTTCTTGGCTCATTATTTTCTTAAAAACGAAATACCTTTTCAAATTATCATAATACTACTTAGATGTCTTTCTGGATTTCCTTAAACCAGGAACAGAGAAAATATAGTGACCAAATTAGTCATTCGACAGAGCGTACTTCCATTGGCGCTCCTAGAACTCGAGTGTTCTTCTGAAATTCTAGCTATTTTTAATCAAATTTTTCATTGATATTAATTCAAGAAAGATCTATAACAATTCGCGAAAGGTGCATCAGCGATGGGTTAGCCCATTCGTATCCATCGAATTTTTATATTAAATTTTTAGAAAATTTGCTATTTTCCAACCAAAAGCTATTAATTTCGATACTCACAATCAGTGAGCGTCGATTAAATTCAAATTTGGAAAAAAAATCGATTACAATCGATTTTTCTAATTTTTCAAACTTCGAACAAAATGTTCATTACAGAATGGGATGTCCCTAATTTGTCACGTCTTCACACCTTATTATCGAGTGGTATTCTTATCAGAACAAGGAACACCTGTGGATTAACGATTAAACACGGCTTGGTTGTATTTGCAAAAACTAGTTTTGGAAATTTCCATGAAAAAAATGATGAAAAATGAAAAATATCGCGAATAGGAATTCGAGAAACTCAGAGGCCAACCATCAATCACTTTCAATAATCTGAGATGTCAGGTTTGTGAACTGTTGATGTTATTTATAATGTAACAGTTCTTCCTAAAATGAAAATAAAATAGCATCGCAAATGTAAATTTTATGAGAAAACTATAAAACATAGTTCTATAGATAAAACGTTTTGAGAAAATTTTCCTCGGTTTCGCTCCAATTTTCAATGTGAACAAGACAATTTTTCCGTTAAAAAAATCTGATTAAACAACAAATTCCTTACTGAAAAATAAAAAACAGTAAAGCAATGGTTTAATTATCCGTTACATAGAGCTATTCCAACCACTATAAGTGTTACGAAGTCTTGATGCAGTTTCATTCGATAACAAGCCCGTCTTGCGCGCCTTCATAGCTCATTCCATCTGCAGTTGACTTCTAGTACTAAGGCGGGAGCTTGTTTTTGGCTGCTGACCAAATGTTTTCGCATTTTTTGTGCTCTCGGATAGCGATTGTACTGGCAAGCACCACTAGGGTTTTTTATGCCGTTAATCGCGAAAACACGTAAAAGAAGAAATGGTTAACATGTCGAAAGACCTTCAACCAGCTTGTCAATTTGGAAAAATAGCAAAAAACTCTTCAAAAAAGTTTAGTTCTAGCTCTACATCTAAATACGCAATTTAAAAATTTGACTGAAAATGTCTGAACTCCTGCATTCTTCATATTTTTACCCCAAACTTGAACTAAAATGCATTTTAATCAAGGTTCCCCCTCCCCAAATGCAATTCAAGGCCATTAATTTCTGGGTTTTCGTGTTCCTTTTATTACCGATTTTGTGTATAACCCACGTATAGATTAGCCGAATCAGGAAAGCACCTTAAATGTTTTGCCTGACCTTTGTTTTTTGCTTATTTTTTATTCTTCCAGCTATTGTAAGTGCGCGCTATTACACTTCTTTTGTCTTGCCCGTGATGGGGGCAGTTTATGTTGTAGTTTTTTGGTTTTTCAAACAATATTTTTTTTGACTATCGATTGTTTTACATAATTAATTTATTTTTGCTAGTAAACCCAAGTTGTTGAATTAACTTTTTTTGATAAACTTACTTTGGTTTGCGTTTTAAATATATAAGTTTGAGATTTTTTGCTTTGTTCCTGTGTTGGATTTAGAAAATTCGAATGGGAATTTTTAATAGATCTGTCGAATTAATTAATTTTTAATAAGCGAACGACCCAATAATTAAAAAACAGTAAACTTGGCAAGCAAAGCGAACATGTTTAGAGAAATGAGATGAAATTAGTGGGAAATTGTAATTTTTTATGTCTCTATCACCGTTTATGTTAATTGATTCTCCATCCAAGTTGAATCTGGAAAACTTCTTACTACACTATGAAACATTGATAGCTTTTAGTTTAAACAAAATGATTTGCAGAAACCAGATTTGCCGTTCAACACGCTGCTCTCGGATTCTTTATGGCCATTCATTTCTGCTGCTTGTTCGTCTGAAAGAAAGACATATCAATAATACACGGAAATTGATTACGGGCTTGTCGCGCTCTACTGCACTAAGTAAAAATCTGAGGCCAATGATGAATGGCTACCGGTTTTTTGGCTACCTGATTTATGGCTACCTAAGGATTTATGTCTACTCCTAGATTTTTGGCTACTTTTCACCGTTGGATTTTTGGCTACTTTCGGATTAATGGCTACTCCTAGATTTTTGGCTACTTTTCACCATTGGATTTTTGGCTACCTCAGAGTTTTAGCTACCCGAAAATTTTAGAGTCAGGAGAAGCCTTTTTTTTATTACAAACAAATACTTTTCAAATTAGTTAACAAAAAAACTTTTTAACAAAAAAACTTTTATTTCTTCAAGGTCGTAAAGCCGAAATTTTCAAGAGTCAATTTTTTTCTGTAAATTTCTCTCGTAAATTTAAAACTCGAGAAGAGTGTTCAACCTGATTTCTGTAACTGTGCTCTTTTGTTTATTATTCATTGGTGTAGAAGAGACCAATGGCGTACTCAGTGAAGCAATTGAAGACAAAAATTCGTTCGTTGCATTGGATAAATTTACGAATGTTGTTGAATTAGTTTCAATGCTTCGAGACGATGAATCGAACGATATGTTAACCATCTCAACTGGAGGCGGAAACAAATCATCAGAATCGATGGATTCTCGCATTTCTGAGTTATTTCGGCGATTTTCGAAAAGCAGGCTATCATCAGAAGTCTCATCGTAACGTCGTCCTCATTCCTGCTCCATTGGATCTCTTCCAGGGAGCAGGGGGGAACTCAAACATAGGAGATCACCTGGTTATTATTTTTGACGTTCAGACTTCAAAACAAATGTGAAAACGACGAAAAAAAAAGAAAAATGGATAAAAGAAGAAATAATTTATTTCCCGAAACTTTTTTTGAAATTGGGAATTTTTTGCAGTCGAGTACTTTAACTATAATGTTTTCATAATACCACAAATAACATATATTCCTGTGCTTTTTTCTTTCATACCAGAACCTCGTTTGAAACGAAAAAATCGTCTTGTCTTCTCCTGACTCTAAAATTCTCGGGTAGCTAAAACTCTGAGGTAGCCAAAAATCCAATGGTGAAAAGTAGCCAAAAATCTAGGAGTAGCCATTAATCCGAAAGTAGCCAAAAATCCAACGGTGAAAAGTAGCCAAAAATCTAGGAGTAGACATAAATCCTTAGGTAGCCATTAATCAGGTAGCCAAAAAACCGGTAGCCATTCATCATTGGCCAAAATCTGAAGAATCGGCGCGTCGGAGGATTAACCGCTGTCATTTCATAATAAGAGCAGCACTTATTTGCTCTTTGCTTCTTTATTAGACTGGGAAAGAGTTGCTAATTGTGGTGGAATTTCTTCCACATCCTTTAAAGTCTTCCCGATTTTTATAGATACATTATAGGATTTTCAAGATGTTATCGCAGCAAGCTTCTCATATATCGCTTAATATTTTTTCTCTGCACGCCGGTTTACATTTTTTTCTGAATTTTTATCAATCTATCGATTTTTTTCGGAAAAAAATTTTTATTTTATCAGCAAAACCCAAGAACCATATGGTCGTTCCTAATTTTCCGAAGTGCCAGCCTTCTCGATTTTTAATTGGTAGATTAATTCTTTCTCTAATAATCACTTTAACCATAATTACGAGCTTTAGAAAGAGACTGATAATTTGCAAAACGCTTTGCTAATGTCGGAACAAATCATGCAGAAAAAGAAACCACTATTGTTTCTTTTCGAAATGTTTTTTTGGCTATAAACTAGCTGTTTTTGTATGGAACACTGTTGAGCAAGACATTTTAATTATTGATATTTGAAAAAAATACTTTTATTATGATTAGGTTCTGTTTCGAAAATTGTTCTTCCGGCAATCTCGCAGTCAGATTCTCTTCATTATAAACATGCCCCACTGTGCATCAACCATTCCTTGAAAACAAGATTCATGAAATTTTTATACGATATTAATTTCAAAGCATAGTACATCACCATTGGCAGCAGTGTGTCGTTTCGAAAGCATTTCGAGAAATTTTTTCGAAAAATTCTCGAAAATTTTCGAGAATTTTTCGAAAATTTTCTCGAAAAATTTTCGAAAAATCAACGAGAAAAATTTTTCGAGGATTTTTCGAGAAATTTCCGAAAAATTTTTCGAGAAATTTTCGAAAAATCCTCGAAAAATTTCGAAACGTGTTGGAAACGAAAGAAGAAGAATAAGAAACGAAACGTGTTGGAATAAGAAACGTGAAACGTGTTGTAAACGTGTTGGAAACGTGTTGGAACGACACTCCGAAATAACGCAAAGCACGGTGTTTATCGTATTTTCATTCAAATCATTTTTCGTGATTTCTCGAAAAATCTTCGAGAATTTTTCGAAAAATTTCCGAAAAATTTTTCGAGAAATTCTCGAAAAATTTCGAAAAATTTCGAAAAATGTTCGAAAAATTTTCGAGAAATTTTTCGTGAATATTTTTCGGAAATTTTTCGAAAAACGTATTTTTCGAGAAATAATTTTTCGAAACGACACACTGATTGGCAGTATTTAATTTCGAAAATACTTAACATTTAAATTTACTTTAAAATTTCCTTATTTTCGGACTTTCTATCCGTATAATTTACCTTCTTTGGCAGGAGTTACCTGAGATCTTATCGCATTAAAAAAAGTTGCTGCGCCTCTCATTTTCACTCGGTGTTTACTTAATTCGCCGAAGGAGCGCGTTTCCTGATAATAAACACGGCGGGTTGCGCTACGAATTGTTCCTGTGTTATATTAAAATAAAATGACCATAATGTGAATTAGTTATTGCACTTTCTTTATCAATTTCTCTATTTTCAAATTATTACCAAACAAAAAGTCTGTGATAATGGGGAATCATGTGCGGTTCGTCCCTCTCTCCCACCTCTTTTAATGTTTGAACCTTTTTGTACACCAAAATAATGCTGATATAAAAAGAAGAGAGAATCAAACAGTGTGATTAATTGATAAGACAAAAAAAATGGACAAATCGACCAAAGATTTGATGGCTTTCAAGCATATCGCTGCCAACGAGGACGGGGAGCGCAGAATAAACGATGGTAGGTTTTTAGTGTTCCTAAAATCTGAAAAATCGTTTAGGATACTTCAATTATCGTAAATTTTTGAGGTCACAAATATTCAGATTTATTACAATACGTTTTTTTAAGAAATCGACTCTTCTGAAGACATGGAACCTCAACCTCTGGGAAGTGGACGTCGTCGTAACAGTCTAATGGACCAGTTTCGTGATTTTCTGAACCGAAAAATGGATTTCAGCTTCAAAATCGGCAATCCATTTGAGAAAGAAATGTACTAAATGAACGCACCGAATTTTTGAAAGTTTGCTGTTTTCTATTTCTCAATTATTTTTCTGTAAATAGTTGTATTCAATTTTCGAAGCTTACTCTATTCTAAAACAATAAATGTGAGCTTCTAGATAGAAGTTCTTGATGAACAACAAAAATCAAGATTGATACTCATGTTTAAAGGAAAAAAAAATACAACAGGACTAGAAAAAAGAAATCGCACAGTTGTAGACACAGGGTGATTGAAATGGGGGGGGGGTGAATAGAAAACATTGGAATCTAATAAAATAATGGAAAGGAGGATTGGTATTGTCTAAATTTTCGGATTTTGGCAAGAGAATCTCGGGTAAATCTAAATGACATTTGTAATAATGAGGATACAATATTCTGTTACAGAAAAAGCAGCCGTGCCTATTTTCACACGAACATCAAAAAAGTCTACCAACGAATTGAAAAACCATCGCCTCTGTCTCGACAGGAAGAATGTAGATAATTTGATGCAGAGGATGTGGGACGAGATCTGCTATTATATCGGCGAGTTGATGGGGGATTCAGATGGCTCGTTATAACGACTGTCGGTTTGAGGAGGAAGATTGTGGCGGGTTAAAGCGGTTGTACGAGTTGTGGCAGAATGATCTGCTCTCACTGCCACTTGGAACATGATAATAAGAACGATTTTTTTTGTTAGGATAAGAGCGTCGGGTGCTTCTGCGCAACAATCTGTTATTGGAATCGTGGATATGTTCATGGGAGCTATTCAAACTTCTGAAACTGAGCAGTTATTTTTTGATTTTTATAAAACTTCCTAGGAACACAATTTCCTAGTTTTGTAAAAGTGGGCGTTATCCATTTTTTCTTCATTTTGCGCCACTTTTTGAATCGTGAATATACTGCCGAAGAGTACATAATGCAGCGTTCAAAGTTGATTTCCAGGAGATATTTCCTGGAAAAACGCTGTCCAAAGCTGCCATTTATTTCCAGATTTTCCAGAAACTATCGCAACGAGTGTTACCGTAGTCGCACGATTTACGGCTCTTTTTTAACGCAATTTTTAAAAAAGTTTTTAAACTTTTTTTTCGCAATATTCGGCTGTTTTTTCGGAATATTTCCCCTCAAATAATGGAGTCTGACGAAGAAATCGTTGAAGACATGACGGGAAAAGACGAAATCAATACAAACTCGTCAAAAATGGATCATCCGGAAAATCTGGAAAAAAAATGACAGCTTTGGACAGCGTTTTTCCAGAAAATTTCTCCTGGAAATCAACTTTGAATGCGGCATAATGAAAGTAATAATGGTACACGCCCACTTCCAATATCAATTCAAATCTAGAATCAGCAATTATTCATATAAATTTTACGTAGCAAAAATTCGGCGTTCTTCTTATTCATCTGTCTCCACTCTGCTTGTCATCTGGAATAGACGCACTAAGAGTTTTCGTAGGGAGGCTTGGTGAACGGGGTTCAATTAGTGTTTCTGCTACATAGAGCCAGCTGCAGGACGATGGGCACATATGATGCGAAAATCGACGAGTTTGACGGTTGTATACTAAAAATATCCATTAAAATACATCTGAAATTATTCCTGTGGTCGAGCCACTCAATTTCTTTTTTCAAAAATTTGGTAATTTTCAAATCTCGAGAAAATTTCCCATTTTGAAATACGATTTATCTTTCGTTATTTTCTCTACCAATGTGAAAGTGCGAATTTTAAGATATTTCTCGTAATTAACATTTTCCGGTTCTGCGGTTAATATGGGCTCTTCCCTGCTGTCTAACTATTGTAGTCCTCTGTCGTAAATGTACCAGAACTCAATAATGGACTTTGATCGATCTATGCATCATTTCATCGTACATCCTTCAACAATGTAGTGAGAATTAACCGAATCTAATAAGGACTAAAGAGGGCTCTCGGTAAATTTGTAGCCCTTCTGGGCAGGAATCGATTAATTATTTCTGAAATTGCGTTTTTCAATGATTAACTAATTATCAGTAGGATTTTTCGATGCCAAAGCCACGGTTATTGAAGAATTTAATTATCATAATTGTCGGGGGGGGGGGGAAACGCTGTTATAGGCTTCCTTCAAATTCATTCAAAATCCTCGCAATTTATTGATCTCGGTGCATTTTGTATGAATATTTCGGAGCAGATTTTAAAAGTAAATCCGATTTCTGAAATTCCAGTTCGACGCCGTAAAATAGACTGATCCACGCCTACATTACAGCATCCAGAGTGGATTTTACAAACTACTCAATTATTTTCACGGTCCTTTTCTATATTTGCTAAGTAATAAGATTGATATTTAACCTAAAGTTATGACCTTGGTGTTCACGGAATGGGTCTACTGACAATTCGGTTCTAACGATAAGTAAGTAAGCAATCCTTTTTTCTTTCCTTCAATTTGAAATAAAACGGTTTAATAAACCAAGTTTGGGCTATCATCCTTCTTGTCGTCTCAACTACCTTCGGTCCACAGGTTTGATTTCATGGTGCATCGACATTCGTTGTATTACAGCAATAAAGAAAGAGCGGCAGAGCGTGTACTGTTTCATGGACGCCGTTCATCCGACAGATGAGGATGTGTGAGCCGTTCATCACTGGAGAAGAGTTCTAGTAGCTTACCGTGGCAACAAAATTACGCTTTTTTATTTCCAACGCCTACTCAACGCGCACAACAGAGTGTCGGTATAGAGGTGTTTATATGAGAAATCCTTCTGTAGAACAGATAATTTCATAATTTGAATGCCTTGAACATATTGATAAGTGAATGTCTCCTCTCCGAAAAGTCGTACTCGTTTTGTTGTGCCGAACCAGCCATTATCAAGGCGGATCTGCAAAGACACTATTTTGAATAGCAGAAAAAATTCTCAGTTTTAATCAACTACTAAATGTGTTTTTCGTTAGCCTAACCAGTTCAATGAGAAAAGAGTGAACAGCCTGCAGAAGCGCGTCGGAATCCCAAAAAAAGCTACAAGATCGTATTGCGGTAATAATTTTTTTCTGTGGCTGAAATGCGGAATATTCATAAAAATGAACTCTCCACCGTCTATCTCTCGAACTAGAAAGGCGCCTCTCAAGGGAATTAGCAAACTGTAAACGGATTCGTAATTCAAATGCGGCCAGGTATTTTTCAGAAATCCTTTAGAAATCTCTTTTAAAGATCTCATATAAACCTAAGATTTGAGAAGGCGCTTTCCAATAGACAAAAGCACTAATCCATGGGGAGCTGGAGAAAATCAGACGTTTTTCCCTGAAGACGTCACCTAAGAATACAGAAAAACAGCATGCCGCCAACTTATTAATGGAGTCTTTTATTGTTTGATTCTTTAAAGTAATGCTTGTATATTCGTGTTATTGTTACATCAAATTTCGATTATAACAGAAATCAGAAATCTGCATACTTGTTACTAGTTTCAGATACAAAACAGATGAAATATGGCAGCCAACACGGGTTTAGATTTAATGCGCCAATCGAGAAATTGAAAAATAGTGGAAATAAAGAATCAAATTTTGAAAAGTGCATTCTCTCATGGCCCACAATTTAAACTATCAGAGTGCACCTACCCCAATACGGCTTACCTATGTACAAGTTCCCTGAGTCGCGCAGCTTCCCTTTCCCGATTCAACCTTCGCATAAGGATCACATGAGAGAAATATGTGTAGAGAATGAAACCGATCACTGAACCCAGAATACAAAACGACATTAATTGAGAAGACCTCGATTGGCTGAAAACACGAAGAACTGACTGCGTGCCATTCGATGAAGCCAAAACTGGTGCTCACCGGTAAGAGTATTCCTTTTTATCTGTAAAAGTTTTCGCGTAATCTGGATGGTGCTGCGATTCATGGCTCCAAATGATCATTCGACCTTCGTGAGCATCTCTCCAATCGTTTTCTTTTAATGTAATAAACGTGTAAGGGTCGATGAACCGTTCCTGAAAATAGAAATATGACAGTAATCGCCGCAAAACGTCTAATTGAGGGGCTCTGCAAAATTCAAAAAAGAGCAGGACAACAGAATTCTTCATGTTTTAAATTGAAAAATTGAACATCGCGGATTGAAAAAAATGCTTTGAACGGCTTTGAATTTAAAGAAATTCTTGGAAAAAAATGTAATTTTTAATTAACGAATGTTAGCCAACAGAACGTTAAAAAAACAGTTGCAAACAACTTGCCACTTGCTTCTTCTTCTTCTCCTCCTTCGTCATCACACCACTCGCCGATTCATCTGCTCCTAAATTTTCAGCGCTCCCATTATTCAATCCAGCGCTATCAGTAATGTTGAAAATGGAAAATAGTTCATCCAAATTCGTTGCTGTTCGCTCTTCAGAAATGGGTTTGCCAGTGACAAGAAGAAAGAAAAATGCGACGAGTCCCCAGTGGAGCGCAAGTGAACGAGCGGCAGCCACCAACATACACAACCATATGCGGTCTTTCCTGAAAATCATTATTTTAAGATTTGGACGCGAAATTGTTGAAAATCTGTTAACGACTGGTATACGCGGAATATTGGAATCGGATACACCAATGTAGCTGTTGAAATAAATACAATTTTAAAGCGAAGAATCTTAAGTGCTTAAGCCCTTTTACGTCTAATGGGTAAATATGAATTTTGAATATAAACTAATCTTAAAAGTGGGTTCCATTTGTTTTTGAATGCTTATCAAATCTACGGCAAAGAGTGGCTCATCGGTAATGCATACAAACTTCTGCCTTCATTATTATTGCATTTCGCATGCTTCTCCTTTTTTCGATTAGTTTCAGATCAATCCGTTCAATCAAATTTTCAATCGAGTGAGAACGACTGCGAAATGTTTTCAATGATGGAAAATCCCTGTGAAATGAACTCGCAGCAGCGGTGAGAATTTGGCGGGAAGTGTTCTGCGATGAGAAGACGAAATTCCCAAAGATAGCAAGTGCTCACCAAGACATCTGGAGAAGCCCTCTCAGAAACGTTGGAGAGAGCATTTTGTTTTCTAAGCAGTCAGCGCCAAGGTTTTTGGAGTTGCTATATGCTCAACTAGCAAGGCAGTAAATCAATTTCTTCCGCAAAAGAGTTGCGTCCATGACCTCGTAAAAACATCAATGGTTGCCAATGGTGTTCCAGAAGGACTGAGAGTCCGTTTACACTTGCAAAGACTTTTAGCGGCGCAGGAACCCCATGTTAACTCTAGCAATACAAAAGTATTAAAATGAACTAGAAAAAAACCAGAAACAGGAGCCGGAACAATTCGAAGTACGCTCCAATCTCTCGGACACCCCACTCACACTCACGTCTCAGAATTTTCAATATCACCAGCAGAAGGAGACCCGCTACGGTTCATAAAAAGACGAAAACTAAGATAAGCTGGACATGTAATCTGTAAAAACGACTAACGAGGTTCATTCAAGAATGGATACCAAGAAATGAAAAACGAAATTCTTGAAAACCGTCGATGAGATGGCCGGATGTTTTACGAAAAGAAGTATGAATTCGACATGGAAACCACCTAATTACCTCTTGGAGCACCACCCCAGAAGACCGGAACGACCGATCGGCGCTTAAACGAAGTGAGCGAATAACTCCCAAACATAAAGAAACAACTGTACCGTCATTACTCTTGCAGAAACAAAGTAAGAGGCATGGGCTGTAGTATTATTTTCTTCAAAATGAAAATTAATGTTTTTAAATACTGCTAGTTCTGTGAAGATGTGTTTCGATGATTGCTATGAAGCGATTCAATTTGAAAAAAGTCCATTAAAAAAAAAAGTTGCCAGCAACTTAACGGCTTCTAGTCAGATGTCCATCTGTGCGATTCGCAGTAAAACTGCAGAAGTCTAGCACACCTGTTTGTTAACGAGAGAAATTTCTCGAGAATTTTTCGGAAATTTTTCGAAAAACGCATTTTTCGAGAAATCATTTTTCGAAACGACACTCTGATGTCGATAATATGGATTACATTTGTTATAACAGATTCGCCAAAATTAGAAAACGAATCGACGTAACCGAGAATGATGAACAGGATGGATCGAATACTTTTCGATCATAATTAAAAAAAGTTCGGATGATCACTGAAAATGTCAATTTGTTAGCCTACTCAAATGTAGAGATTGGAGCTCCGCGAGCCCATGCCTCATTTTCCGGAAACAATTATAATAAGAAGTGACTCCGATGTAGAGCACGGGAGGAGAAAATAATAGTATGGAGAAACCAATGATGTAACAGAGTTTAAGTTGTCCATGGCGATCAAACGTGCCGAAAAACGGGCACTCCGTCTCACATGATTCAGAGAGTGGGAGCATGGAATTGGAATCTGGCGATTAGTAGGCTAACTGTTGCCCGGAGATGTGCGTCTGCCTTTTAAACCACGCGATATTTTGAGAGATTCCTCGCGAAATGGCTTAAACTGCCATATTTTCTACATTAAACAAAAATAATTTAGAAAGTATTCAAAAATAATAAAATAGAACTCTCAATATCAAATTAAATGCATTGTGTTATTGCAGTTTTTGCTTTTTTTTTGCAGATTTCTTTTTTTTTGTATTTAAATTTATAACCAAAAAAAAATTGAAAATAATAAAGATTTTGAAAGTTATACAAGTTTAAAAAACGTAGCGGCAATTGAAAATCCTCAAAATCTCAGTGATTCTTTATTCGAAATTTGAGTGCTTAGCGTTATGAAGTGCTCCGAAAAACAGAAAAACCATAAATCAAGCTATACAATTTTAATGCGAAAACTTGTTTTTGGTAGAAAACAAAGGACTGAGAGATATTCATTCGTTTTCAAATATTCTACATCGAATTGTTGTTATCAGATGGAGCAGATAATGGCAAAATGTAGCCTAGCCAAATGAGCCTTAAATGATGGGCAACAATTCAAGATTCGAGATTGGCACGAGAAAGAGTGTGAAAGTAAAAAACATTAGAAAAGTTGTTTCGAGGCCATCAAGAAATGTTAATTTCTGACAGTTTCCCGATCAATACAATGAAATCAGTTATTCAGAAAACCAAAAAAAAAACTGAAATCATTTAATGACAGATTTAAAGAGATGATTATTTGTGGAAATTGTTGAAAACGACGAAATTTTTGGAGTCCCTTAAGCCGAAATCAGCTACGTCGAAAACTGATGTCGATTCTCTCATAGAGAAATGAATATCGACAGCCAGAAGAAATGACCACTGATTTTCCTCATAAATTCTCCGAGAATTAAGGTCTGATTGTTACACAAATGAATTCCTCTCGAAATTCTCATCGTTTTATCGTTTTTCTTAACTAAAATCGATTCGGTTTAGCCATTTCTCCATCGACTTTTTTTGAAAGCGAGGCTCCGCCCCTCACAGAAAATGAGCGCGCGGCGAGACCCTGACCGCAATCAGACGTCCTGCTCCACGTGAAAATGAATTTTTTCGAAATTTCGTATTTCAAATCGATTTTTCTACCGTGCGGGTCTAATTCTTATGGGGTTATTCATGAAAAGCACGAAAAGCATTTTAATGCAAAAAAAAAATGCATTTTTTGCTTTAAAACGCAATTGTGCTTTTCATGAATAACCCCATTAATTATTTAATTGTTTTATTATTTAGCGGTAAAGTAGTTGGGGGGGGGTCAATGGTTTTTAGTCATTTTTAGAGCTTTTTTCTTGATTTTTTTTTCTGAAAATGTTTGTTGCTATTGTTAAAATATTTGTAAGTTGTTTTTTTCATGTGTGACGCTTACTCTTGACAAGAAAACTACTATTCCACTTTTTTTTCACGCGTGGCGCGCTTCAACGATGAGCAATTTTTGCAATTTTTTTTCGCTTATTAGTTAATAATAACTTAGTTAATCATAAATATAGGACTGCAGCTGATGCACCGGAATCGCCAAGAAATATCCAGTCACCTAATCATTTTCTTTTTTGTGCGTATTTTTGTTGTCTGCCAATAAAATTGTTCTAAAAATTTCTAGTGTTATTCTAGTATGTCTAATAACATTTTCAGAAAAAAAAATCAAGAAAAACGCTCCAAAAATGACTAAAAACCATTGACCCCCCCCCAACTACCTTAGCGCCTATTATTTTACCAATTTTTTTCCAATGGTAATTTACAACCGTTCATCTGACTTGCGTAAGTCTTGCGTTCTTACATGCATTTATTGCGTGAGACGAATGCAAGACGAATGAAGACGAGGAGACGAACGACAAGAGGAAAGACCACTTTTTGTCTTCGTCTTTCGTGAAAGGCTTAGGTGCAACGATTTATAATTGTAAAGTAGTGAATGATATCGGGACTAACCATCCTGCGAAACACCTTCGTTTCCACCTCACAAGGGAACCATGCTTAGCCTTCATCTCAGAATTTTTTCTAAATTTGCTCATTTATAGTTTCGAATACGGGCTTTCTCGTGGTGTATTTGGTGTTTGGCACAAATTTCTAAAAGTCGAGAAAATTCCATCTGAAAATACGCTGTTTTTTGCTCTCCTCCTTCCTTTCCACTTTCCCCCCTTTCCTCTATACATTCTCCAATCTGGAAAAAGTGAGCAAAAGTGGTCGAGTGGATAGTAGGGACGAATAGGAATCACAAGTTTGGGTTCAATTCCGTCATTGTCAAATTTTTTTTTATGTTGGAAGAATGCTTTGCATTTTTCTTAAATGGAAGATATGGAAGTTTCTATAAAATCTGGAAAGGGTATAAAAGGGCTGATTTTTATTCATTCGGTGTTTTTTCCTGTTTTTTTTTGGCTGTTTTTATTCCTGTCCGTTCTATCATCTACCATGATAAAGTTGTGGACTATATTCATGCTCATTAGAAACGTCTTCTAAAAAAGCCCTGCTTCGATGGAGATGATTCGAATTTCGCCAATTTTTTTGCTGGAAGCTCTGAATTCTGCTGCCAATGGAAACTTCGAAATTTTCAAAGAAGAGTTCTTCACCTAATTTGAGGAGGATACAAAAGATACGAGTGAGTTTTGCTATCATTCCAAGAACGTTTAGTTTTCAATCATTATATAGATTGGAGCCCAGAAGATGAAGAGTATCACCAATTGAACGTCTACAACGATGTTGTTGTGAATACTCACGTTCAATCATATTCACAATTAATTCTCGGGTTTCTTCCAGTCACCCTTTAATATTTATCTCTTACAGAAACGCTCCGCTACGCCTATTGTGTTTAAATTGCCACCCATTCCGCTACAGTACTCACGACGGGTCTCGCCACGACTTCCCCCGCCTTTGGCTCCGGACCGATTGACGAGGGAGACACGCTTGACTTTTTAGCAGCTTTTTAGGCCAAATGGCATAGTTTTTACCCTTTTATCTGAATTTTGTCCTTTTTATTTTATTCTTTTTTCTTCTAAAATTATCCTTTAATTTTTTCCTTCAATCCCCGTAGATTTCTCCTTTCTTTTAGTTTAATCTCTGTCAGAATTCTCTATTTTCCCTTTGGCCTAAATTCCCCTTTATTTGCGAACATCTAAAAATGAGGTTTTAATGCCGTCATCATGACAAAGCTTTTTCCTCAATAAATGCTTAATTAGTCTAACAACCTTTTATTTATTTCTTTCGAAACGCGCCGCATTCACCCGCACTCTGCGTGATCTTGCTTGTGACCCTTTTCCCGGGTCACAAAATGGTGCATCTCCCTAAATTCTAAAAGCATTCTACCACGCTAGCCGAAACACCCGAGCTAATTTTAATTTAATTTGAATTTTTTTCGTCATCAGTACGTAAGTTGAATTTTTTCGTCATCAGTACGTAAATTGAATTTTTTCGTCATCAGTGCGAGATTTCCTTTCGTTAACAGCACAAAATTCGAGCGTGAAAAAGAACTTTAAAAAATTAAATTTATCAATTTGAATTTAATTTGAATTTTTTTTCGTCATCAGTGCGAAATTTCGAATTCCTTTCGTCAACAGCACGAAATTCGAGCGTGAAAAAGAACTTTAAAAATTAAGTTCATCAATTTTCTTCATTAATCCCCTCGGTTTCTCTTAATCTCCTAAATATTCCCTTCAAATATCTATTTCTATATTTGTTCTATATTTTTCTTTTTCTATATTTCTAAATATATCTATTTCTACGTATCCTCCTCGTTTTCCTCACTCTTAATTGCTAAAACCGCGGACAACAGTACGCAACGACACTCCGTATTTCCTCTTCGTCTCAACAGTAGCGAAGACGTTTATAGTCGTGTTTTCTCGGCATATTTTCTCTCTTTTCTTCGATTTATCCTTCCTTTTTCCTTTTTTTAGGTCTTTAAAAATATCTCATACGTGATTTCCGTATTTTATAACGTATCTTTCACGTCGAAAAATAGCAAAAAACGCCTACTTTCGACAAACTATGGCTAAAACAGCTAAAACGGTCGATTTTTTTCGCCGTTTCATGTTCCTTTCGATATAATTTCGCTTGAAAATCACTTCTTGCGTGGCAAAACTCACTTATGCCAAAGAAATAACCACTTTCCGTTTTCAAATTTCGAGAAATCGTTAAATTTGAGCTAAAAACAGCGAAAATTGACAAATCACTGTTAATTTCGAACAGTTTTTACTTTCCTTTGCCTAATCTGGCAATCAATTGTTTTGTCACTCGTACTCATGTGGTTTTAACAACGATTCCACAAGAAATATCAACTTTCCTACGAGAAATTTTCGAGAAATCGACATCTTCATGACCTAATGTATTAGTCGAGGCCCTTTCACCCTCGCTTCTTGAACATTGTCCGCAAGCTCATAACATGAAATTTGTTGCTTAAGGAAACATCGATCATCGCCAAAGCACGAATAAGATGACATCACCGCCACCGACGCGATCTCCGGACCGGGAAACGGCCGACAGACAACCGGAACTTCTGGAACAGCAGGGGCCCTTAGTTGACACCGAGTAAGTGTTTATTATTATAATGGGTAAATCATTAGCCTAAGAAAAGGAAACACCGTAGCTCTCGACGGGTATGTCTCCAAATAAGGCATAACTTAAAAACAAAAAGTTAGCTATCTGACAAAACAAGAAGAATTAACACATCTTGTTGCAGATGGCGCCAAAAGTTCCGTGAGATTCTAGAGGAGGCTGCAGTCACACGGCTCGACGTGGAGCAGCTCCAAGAGAGCGTTGAAAGGGGATCAGAGAAAGCCGATACGTCCATCATTTGACCGACGTGTGCGACCGCACAAAACGAGAAGCGGCATTGGCTCTCCTCCACAAAAAAAAAAAAAAACTCCAGGCCAAGCAGGAGCTAAGCGCCCCGCCAAACGGCAACCGCTGAAGACACTCAACAAAGAAGCCCCATCGAGGCCGAGTCGCCAATACCCAACGAACACCTACCCGCAGCATATGCTGGCCGCACCACAACCGATGATGCCACTCCCGGCCGGTAACGGATTCCACGGAGCAGTTGGGGCATGGAATTCAGGGAACCAATGGGTGCCAGCTATGCCTGCATTCTACCCAAGGCAATAAACTTGTCCCTCGGTTGAGTTTTTTTTGTCAATCCACTTCTCCTCGGCCCGTAAGGCCGAGATCACCTCTATTGTAGTAAAAATTTTTTACTTTGTTGGTTTTTATAATAAAGAAAAACCCTGTTGAACACTTTGTCAACGTTTTCCTTTTTCGATTATACAAACAGCAAGCATCGGCAACAGAACACAATAGATGCAACAGTCTTATTAGCAGTATACTCGGCTTTGCAGACTGTCCACCGTAAACAACCTTACGGTTTATACCTATCTAAAATACTAAAAAAAAAAAAAAAAAAAACAGGCTTAGTGGAGTAGGCGGATTCTACCACGAAACACTAGGTGGACGCCCCTTTGGTCTCGTAATGCAGCGAGGCAGACTGAGAGCATCTGTCTCAAACCACGAGAGACCCCAGCAATAAATGACCACCATCGCTTGGGGGCTGACAGGTCAGCCTCAGGACGGAGACGGACGCCCTGATTGAGGTCAAGTTCAGACGTATATACGCTTCAACGAGAAGTGACGTCGTCCTGATATTGTGAAAGTGACAACCTCACAGTATCATGTCATCGGGATAATATGTAGTAACCAGACACAAGAAGTTCGAACAGGAATTCAGAAATGAAAGCCACTTATTGTAACGACAAGTCTTGTCAGGAGTCATGAACCAGACAAGTAACATCTCACGTCGAAACAAATAGTTCCATCTTACCTCAGAGAAGGAAGTTCGCAAGTCAGCAGCGGAGGTCGCTGTAGTTACTCATAATCTCCCATTATACCATCCCATACCTCACAATACCATACCACAATTATACCATCCCATACCGCATCATTATACCTCCTTGTATCATATTTTCCTTGTCGTACACTCTCTTCACAGAGTTAACGTCTTCCCTTTTTTTCATTTCAGTGTAGCAACTCCAACGCTTCTACTTTACCTTTGTTACTAGTATGCCACCTATCCCATTAGGCCGCAGCATGCCCACCGCCCACACGGAAAAGGGACTTTTACGTTACATAAAAGTCTTCCTGACCAAATCCGGCAAACAGTGGAATGTCATAGTCGACGAAGCTCGACAAGCCAGCGAGGCTATAGCAGGAGCCTCTCTCGGTTCTGTAACCCTACCGGAAGCCATCCGTGTAGCAACCTCTGTGAGCAACTGCCTCTCAGAGTTAGCGGCTGTGCCCGCAATCGTATCGGACAAAATGGTCAAAGTCAAAGGCAGAGCCATACAGCTCAAGCTGGACGAAGACATTTTTGAAGAACGAGCCCAAGAAATCCGGGAGAACATGGAGACACTAATCACAGACATCTCCAATAGAGCAAGCGTTTACCTCGACGACCTGCGCGACTACATTGAGTTGAAAGGAGGAGTTTTTCCAATGGTAGCCAGTGTTGAGGAGGCCAATCAGCGCCTCGAAGAATCGCTGGAAAAATCACTCCATGAGGAGGAGGACGAGGAGGTTATAATCCAACCTCGCCCCAACTCAAGATCCAGCTACAACAGCACTACTTCCCAAATCCAACAGGAAGGTGAAGGTCCCACTAGCGGAACTGATCCAAAACAGCTTCAACAGCAAGCTCACCCTCCCAGTGCTCTCACCGCTCACATTGACATTCCACATCTCCCCACTTCAATTCCTACACCTCCCACTGTACCATCCTCTTCCCACCCCACCGTCGTTTCTCAGACCGGCCTTCAGCCGGTCCATTTTCCTAGCATCTCAAGACTCGCAACAGCACCGAGCATCTCCCCCATCATCTCCCAATCTAGTAACTCTCGTTTCCTTTCACAACCGGTCCCATTCATCTCATCAGCGGTGAATAATGGACAAGGCAACTCTGCCAATATATACACCTCTCAAGTGTATAACCCAGCTGTAAGAGTAACCGGAACTCTCAGCAATCTCATTCAGCCACCTGCGCCTCTGAACAATCACGTTTCAGGACACCAACAACAGAATAGAGAACATTTCTATCGTAATGACTCCCGCAGAAGCCCAGGTCTTCTGAACGATCTCCCAGTCAACTCTCAACAGCGGAGCTTCACGCGCACAATCAGATGCGAATGCTGCGACGGAGATCATGCACTATATCGGTGTACTGATCCGTACCTTACCAGGTTCTGTGCAGCAACACAAAGATGCACTCTGTGCACATCGTCAGAACATCAGACAAACCAATGTCCCTTAGCAACACCTCAAAACACGGAAAACACTCCGCGCAGAACAACAGAGTCGGCACGTCACCAAAACACAATGGGACAGCCTCATCACTCTACTCCGAATTATTATCAATCAGGAGATGGGTATGAGAACTGCCGCGGTCATTCAGAGCACTCCTTCGAGTATGCGAACAGCAACGAAAGAGGTGAAAAACCGAAGCCAGCCAGAGCATTTGAAGACATGCTTAGAGATTGTGTATTGGATAACCACCAGTCCATCCAGTCCATTATGGCTCTTGTGCCTGCCTTTAACGGGGAACGGGCATCTTACCGTCGGTTCATCAGAGAAATCGACGAGATGGTCTTGCAGAACCCCAGGCTAACAGCTCCAATGAAAAGGAATATCTTAGTAAACAAACTGCAAGATTCCACACCACACTTCTTATCGGGACAAAGAGATCCAGAAAAAGCTATCGCAGAAACACTCACACTGCTAGAAAATGCTTTCGGTGGACTCTCCGAAGAATGTCTATTACGACAACAGTTCGCGAAGATAAATTTCGATAGCTCAGACGAAAGCGCCTTCACAAGATCTCTCAGTGAAGCGCGAATTGTCCTTACGCAGCTTCGAGAATTGGGAAGCAACATGGACACCCAAGCCACCTTTGACTTCATCCTGAAGCTTCCAAAATACATGCAAAGGAAATGCATGCCGGTGGCTAAAAGCAGACCTGCAGGAGCTCTCGAAGAGGTTCTCAAACTAACCGAAGAGATGCACAGTACAAACTGCGATATTGCAATGTTGAAAAACACTTCAAAAAATGCAGAACGGCACACACGACCGTATAAAAACTTTGCTCCAACTCATCCGGTTTTGACCATTTCTCAACAGATAGAGGAAGATTCCGATGAAGAAGAAGAAAGCTACGATCACACCATCATGGCGATCAAAGCTCACTCGAACCCGCAAAGGAACACGTCTTTGGGATCGAAGCCAAAGCCGGCGTCGTCAGTCACGCCACAAAGCTACTCAGCTGCTCAATTCGTCTCGGACGGAACTCCAGATTGCCCAGGAACAGACACTGGCAAAAGAATGAGCTATGAAGAAGCAAGAAACACAAAAGTGGTTCAAAGTCCGGCTAGTTTCATCTGGAAACTAGGTCCAGGATATAACGCTACGAAACTGCAGTACAGTTTCACGAGAAGGTACCCAACAGAGTCCTTGTACTGCCAAATATGCGGTCCAGGTCACAAGCTCATCCAGTGCCCACAAAGCAGTTCCAATGTACGGAAGTGGATCTCCGACAACGGCGCATGCACCAACTGCGGAAGCACTCAACACCGAGGCGCGAGAGACTGCACCTCGAACTTCACCTGTGTCTATTGCTCAGCGAAGCACGCTAGCGCTGGATGTATTCTGAAGGAATACTACAGGGATTACAGAAATTTCCCGACTGATGCTGACAAACCACGCAGCATCAAGTTTTTCGTGACCAAATTAGCTCCGAACAACAATAGTTCTACCTCGGTAGCAACGGCGCCAATCAGCAGCGCCAGTCATTCACATTTTGTTAATAGTAATATTAGTTTAGTTAATCCCTCACCTGCTCCGTTTAAGACCCCTTCAGGCTCGGAGCATAGAATCATCAGCAATTCTTCGTCAAACCAATCATCTCGGGCATCGGTTCCCGTCAATCACCATAAACACCTGATTCAAGAATCAGAAGATACAACAATCCCGGCAATCATCGCCACACTTACCAGCTCCAAGCTAGACCTAACCAGGCTAGCCTCGGCAACAGAGGATATCTCTCTTCCCTTCGCCGTTCTTTACACAGAAGACGGGCAACCTATTCGAGTGCTCGTAGATTCAGGAGCAGCAATATCGCTCATTTCTGATACAGCAGCACAGAAATTGAGGTTAAAGTCAAATCATTCGACAAAAATCACAATCGAGGCTTTCAATAACATCTCGACTTATGACTGTAACATCTATCAATTGTCCCTCAACGGCAGAGACCACGTTTACTCCACGTTTATAGCTGGAACGCCAAATCTTCCAAATACTAAGTACAAAAACTGTAACTTATCAGAAGAGGACAAATTCGAGATGCTAAAAAACGGCATATCGGAAAACCAGCTAAAAAATGGAGAAAACCTTCATAACCAGAACATCGAGATGATCTTGGGCAACGATATCTTACCACATATCATCAGGAAGTCAAAAAGAATTCTGCTGCCTTCGGGTAAATATGCCGAATCATCGTCATTCTGCAATATTATCTACCCAAGAGCAAGACTTTGCCCCATCATGCGCAAGTCGAGAAAGCCTCCCCAATCTCCCATAATTCCAGTCAACATGCTAACTGCTAGGGAAACCGCACAAGGGTACAAGGACAACTTGACTCAGCTCATCTCCCAACTGTGGATGTTAGAGAACTGTGGAATTGAATCCCCGTCCACAGCTAAACAAGAACACTTGGATAGCGAAACGCTTCTACAGCTCTTCGAAGAGTCATTAGTCATAAAAGAAGACGGAGAAATCGAAGTCGCATTACCCTGGAACGGCAAACAGCACCGGCTAAAAGACAACAAGTCACTAGCATTCCGGAGACTAGAAAGCCTAGTCAGGCAACTTCGCAAAAATCCGAAACTTCTAACAGAGTACAATAAGATTATTGAACAACAAGAAGAGTCAGGGATCATTGAAAAAGTCTCTCCAGAAATGGAACTAATCGGACCTCACTACTTCGCACCACAGAGTGCAGTATTCAAAGAAAACTCGGCGAATACAAAAGTCCGAATCGTGTCAGATACCAGTTCACACGCCAAAAATGAGCTCTCCGCTAACGACTGCGTTTACGAAGGTCCTAATATGCTTAACAAACACTTAGGCCTTCATCTCAGACTCCGGCTCGACAGATTCGCTATCACAGCAGACATAGCTAAGGCTTTTCACCAAGTGCGACTTCAGAGCAAAGATCGCAACGTGACCAAGTTTTTATGGGTGAAAGATATCAACAGGCCACCCGTTGGGGAGAACCTCGTAGTCTACAGATTCACGAGAATCCCGTTTGGAATGAGATGCTCACCATTCCTATTAGCGGCAACCATCCGCCACTACCTTCTTCTCGCAGCTAGCGTCATCAGTACGGAGATAGGTCAGAACCTCTACGTCGATAATATCATGGTTTCGACAAACGAGGAAGATAAAGTTTTACCTAAAATTCGAGAAATTCAAAACGAGTTTCGAAAAATGAAGATGCATGTCCGCGAGTTCGGAACCAATCACCCGACAGCCCTTCTCGAACTTCCAGAAGAGGACAGATCGGAATCACATAATGTGAAATTCCTCGGCTATACATGGGACACATCATCAGATACGGTGTCAGTGAAAATTCACATCCCAGAGGAAGATGATCCGACTAAGAGAGTGCTAACATCAATAGCTGCCAAATCCTACGATCCTATGGGATTCACAGCACCCATTCACGTCCGGATCAAATGTCTCATCCAAAAATCTTGGAAGATGAACATGGACTGGGACGACAAACTATCAAGTCACCCAGACCTTCTCAAAGAATGGGAAAAGATCAAACTGCTCTACAACACCGCAGAATTCATCATTCCAAGGAAACTTTACTTACTTAGTTACTTAGTCGATCCGTCAATCGCTTGTGTGAGCGCGGATCACAGCTAACCATGCCTTGCGGTCTTGGGCGATGGTTGTCCATGAAGTAGTCAATCGATTTCCTCGGTATATTGAGACTTCTTTACGAAGTGAGTCGGACCATCTCATGGGGGGTCGTCCGACAGGTCGTTTTTGATCTCGAGGAATCCATTCTTGTATCAGTTTTGTCCATCTTTCGTCATTTCTTCGCATAATGTGCCCGGCCCATCCTAATTTCTTCTTTTTGATGTATTTGAGTGGGTCCGTGACTTGGGAGATTTTTCGGATGTCTTCGCGGTGTAAGTCTCGTTGGCGTTGTTCCGTGAGGGTCATTCCAATTAATCTTCTTTCTAGTGATGCATGCGTCACACGGAGTCTTTCAGCGAGATTCTGTGTAAGGGTCCACGTTTCAGATCCATATGTGAGCGCGGGAAGAACGATGGTATCGAAAAGTTGAGCTCGAATTCGGGGACAGGTGAGAGCGTCGGTGGTATTTTTGATGTTGTTGAACGCGGCCCAGGCTGCCCGTCTTCTTCTGTGGAGTTCAGGTTCTAGCTCATTTCGTGGGTTGAGTAGCCTGCCAAGGTAGACGTACTCATCCACGTCTTCGATTGTTGTGATGGTTGTGTTGTTACTGATGATCACCGGATGTGTGGTGGCGTACGTGTTTCTCAACACTTTGGTTTTGTTAGTATTGATTTGGAGTCCTACTTTTTTGCACCTTTCTGTGAATTCTTGGATCATCTGGCTGGCAGTTCGTGGGTCGTTTGCGACAAGAATGATGTCGTCTGCGAATCTCAAATGGGTGAGATTTCTGCCATTGATCCTTATTCCTGGCACGTGAGCGTAGTCATCGTCGTGTCCTTTTAGGTGGTTCCAAGACAATTTTCCGAGAACGAGCTCTAGACAAGCTGAGAAGAGGTTTGGTGATATTGGATCACCTTGACGTACACCTCTTGTGATGGGTACCTCAACTTGTCTATGGAATGGTGTGAAGGTGGTTGTGCAGTTTGCATAGCACTCTTTGAGCAGGTTAATATAGACTGCTTCTACTCCTTGTGCTCGAAGGCTTTCCCATATCGCTTTTGGTTCCACACTGTCAAATGCCTTGTGGAAGTCAATGAAGACAAGTGTGAGCGGGATTTGGTACTCGCGGCCAACCTCGAGCAAGCGTTGTACTGAGTGTATGTGGTCGATCGTTGAGAATGATCGACGGAATCCTGCTTGCTCGACAGGCTGGGCTTCTTCTAGTGTTTTTCGTACTCTATTTAATAGACATTTTGAGAATGTCTTATAGAGTACTGAGAGAAGACAGATAGGCCTATAGTTCTCCAAATTTTCTCTGTCTCCTTTTTTGAAGATCAGAGTAGTGTTCGAGTTTTTCCATTTCAATGGAACTTTTCCGCTTTCTAAATACTTCGAGAATCGTCGTGCGATCAGGCTAATGACATTGTCATGACAGCTCTTGAGAAAATCTGCCGTGATTTTGTCATCACCTGCTGCCTTCCCGTTTGGGAATGAATTGAGGGCAGTTCGCACTTCTTCTGGGAGGAACGGTGGTGCTGGTGGTGGTGTTTCCGTTCTGATGGGGGTGTTGGTTGATGTGGGAGAAGAGAAGTTGCTGCTGAATAGTTTCGAGTAGAACTTCTGAATCTCCTGTTCCATCTTTGTCCTGGAAGTGATTCTTTCGCCGCTCGCTGGAGACTTAAGGCAAGGTATTTGAGATTTATACTCTGTGATGTCTCTCGCTACCTTCTTAAGACTCCTTCGTTGATTAGCGGCATTCAGTAGGCGGGTTCTGGCGAATTCTTCATGGTCTTTCTCGACGGCTTCTCGGCATTCTTGAGACAGTGACTTGAAGTTTGGGTCTGATCTGTCTGTGAAACGCCGTTTGGTTAGAAGCTGACGAGTTGCTTCCGAGATTCTTCTGTGTACGTGGTTGGATGGCCTTGTTATTGCTTTGTCTTGTAGATCCTTGAGTACTTCGATTAGATTTTGATAATCTTGATCAATGTCCGTATTTGAATCTATTGTGACTGTGGCACTGAGCGTGTGCGCAGTGTTCGGGTCCAACTCTCTCTTTGGAAGCTTTCTTCGCTTGACCTGCTCGTATCTTGCGATGTAGGTGTTGAAGTGCAGGTGGCTGCGAAGTAGACGGTGGTCACTACCATTTGTGAATGATGGGAGCACCGACACATCCGTCACAAATTTTCCATTTCCCAGTATATGGTCGATTTCATGTTTGTGCTTCTGGTCGGGGCTGATGTGTGTCCATCGTCTATGCATTGACTTTTTGAATTGCGAGTTCATGTGCCATAGACGATTTGATTCACAAAAGGTAGCTAGTAATTCGCCACTTTCGTTTCTTGGTTCCATTGAATTCGTGCCAATGTATCGTTCCGTGTCTTTTCTTGTACCCAATCTAGCGTTAAAGTCGCCTATGATGAGCTTGTACCTGCTACGGCAGGTTAGATAGGCGTCTTGAAGGCTGTCATAGAAGTCAGCGAGTTCCTCTGGATCGGTATCAGCGACAGGTGCGTACACCTGGAAGATGGTACAGCTGAGTTTCCTTCCTACTTGTAGAGTAAGGTAGCCGATCCTATGGTTGAGGAACTTGACTTCTATGATTTTGGGGAGGAGGGTGCTCTTAACGATAAAGCCGATCCCTCCTGACACGGAACTACTGTTCCGAGATCCTAAAAAAACTCCGGTCCCGTCTCGATGGGTTTTGTGCTCTTCTGCTTCTCGTTTTGTTTCCGATAGTCCGATGATATCGTACTTTATTCGTTTTGTTTCTTCGAGAAGCTCTGCAAGTCTGCTTTCGGTTGCGACAGACCTGCAGTTGAAGGTGCACACTCTTAAATCGATTCTTCTTGTTTTGGGCCGTGTTTTCTTCTTTTCCTTTTCCGATTGGTAGACGATCGGTACTCCGAGATTTGATCGCCTCTCCCGACTTACTTCTGAATCTACCGTATCAGAAGCAGAGGCCGGGTGCGGAGGACTGAGGCAGTTTTGGTTGCTGTTTTTAGCAATTATTGTGTGCCTGTTTACTCTATTATGACCTGCTAAGCCAGAGCTAGAGCTACCGGGACAAAGAGTATTGGGCGCTACCTTCGACCCGATATGACACGTTTCTACCCATTGGCCAACTGAGACTCTGCCGGGGTGCCGAACTCCTCCGGATATGTAGAAGAGAGTCAGTTGTTGATCTTCTACGCCACGTAGAGGCTGAGTAAAATGTAGAAGCTGAACAGCAATTCCTCGGCTATACATGGGACACGTCATCAGATACGGTGTCAGTGAAAATTCACATCCCAGAGGAAGATGATCCGACTAAGAGAGTGCTAACATCAATAGCTGCCAAATCCTACGATCCTATGGGATTCACAGCACCCATTCACGTCCGGATCAAATGTCTCATCCAAAAATCTTGGAAGATGAACATGGACTGGGACGACAAACTATCAAGTCACCCAGACCTTCTCAAAGAATGGGAAAAGATCAAACTGCTCTACAACACCGCAGAATTCATCATTCCAAGGAAACTGAGAAGTCAATACGAACAGCTCTCGCATCCAGAAATGATCACTTTCTGCGACGCTTCGAAACACACGTTTGCATGTGTCGTATACCTGCTATATAGAAATCCGAACGGCTATATTGATACTCACATAATCGGAGCAAAATCTAAGCTGAAGCCGCCATCAGACGCGGAGATATCCATCCCTAAGCTGGAATTAGCAGCCATGGAAATTGGAGTCAGATTTTCACAAAGTCTCATCAACGAGATACCGGACAATCAAAAACCGACAAAGCTACGTATTTTCACAGACTCCATGATCTCGCTCTTTTGGGTTCTAAACAAGGAAACTAAAAAAGCATGGGTGCATAACAGAGTAAACACCATCCATAAGATCAATGAAGAGCTCAAAACGCAGGCCATCGAGGTATCCTTCCACCATGTCGCCACCGACAAAAACCCAGCCGACTTGGCTACAAGAGGCATGGACGCGTCCTCTCTTCAAGAATGCAGTATCTGGTTACTCGGCCCAGACTTCTTGAAAGAACCATCAGAGAATTGGAAGCCCAAGCTGGAAGGCGAGCTTGAATGCTCAGAAGCCGAAAAAAAATTGGCATTACAAGAGCTCTCATCATATAAAAAGCCTCGAAAAGAAAAGACGGTCGCAGTTACCCACTTTCGAACAGTACCAGTCACGTCCGATTTCACCATGAGAAATAAATCGCAAAAAACATCCGCTGCGGAACAAAAGATTTATGACTCTCCGATCCCATACGCGTATACCAACAAACTCGGCAAGCTCGTAGGAGTCACCAGTGTTGTGCTGAAATTCATAACCATCATGACAGAAAACAGGGCTGTGCACTCGGAAGCAATCAAAGCTTTCAAAAAGACTGGTGAAATTACAGACCCGGTGGTCAGAGCCATCGAGAGGCGTCATATCGCTAGAAGACTCGTCATCACCGAGCACTATAAAGAGTCCGGAAGCAGGAACGAGTCCTTCAAAGAGTCGCTAAACCAATTCCAAACGGCAGACGGTCTCTGGAGAACAAAGAGATACGCAATCAGTCCCGTCTTGCCTCAGGAGGCGAACTACCCTATCCTGATTCACGAGAAACACCCGTTAGCAAGACTCATTGCTATTGAGACACATGAAATGAACGTACACTTACCAGCACAGTATCTTGTCTCGACACTCCGTACACAGTACTGGATTCGAAAAGACGGTCGTCTGGCACAAAGTGTCATCTCTAAATGCATCAAGTGCAGGAAAGTGAAAGCCTTCCCATTTGAGTACCCATACGCGTCGGAACTACCGTCACTCAGAACCACCCCGTCCACTCCGTTCGCAAGAGTCGGAATCGACTACTTGGGACCTGTAGAGTACAAGAACTCTGAGGGTGAAACGAAACAATCGGCTTACGCCCTCATATATACGTGCTTCACGACGAGAGCAACACACCTGGAACTTGTACCAGACAATACAACTCGTAGCTACGTCACGGCACTCGAGGCAATCTTCAGCCAACGAGGCGTCCCAACGCACGTATTCAGCGACAATGCTCGTACTTTCGTTCTTGGACACTCCATGCTTAACGAGGACATCAACAGCTATGATCCCGTTATGAGCTTTATCTGTCTCCTGGCAAGACACTCGATCAAGTTCAAGTACATCACTCCCTTATCACCATGGCAAGGGGGAATCTACGAAAGAATCGTAGGAATCGTGAAGAAACAGCTTCGAAAACAGATCGGCAGACAGACTCTTTCGTACTTTGACCTGTACTCTACATTAAAAAGAGTAGAAGGAGTAATCAACTCCAGGCCACTTATTCGAAATCCGAACGCGGCCGTCGACATGCCAGTTATCAGACCAATAGACTTTCTACTCCCTTCCGTCTTACTCGATGTCCCAAACCCGACCGATAGAGACGAAGAAGAGGATGAATACCGAGTAAATTCTGCCCTAACCACAGAGCAGAAAACACGAGATCATCTCAACAAACTCGACAAGGTTCAATCCGCTATCTGGAATGCCTGGATGAACTCTTACTTACTCGCGGTGCGCGACAGCCATGCCAAAAGGAAAAGATCGAGTCTCCAAACCCCGAAAGTGGGAGACATCGTGCTGGTCAGGCCTCAAAACGGCGAACTGATACCCAGACACTGCTGGCCCCTCGGAAAGATAATTGAAGTCCCTAACGAGCCTATTAGATCCGTAAAAGTTCTATTCGACAATTCCATCAAGGAAAGGTCGGTAAACCAGCTGACCCCTCTAGAACTAGAGGACGGAACACCCGCAATAGAGGCTAGATCAAATCTCAGCCTGCCAAACCAACCTAAAGGAATGGAACTTCCAACTAATGGTACACCCGTTACCAACAGGAGAAGAACTCAGCCAGCTCCAACTCGAGCAAGTCTACCACGACAGGCAAAAAGTGGAGTCAAGTCATACACCTAGACTACCACTCGAAGCTCTCCCCTCCCCCCGGGAGTGTTGTGAATACTCACGTTCAATCATATTCACAATTAATTCTCGGGTTTCTTCCAGTCACCCTTTAATATTTATCTCTTACAGAAACGCTCCGCTACGCCTATTGTGTTTAAATTGCCACCCATTCCGCTACAGTACTCACGACGGGTCTCGCCACGACTTCCCCGCCTTTGGCTCCGGACCGATTGACGAGGGAGACACGCTTGACTTTTTAGCAGCTTTTTAGGCCAAATGGCATAGTTTTTACCCTTTTATCTGAATTTTGTCCTTTTTATTTTATTCTTTTTTCTTCTAAAATTATCCTTTAATTTTTTCCTTCAATCCCCGTAGATTTCTCCTTTCTTTTAGTTTAATCTCTGTCAGAATTCTCTATTTTCCCTTTGGCCTAAATTCCCCTTTATTTGCGAACATCTAAAAATGAGGTTTTAATGCCGTCATCATGACAAAGCTTTTTCCTCAATAAATGCTTAATTAGTCTAACAACCTTTTATTTATTTCTTTCGAAACGCGCCGCATTCACCCGCACTCTGCGTGATCTTGCTTGTGACCCTTTTCCCGGGTCACAAAAGATGTCGAAGATCTTCCTGGACAACCAAACATGATCCAATTTTCTAAAGGAGAATTCGCGCATTTGGACAAAATGAAAGAAGCGGTGGAATTTTATGGATCAAAGTCCGGTGTTACCAATTCCGGCGCACGAATCCGTCCTAGCTTTGAAACCATGAAAGATCGATTTCGTTTCATCAAAAATCCATATCACCACCAGAAAATTCGAAACTATGAGGCAACAAGTGAGAATCAATCATCATAATTAAACTTAACTTTTTGAAAACCAAAATTTTCAGAAACCATCAAGTTCGATCGTGCCAACAACTTGAAATTCATTTCAAACGAACTTGGAAAAGATGTCAAAAAACATCTGGAGGAGGGAAAAATATTGCAAGACTCAATTCTTCGTTTCCTGATTGTTGACATCATCAATAGAAACAAAGTGGATATTCGTTTTGAGACATCGGATGACTGGGCTTTGAAGTAGAAAAAGGGATTTAGACTTTCGTCTCGAAAGATCACGAAATTTGTGACCAACGTCAGGCACCAAAATCGAGATCAGATTGAAAAGGAGTCGAAGGATTTTGTTAATCAAACCAATCAAAATTTGCCGTTCTATCCGTCTTCATCAGTTTTCAATGCTGATCAGAGTGGGTTCCAACTCGAGATGTATTCAGCAAGAACACTAGCGATCACTGGTTCGAAGCATGTTCATTGCGTGGTCCAAAATGTGGCGTCCACCACACACGCATATACAGTTCTTCCTCTAGTCTCGGCTGCTGGAATACTCCACAAAACATTATACATCACTTTGAAAGAAAGAAATGGGAAGTTTCCAAAAAAGGGCATTTCAAAGCTCCAAATATTTTCGTCACATGTCATACATCACATATTATGACAAAGAATCTGATGAAGACGTTTTTCGAAGAAATTGTATTTGATCCATCGATGCCAAAGGATGCTCTCTTGTTAGTGGACTCTTGAACAAGCTGGAAAGATCAGAGTGCCATCGACAGCGTGACCCCACCAACCAACCACCTTGAAGTTCGTGTAATCCTTCCAGGTTGCACTGGAATGGTGCAGCCATGTGACGTTGGGATTTTTGGATCATTCAAAAAAGTGGTGAAGATGATCGCATCCCAAATACAAGATCTACGCACGTGACGAGACATTAATGGTACAGTTTTTTCATTTAAAAAAACTGTGAAAAATTTCAAATCATATTTCAGATTTTGTCACTGGTTTGGTGGCAATTGTGCTCTCAGAAGTTGCAACCTTAGGCCCAATATGCCTGGCATACCTGTGGATTTGACATCCCTAAACCACCGTACTTCCAAACACCAGCACAGTACCTGGTATCCCAGGAATGTCATGGAAACGGATGCAGCAAAACCTCATTTATAAATTGCATTTATTGTGAGGAATGTACTCGAGTACGAGCACTTCCAGTTCATTTTCCATTGAGCTCGATGATGTCGTGGGACTTAATGTTATTAATTTTTCTTCCACTCTACCCTCAAATGGATTTTCTCTTTTTATCTTTATCTTTAACTTTATCTTTGACTTTAACTTTATCTTTATCTTTAACTTAATCTTAATCTTATACTTTAAATAAATGATTTAATTACCCAAGTTTGAGGTTTTAACCCAGTTAACCAAGTCCGAGTTCGGGAAGGGCGAGCAATTCTTCCACTTCTGTCTCGACACACTCCATGATCCCCAGAGAGGATCGTTTACAAGGAACATTTCTGTTTCCAACACTTTTTACTTGTTCACCATAGATGCTGGTGGTTTCCTGTTTTCGGTCTTCTTTTTTTGTAATAATAAATATAGATAGTAAAAGACTTTTCTAATTGAGAGAAATAGAGTTTAAAATTCTTCCAACATCAACGTGATTTCTATACGTATATAGGAAAGGGGGGAAAGTGGAAAGGAAGGAGGAGAGCAAAAAACAGCATATTTTCAGATGGAATTTTCTCGACCTCTAGAAATTTGCGCAGAAAACCAAATACACCACTAGAAAGCCCGTATTCGAAACTATAAATGATCAAATTTAGAAAAAATTCTGAGATGAAGGCTAAACATGGTTCCCTTGTCAGCTGCTTAATTTTCGTCGTTGTACTATTTTCTGAATTTTATAAATTAATAACATTGAAATACTTTCATTTTTCTCATGTCAATCCTTATCTACTTTATTCTGGTTATCTAGGCTGGTATGTCTCCGACGCTTTTGCACCTTCGCTGCTCGATCGCCGATCACTCTAAAATCAAATCGAAAGGTCTCGCGTTTATTATATTCAAACAGAATCGAGCAGGCAGAATAAGAAAATTGTGAAAGAATAGTGATGATTTTAGGTTAATTCAAAATTTCAAAGGAAATAATGGAAATAATCTATTAAACAACTATTTTCAAATCAACAGAAAAAAACAAGGAAAATCTCGAAAAGCCATTTTGGATCGAATATTCATGGCCACCCCCACCGGTCTTTATGTCTACTGGAGAATCTGAAAAACAAGCAAAGAATGAATGCACTGAATGGAAAAGTGGCAAGCAAGCCAACTCGTGTGTTCTTTATTCTTTATTTTATTCTCGACCCTCACTTTCACCTGTTCTAACGATGTTTTTCTCTCTTTTTTATGCTTTAAACACACTTCAAAACGGCGTTAAAATTTTCAATTCCCACGATTTTATAGTGATTCGCAGAAAGAATTTTGGAAAAATAAAAGAATCTTTGAAGGTTTTTTATTTTAAAAAAATTCCAAACAAAATTGATTGGTTTCATTTGTGTTTCTTTAGGTCTTATGGGGTTATTCATGAAAAGCACAATTGCATTTTAATGCAAAAAATGCATTTTTTTGCATTAAAATGATTTTCGTGCTTTTCATGAATAACCCCATTACTGTTCTTGTGTGTGTGTGTGTGAACAGTATGAATTTCAAAAATAAAGATAAAAATGTTAGATTCGGAGAAAATTGTTTAGATATTTGGAGAATCGACTTTTTCTTTTTGAATCAACATGAATCACCATGACCATTTTTGGGACGTCGCGATGGCGCTACGCAGTTTTTACGGACTCGCCTCTCGCGACCGCTAGAATTCTAATAACGGGAAGTTCTGGTATTCGTTAAAATAATAGTAAATTGTGATACATTTAAAAATAAATAACTGATAAGCAAACTGAATAGAACTAGAAAACAGCCTGTTTGCCTCGCCGCTGGCGCTTCAATCGAGACCTTTGTGTCTTCAAAACAGCTCTCGTGACTTCTAAATTTATGGGAAAATGCTAAACACGATTGGCTCAGTGGTGTTTCTTTTGTCCGTTTAGTGTTGTCAGAAGGTGCCTCAAACTTGGGTAATTAAACCATTTATGAAAATAAAAAAAAGAATAAAAATAAGTTTGAACAATAAAATAGAAGAAAATAATAAAATATGAGAAAAATGAAAGGAGCTAGCTGGGATCTCCCTTATATACCGGGATACAGCTGCAAAAGAGGGGAAGGGATATAACATACTTTTACAGTTTTAAAGATAAGAAAAGAATGTCGGGGGCGAATGTTAGTGTAACAGTAAGATGCAGGAAAGGAATTTAATATAAAGAAAGTGCTCAATCGAGCACATTCCGGGGGGCAAGAAGATTTCGGGAGGGGGGAGGGGGTTCTTCGATCTTCGAATTGAAGAATATGTCGATTGCAGCTTTTCGTGACAGAATTTCTGTAGAACAACTAATGGCTAGAAGCATAATCATAAAGGAAATCCACGCATCCCGCTGTTCCAACGTATTGTCTTGTTTGTTCCTGTTCAGGTATCATTGAATTTCTTCTCTTAGAACTCCAAGTTCGTAATTCGACTTCGTTTGTGAATATAACTGATTCCTTGAGACAGGTTAATTGAGCATGCAAGAGCTCCACTCTAATTTCCTTGAATTTTGTTCCATTCCTACTCAATCGTAGACTAGCCTCTTTATGAATCGGATTCAATTTCAGGAATTCTTCGGATATGATGGTGCAGTTTTCAATGTTGCTGTCGATGTTGCACTCCGTTTGTTCTTGATGTATTATATCGATATGTTGACATCCTGATGTTGTCTTCGTTACTAATCCCAGAATTATAAGTCCCATAGCTGTCTCGATTTCACCTGGCCACTTTGTATATTTTCGTTGACTTTGGAATTGACAGATTTTCAGCATTGTTCGTAGTATTTTGCGTACTGCTTCAGCGAGTTTCTCTTCGATTAGTGTATCCCAACCGTATTGGTCATTCCATAGTTTCCGTTGAAACAACTTGAGAGAAAGCATGAGTGGAACTAAACATCCACATGGATCGTACACGCTTGCTAGCCTGCTTGATACTGTTCGTCTCGAGATCTTAGTTAGCTCTTCGACATCGACTCCGATTTTATTTTCATCAGTTACTGACGACCATTTAATTCCTAATACCTTCATCTCTGAATCCTTGGCTCTATCCTTTTCATTAATGCTCTTGTGGAATGAATTACTGAGGAATTCTCTAAGATTCATATTCATCTCGGAAAACGTTCTTTTGTTTTCGTGATAAATTTTTATTGCATTCTCTGGTTCGTCATCGCTGGTCAATAATAGGTTGTCAACGTAGAAATTGAGAGCTATTTCTTTCGCTAAGTCTTGATCTGGATGGGTTTCTAGATGGTGCTGAATTGTTGCTCCCAGAAGAAAAGGCGATACGTTCAATCCGAACAAAACCCGTGTGAATCGGAATATGATTATATTGTCTTCGATTTCTGGTTTCTCGATGCCTCTGATCCAGAGCAAGCGAGTGGCGTCGCGGTCTTTTTCGTTGAGACGTACTTGCAAAAATGCTTTCTCCACGTCCGATAGCACCACGATTTTCCCCGCTCTGAATCGAATGAGCATGTCGCAAAGATCAGGTAATATAACTGGTCCCTGATAGATCACGTCCTTAAGTGATGGCTTATTCTTGAAGTGACTCGAACCGTCTATAACTACTCGGCATTTCGTCGTAGTTTTCTTTGGAGTCAGTACTGACTGATGAGGATTATAGTGAACCAACCCCGTCGGGCTGGATTCCAAGTTCACTTCTTCGATGATACCTTTTTCTTCTTGTTCTTTGAATACTTCGTTGATCATCTGTAGTACTTCCTTAGACTGGTATTTAATTACACTGATTAGTCGTTTTAGAGCGATATGGTAGTTGTCTGGCACAGAAGTAGGAATATCTTTAAAAGGCAATCGAACGTAGTACCCGTCATCCCTTTTTTCGATTGTTTCCTTGAAGAATTTCATTGTTTTCCGTTTCATTTCTTCTTTTTCGTCGGCTAATGAACCCGAGAACTCTCTGTTGCATCTCATAACCGTATCCAACTTCTGCTGCTCTTCTACTTGAATTTTGCCTACAATTTCTTCTTGATGTGTTCTCACTGTCATCGACAGTAAGTTTCTTGTAGGGTTAATCGTCTGGTTTTCTGTTTCACTTGTTGAATTTTTCTTCGGTTTACCAATTGTCACGTAGCTTAAAGAAGTTTCCAACAGGCATAATCCAGAAGGAAGTTCAATGATGTTTCCTTTCCAGAATTTGTTTAAATAGTCAGTTCCCATTATCATTTGCGGATTGACTTTCTTCTTGAATGAGTCTTCGTTTAACTTGATGTGATTTTTTAATGTAAACTGAAGATCTTCTTGCGTCACTACTGCTTTAGCTATCGTTCCTGCGAGATCTTCGGTTGCGAAAGCTTCTAGTTCCATAGTATCTTGTCCGTTTTTGATGACAATTTTGGTTTTCATATATTCCTTCTCTATTGCTTCCTTTTCTCCAAATACTCTGATAGTTACGTGTTTTCGTTTTGAGTGAGGGAGCTTTAGTTGTTTAGCTAGTTTCTTAGTTACATACGTTTGGTCAGCTCCACTATCAATCAATATAGAAGTCTTTTGCCATGTATTGGATTCATTATTAAATACTTCTGCCTCGATTGTAGGAAGATAAGCCGACTTATTAGTCGCTGTTGCTGCAACTCTTACATCATCTTCTTCTTCGCTTTCTTCTTCAGGGCTGCTATCCTCATTGCAGGTTTTAGCAACAATCGTTTGTTTTTTCATTTCCTGACCGCTTGCTGTCTTTGATTCGCGTGAGTCATTCTTTCGAAAACACAACGAAGTGTGATGTCTACCGTTTTTGCAATTTTTACAGAAGAGTTCTTGTCTCGTGGACTCTGCCGTCGTGTGCTTGGTGTTAAAACAAATATTACAGACTTCTTTCTTCTTAAGAATTTTGCTTCGTTCTTTCGGATCTGTTACTTCTTTGCACTTCGGAGCTGCATGATCACCATTGCAATACCAGCACCTCCATTTGGATTTTGTTTTCCCAGTCTTTTCGGGCTATTTTCGTTGTTTGCACTTGAATAACTTCTGCTACACATTGCAGTTCTCTCTTCGTTTCTCGTGCCTAAACTTTTATGTAGGAGTTCGCGCTTGTGAATCGTATCTTCGATATCTTGCACTAACTTTCCTATTGTCCACAACGTAGGGTCTTCCAGACTGAGTTTCTTTTCAAATATTCTTTCGCGAATCTTGTATTCGAATTTCGAGATGATATCTTCTTTTATCATTCTGTTATCAAGATTCTCTCCAAGAATGTCCAACTGTTGCACAATTACATATCCCAGAGCTTCCTTTGCGCCGAGATGGATGTGTCCGTTGCTTTTGCTGCTCGCAGCTTCCAATGCAACTCAACTATTGTCGCCTCTTCATCATCGTATTTCTGATGCAGCATGGCTACCGCCTCGGGGTAGTTTTCGGCTGAAATGCGATATCGGCTGACGAGTTCTTTAGGCTCACCTTCGAGGTGATTCACTAAGTGGTTGAATTTCAGAAGCGGGCTCATCGTCGTTTTGTTGATGAGTTCATCAAAAATGGTCCAAAAATTTGTCCATTCCCACCTGTCTCCACCAAATTTTGGTATCTTTAAGACAGGCGCATTTTGATTTACCTCTCTTGTATGTCCCGAAGAATCTAACGGCGTACTTTTGTACGGTTTTTTCAACTTGATTCGTTCTTTTTGAACATACAGTAAATCTCGCACTGTTGTTCCTCGTATCAGTGCGTCAGTAACTTTCTCTACTTGCTCTTCGAACTTTTGATTATCTCTCAAGTTTGTTGGATCCAGGTCCTCAGCTTTTTCCGCAAGCTTATCCATTGCCTGTTGAAGGACATTCACTTTCGCTGACAATGTATTCATGATAGTGAATATATTATCTTCCTGTTCTTCTATTTCGGTGATGGATATGCCTTTCAGCTTTTCCAAAAGGTTTTCAGCATTATCTGCTTCGGCTTGCAAAATATTAAAGGCCTTCGTCGTCATTCGCAAGTTCGTAGTCAGCATTTTTCAGACACCTCGTTACAAAGCCCAGTCAGTCGTATTAATTGTTGGACAGTTGAGAAATTAAACACGCAGTGTGGGTTAGAACTGTTAAGTGCTTCACTTTGAACTCACTTCGTGATGATCTTTTAAAGTCGATGCACCATAAACACGGTTGGCTCAGTGGTGTTTCTTTTGTCCGTTTAGTGTTGTCAGAAGGTGCCTCAAACTTGGGTAATTAAACCATTTATGAAAATAAAAAAAAGAATAAAAATAAGTTTGAACAACAAAATAGAAGAAAATAATAAAATATGAGAAAAATGAAAGGAGCTAGCTGGGATCTCCCTTATATACCGGGATACAGCTGCAAAAGAGGGGAAGGGATATAACATACTTTTACAGTTTTAAAGATAAGAAAAGAATGTCGGGGGCGAATGTTAGTGTAACAGTAAGATGCAGGAAAGGAATTTAATATAAAGAAAGTGCTCAATCGAGCACAAATGCTATTAGAATTGTTCTCTGAACCTTTGCTGCCAAGTCTTTCTACGTGGTGACCATGGTTCCGAGTTTATTTCGCCAAGGAAATTATTATTGTTTTATTGAATTTTTCAAAGCTGTGAAATCTGAAATGGTAACTTGTCACTGACCTCACTGAATGACATGAGACGAGAAATCAAAAAGTCAACCCTTTGTCAGATTATGTCAGTAATTGTACCACTTTCAAAAAACCTTCGAATCGAAATTTAATAGAAATAAATATTATCCATCCGCGAGGACGTGATTTTTCGTTTAAAGGCGCTTTTTGGGTCTCGTTAGAGGATAGCGAGTTTTAACGCGCTAATTTAAAAATTGTAAGAAAGCGCCCACATTGCGTTTGTGATTTATTCAGTTTAATAAACAGCTTAAGAAATTCGACAAGAAAAATTAATTAAAAAAACATGATTTTCGAATCAAAATATAGAAAAAATTCCAATATTCGCTTCAATTTTCGAAAAGAAATCACAAACGCAGTGTGTGCGCTTTCTTACGATTTTTAAATTAGCGCGATAAAACGCGCTATCCCCTAACGAGACTCAAACAGCTCCTTTAAACGAAAAATCACGTCCTTGCGGATGGATAACATTTATTTCTATTATCAATCAATAAAATATGCGTCTTTACCACCGACAATGTACTGCAAACGGATAGGTTCCGTTTCGTAACAGTCCCGCGAGTAACTATCGAAAAAAGACTGCAACTCGGTCTTGAGATCCTTTTCATTTCGAAATTCCTTTCCATCCAGGAAGTGAGTCAGAGATCGGAATAAGTGATAATCAGTGGGCCCATGACCGGAGAATACGATGGAAGGGGTAGAATCATCCAACCCAGCTCCTGAATTTTCTGACGAGGCACCTTCGAGGTATGTTGTCGAGCGTTGTCATGGAGTAAGTAAACTAGACAAATTTTTCAGCGACTCTGGTCAACTGCTTGCAGTAGAGGTTCCCTGTGAACCGGTCCTTCCACGCTGCACCAGAAGCTCAAAATTACCTTTTTCGGTTGTAACTCTTTTCGGCGTTGGAACTCCAGAATTTCCAGATTTCAGCCACTCACGTCCATGGTGAAAGTTGGCATAGAGTGTCCGCTTATCATCCGAAGTTATCAAATCGGAAAGCCATGTCGTCGTTTTTTTTGTGACAAATGAGAACCGGCTGCTTCCAGGAGAATCCGAGATCGTGGCTGGCACGATTGATGGTATTTTGAGAAGAGTGTCCAAGCTTGCTTGCAAGACACCTACTCCACTGACGGGGGTCCCCTTTCACCAGTGCCACAAGTCGTCTTCATCAACGTCGGTTATGTGAAGAATCCGCTGTTACATGAGTAGCAGTGCCAGCACCCATCAAGTTATTAATTCGATCCGCAGTTTGTTTCGTCGAAGAGTCAGAATGATGCTTATACAAATTTTTTCACGGAATCCGGAAAACGGAAACAATTTTTTTCACGGAATCTAGAATCCGGAAAACGGAATGAGAAAAACGGCGGAATCCGGAATTTCGCCCTTCTCTGGTACAGCCCCCATTCTCAAACTGTATAAAAGAGCACTCCAAGGCGCCCTTTTCCATTTTTTATTTTTATTATGAAATAAATGATTTAATTACCCAAGTTTGAGACGCCGACTGAAATAGGACTGCGGCACTATCACACATCAAATCCCAAAGGAGCTACTTACATACCGAGAAGTCCCAGCTTGATTTATACTATTTAAAAAGTGAATTTTCTATATTTAAGATATGAATAGAGCTGTTCAAGATATACGGATTTCGCCTTTTTTCGAGTCATAATTTCAATTTTGAACAAAACTAGTATCACGAGTGTTTTTCCCAATGATGACGCAGAGCGCGCAGAAGAAAAAACCGGAGAATTCATTCTCTTATGCTTCGTTTGCTGGAATTCTTCTAGGACAGCTAACGGGACGGTCTGCTTGAAATGAGCCCGTGAAGTTTAGTGATTCGTAGCAGTATTCGATTGGGAATTATTGGATTCATTGGTCCGCAGAATCCTATACCAATGAAATATTCAAAGTCAATTATTTAAAAAGATTAAATATTTATTTTCAATATTCCCTAGGGTAAGGCTTCCACGACGAAGACGAAAACGAAAAGTCGTCTTTCGTCTGATCTTTGTTCACCTTTCAGTTCGTCTTATATTCGTCTTACGGGTATAATACAATAACTCCCCCCCGTTTGATATAAGAGTTACCCCCCGGTGGAAGACTGTGGAATGACCCCCCACCCCTTCCCCTAACGTCAGTTTTTTCCATCAATTTTTACAATTTTCATAATTGTAAAAATTGGTTTCATAATTTAAAAAAATTGATGGAATAGAATTGATTGATTGATTGAAATTGATTGAATGGAAATATTGGAAGGGGGGACCATTCCTAGATCTTCAGGTGGGGGTGATTAGTACTGTTTGTTGGGGGTTGATTATTGTAGATTACCTAGGATCCAAATGTTCCCCCCCCATTTCAACTGGTGGGGGATTAATATTGGATAACGACTTCTCCGAAATTACCGTCTTACGCAATAAAAAAGGTGTTTACTGTGTTCACAATGTCTATCTCTGAGTCAAACGAATTCAAGACGAAGACGAAGACGAGACGAGAAGGTCTTATTTCGTCTTCCGTGGAAGCCTTACAGCAAACTTTACCAATTATTAAATCTTTGACAAAGTTGCTTTTCAAAATAAAAGATTAATGCCCAAATCTGAAGAGACTTGGAGATACAGTATCTCTTACCTGATTTCCGAAGAATTCCGTCGTTTCAAAACTTGCAAAAATTGCTGAATTTGCTAGCACGAAAGAGTGAGAAATCCAACTGCAAACAACCATTAAAAGGACAAGAAATCGGAGAGAAAAAACGTTGAAAATAACAAGAAATTCGAGCCCTCCCACTCGCGGCCTCTTTGCAATTGTATTTCACTTTATTGGTACTAAATGGGAATAGACGGACGTACGTGAGTGAGTGCGTATAGTCAAGCAAAGGTCATTTGATAAAAAAACGGGAATGAAAGCTGGAAAACGTCACTTCAAATGGTATTTGCTCATTTTGAACCGATGAGGATAGGGTGTCAACGAGAGCACATGATATGTACATTTGGAAATCCATAACTCACTCATCCTGAGCGCAAACAAAAGGAATACAAACTCCGAAATTGGAGTAGTAGGTAAGTTCGCTTCAAAAACATACTGAAGTCCCTGATAGCTCATTTGTTTCACTGAAGAAAACGATCGAAGTTGGGGGATCTGGCGCATGGACAGCAGTAGCTCGTGGAGCTCCTGGCTCTTTTCTAGTGCAATAAAATTCACGGAGATTGGTATCAGCTCCTTGAACAACGTGAGATGGCCGTGATTAGCTCGAGAAATGTAATTGCGCTTTGCGGAACAAATCTTGGCGCCTTTCAAAGACAATCCATAGATCCTACGGATTTTTCTTTTGGAAACTTTCAATTAACTTAGCATTTAGTGCAAGAAGCCGCTGCTTCTAACAGAAGCCCAACACGAACATAATGCCACATGTTTGCATGCATTTTACCAGAATAGGGCGGAATTGGAATTTGGGAACTCGGAATCCGGAATGCGGAAAACGGAAAAAATATTTTTTTCACGGAATCCGGAATCCGGAAAACGGAATGTAAAAAACGGCGGAATCCGAAATGCGGAATGCGGAAAACGGAATTTTAACCATTAATGAGAGAATCAAATGATGTAAATGCGCTCTGTTTGCAAACATTTTTGCGGGAGTTCAAAAAAGTATACTTTTCACAACAATTGAGAATAAAGTATTAAAACGGAATAAAAACAAGTATCGTTTTAATTTTTCTCCGATATTTGCCCTAATCACGAGTTGTATAGTTTTCTTTAGTAAAATGTATAGAATTCTCCTATTCTTTTAGACAATTTATTAAGAAAAATTATAAAAAATTGTTTTAAAAATTGGTTTGAACGAGATTACCATTTTCAATTAGTGTCAATACTTAATTGTTTCGGGACCAACCATTGAAATTTGTTATGCGCCTTTAAGAGTACAGTTTTGACAATTTCAATTTTTATCCGATCCTGTTTAGTTTCCGGGTCTGTACACTGCACGCTGCTGAAAACCAGAGTAGGGCGGAATTGGATTTTGGGAACTCGGAATCCGGAATGCGGAAAACGGAAAAAAATATTTTTTCACGGAACCTGGAATCCGGAAAACGGAAAACGGAAAAAAATTTTTTCACGGAATCTGGAATCCGGAAGACGGAATGAAAAAAACGGTGGAATCCGGAATTCCGCCCTTCTCTGCTGTGTATAAGACTACTTTTTTAGGGAAAGCGGAATGCGGAATAGAAAATGGAATACGCGTTCTGCGCATTTTTGGTTATTGTATTTCCTATCCCAACTATCTTAAAAATTTCAAAAGAAAACGTTAGAAAACGGAATCCGGAAGACGGAATGAAAAAAACGGCGGAATCCGGAATTCCGCCCTTCTCTGCTGTGTATAAGACTACTAAGAAAACGAAAACGTTAGTAGTCATGTAAATTTCAAAAGAAAACGTTAGTATTTTGAAAAGACAATTTTTTATAATAATATCTTCCAGCCATAATTTTAAAATAACTTCTGTGACTTTACTGTCAGATGACAGTACTCTACAGTATACCCGGAAAATGGTCAACTGAACTCGCTGTCAATCGAGCTGCTTGGCCCTTCTGCGAGTGATTCGGGTTGACCACAAGGCGACTCATCAATTTTTTCAAAATCTGCAATTTCATCGGGGATAAAGCGACGATTTGCAGTGCTGTGAAGAAACATTCAGACCACGCTATTCTGAAGTGAAAGTATTGTCTTAAAAAATTGGGGAAAATACAGTCAGGAAAGTGCCAGCGCGTCTTATTTAAGAGTTTCTAGTCCAAGTTATAATTAGCAAATCATTTTCTCAGGAAACACGCTGAGCTCATAGTCAGTGATTTACAGAGAAGGGCGGAATTCCGGATTCCGCCGTTTTTTTTCATTCCTTTTTCCGGATTCCAGATTCCATGAAAAAAAGTTTTTTTTTTTTCCGTTTTCCGTTTTCCGGATTCCGAGTTCCCAAAATCCAATTCCACCCTACTCTGGTGATTTGCGACTTTTTTCGAGCAAGAATGCTCACATTTCGTAGTGCTATGGGTCGGTCCCATGTATTTCAGAAAATTTTCGGCAAGGTGCCAAAAATGATTTGCTGGGGTCACTGGATACATATTAAATATTCATAGAGAACGATCCCTGAATAGGGAGGGTTCGGAAGCACTTTCGGAAATGTCCCCCGGTATTCGAAAGTTGGGTGATCGTATTTCCGAACAACGTTCAACTACAAACTGGTATAACGCCAGCCAGTGGTGGACTATTCCACTGCTGCTCAAGAGTTATAGGCATGAGTCGCGTTAGCTGGCTTATGTCCAAATCCCATGCGTTTTTCATCAATTTCAGAGAAGTTACAACGACGAAGCTTACAGATAGTTGAAAGGAACTGGATACTATTCGCAAACGCAATGTTTCCTTCTAAAAGAGGTAAAAGAGAATAGAAAAAGCATAAAAATGTCATAAAAACATGGCGGGCCAGTTGACGATTATTCATTTTCTCCGGGAATGAACAATGAACAGAAAATGAAACGACGATGTCTTCCCTTACGAATCATAAAACCGTAAAAACGTCCTATTTTATTTTTTCCGTAATTTCAATCGATCTTCAATCTTCAGTTTTTTCGCATTAATGAATTGTAAAACGGCGCATCGCAAAGATATGAAGAAGGAAAACAGCTCCGGGGATATTTCTGCGGCCGTAAAAAAGAGAGAAGTCATTGACGACGATGTCGCATCGTCCGAAGAGAGAACTTTTTATGGCTCGAAGAGCACTCGAGGAGAGCTCTTCCCCTTTTTGAGACTCATCAAATTTTCGGTGTCACTTCAGACAGAGCTCGTACACGAAATTCATTTTCGGCGTGCCAAACAAACTTGAGTCAGTGTTTTCCTCCGTTATTTGCCATTTCTGTCCGTGCGTCTGTCTGTTTTTGACACGAGCACACCTCATGAAAATGAATTGTTTATTTGCTCATTTTAAATCACATCAAAACAACGAGTTCTCAGTTAGACGCTAATATTGGTAATCAGTCAAAAACTTTTTGACTCGGCTTCCTTTAGGACTCGTCGCAACACATTCATACTCTCCTTTGTCGCCAATTGACGTTGGATCCACCTCCAGATGCGATGATATTGTGTCTCCATGAATTGAGAAGCGAATCTGGAAATGAGAGTTCGTCGAGCTGAGAAGGTATTCTCTGGAATTTTGTGAGCCCAACTTGTACGCACACTGCTCCTATAATTTGATAGAGAAAGTTTGGATCCGACGATTTTAAAAAGCAATGTTAGTAGAAACACCGTATTAGAATTTAGAATTTAGTTCTTCACTATAAATTTTTTTCCGTTTTCCGTTTTCCGGATACCGAGTTCCCAAAAACCAATTCCGCCCTACTGTGCAGAGAAGGGCAGAATTCCGGATTCCGCCGTTTTTTTCATTCCGTCTTCCGGATTCCAGATTCCGTGAAAAAAACTTTTTATGTTTTCCGGATTCCGAGTTCCCAAAATTCAATTCTGCCCCATTGTGCAGAGAAGGACGGAATTCCGGAATTCGCCGTTTTTTCATTCCGTCTTCGAATTCCAGATTCCGTGAAAAAAATTTTTCCGTTTTCCGTTTTCCGGATTCCGAGTTCCCAAAATCCAATTCCGCCCTACTGTGCAGAGAAGGGCAGAATTCCGGATTCCGCCGTTTTTTTCATTCCGTCTTCCGGATTCCAGATTCCGTGAAAAAAACTTTTTATGTTTTCCGGATTCCGAGTTCCCAAAATTCAATTCTGCCCCATTGTGCAGAGAAGGACGGAATTCCGGAATTCGCCGTTTTTTCATTCCGTCTTCGAATTCCAGATTCCGTGAAAAAAATTTTCCGTTTTCCGTTTTCCGGATTCCGAGTTCCAAAAATCCAATTCCGCCCTACTCTGGTAAAAGAGATGAATAAGGATAAATAAAGATGTGAGGACCTTCACCAAAAGCATTTCATTATAAGGTTTAACTGACTTCATTAAGTTGCCCGAGCTCAGGAGATTTTTGGAAATCATAAGGCAACTTGCCGCTAAATCCGGTATATTGCTGCACAACAGCAGAAATGTTCAGCAAGAGAACGGCAAGTTGCCGTGTGAAATAATTTCCAATCAGCCGACGCCGAAAGTTCTCAATGAGTCGCACATTAAAGATTGAATAACCTGTATCAGGGGTGTTATATCAGGGGAATAAATGGCTGTTTCTTTTCGCTCTACCATACTAATCAAGCATCGGGAGAAGCGCGGGAAATACAAATTCGGCTGCCTTCGCCATATCGTTAAAACCAAATATTTTTTTAATAATTTGTAGTTATTTATTTGTAAAAACTGAAGTCTCTTTTGATTATATTGTGATTTTTCCGTTTTAAATGACTAAAATTTAAGAAATTAAAGAATATAAATCAATAATTAGCAAAAAACATTTTACTGTCAAGTATCGTTTTAATTTTTCTCCGATATTTGCACTAATCACGAGTTGTATAGTTTTCTTTAGTAAAATGTATAGAATTCTCCTATTCTTTTAGACAATTTATTAAGAAAAAACATAAAAAATTGTTTTAAAAATTGGTTTGAACGAGATGACCATTTTCAATTAGTGTCAATACTTAATTGTTTCGGGACCAACCATTGAAATTTGTTATGCGCCTTTAAGAGTACAGTTTTGACAATTTCAATTTTTATCCGATCCTGTTTAGTTTCCGGGTCTGTACACTGCACGCTGCTGAAAACCAGAGTAGGGCGGAATTGGATTTTGGGAACTCGGAATCCGGAATGCGGAAAACGGAAAAAAATTTTCACAAAATCTGAAATCCGGAAAACGGAAAAAAAATTTTCACGGAATCTGGAATCCGGAATACGGAAAAAATATTTTTTTTCACGGAATCTGGAATCCGGAATACGGAAAAATATTTTTTTTCACGGAATCTGGAATCCGGAATACGGAAAAATATTTTTTTCACGGAATCTGGAATCCGGAATACGAAAAAAATATTTTTTCACGGAATCTGGAATCCGGAATACGGAATGAAAAAACGGCGGATTCCGCAATGCGGAATGTGGAAAACGGCATTTTAACCATTAATGAGGGAATGAAATGATGTAAATGCGCTCTGTTCGCAAAAATTTTTGCGGGAGTTCAAAAAAGAATACTTTTCACAACAATTGAGAATAAAGTATTAAAACTCATAGTTGTGCGGAATTGGATTTTGGGAACTCGGAATCCGGAAAACGGAAAAAAAATTTTTTCACGGAATTTGGAATCCGGAAAACGGAATGAAAAAAAACGGCGGAATCCTGAATCCGGAATTCCGCCCTTTTCTGCTGAAAACCAGGAGATTTTAATAAATTATGACGAAATCTCATTTGTTATTGATTTGCAAAATGACAAAAGTCTAGGGCAAGCGCTCAACGATTCTCAACATGAGTAAGTGAATAACCAACCGCCCTGTTGTGATCCGGATTCACCTCGATTCCTCGGTGATACCAGATTATTTGAGGTCTCGGATTTCCACTCGACTCGCAGAATAATTTCAGCTTGTAGCCCAGCCGGAAGTTCTGTTTGAAGTATGAGGAGCGACTGATTCGCGGACTGCCCTGCAAGTATTAGGTTGATGCAAACGTTATGTCGTTTTTTAACCTTCAACTTTAAATGACCATAACTTTGTTTAAAATCAAATTTATTAATCGAAATAAAAACCATTAGAATCAATACATTTTTGCCAACGAGAAACAAGTTTCTTTATGCCGGTACCGTAAAAGTTCGGGTTTCTGGAAGCGACGAACTCCTTGAAGGCATTTTCGGCATCGTCTTGGCTTTTGAAGCATTTCTCGCGAAGGAAGTTGTCGAGGTGCTTGAAAAAGTGGTAATCGGTGGGCGAGAGGACTGGTGAGTATGGTGGATGAGGCAGAGTCTCATAGCCTAATTCGTTCAGCTTTTGCAGGGTCGGTTATCCAAGCATTATCGTGGAGAAGAATTTGTCCCTCTTTATTGATCCCTGCTGGGCACATACGTCGTAACTTCTGATGCATTTTGTCAATTTCCTGGCAGTACTTCTCTGCTGTAATTGTTTCGCCCACATTTAGGGAGCTGTGGTGAATGAGACCGGCTGCAGACCACCAAACAGTCACCATAACCTTTTTTTGGTGGATTTTCGGCTTCGGAAAGTGTTTGAGAGCCTCATCACGATCCAACCACTGCGCGGAACGTTGTCGGTTGTCGTAGAGGATCCACTCTTCATCACAAGTTACGATCCGGTCAAGAAACGGATCATTTTTGTTGCGTAAAAGAGGAGCGGACGACACCTCAAAACGACGATATTTTTTGATTTTCGTCTAATTCATGTGGCACCCATTTGTCGAGCTTTTTTGATTTGCCTATTTGCTTCAGATGAACAACGACTGTTGATTGGTCAACGTCGAGTTCTTCGGCAACTTCTCGTGTTGATTTGAGAAGATCGGCTTCGATTAAGGCTCGTTATCAATCACAGACTGCCGGCCGTCACGATCTTCATCTTCGAGGCTCTCGTCACCGCTACGGAATTTTTTGAACCACCGTTGTGCCGTACGTTTATTAGTGGTTTCTTGGCCAAATGCATCGTTGATATCGCGAGTTGTCTCGACAGAGTTTCGGCCTAGTTTGAACTGGAACAAGAAAATCGTTCGAATTTGCCTGAAATCCATGCTTTTTTTAAGTGCTATAAAAAGTGACATAATTATTTCAAGGAAAAATCAATAAGACAAATAGATAGAGCGAATTACGCTCTTCAAAATGATATATAACACGACCACAGATAACCAAACATTTTATTCAAAAATCTTTCACAAAAGTAAACAACATAAAAACGACATAACCTTTGCATCAACCTAATAGTAATAATTTGAAATCAATCGTCGAGCTGGCTTCAACTCACATTTGTGTGATCCGTGAAATCTAAGTCTTCAATTTTGGACGATTTCGGCTCGATGAGCACGCAAAGGCAGAAAGCAAGAAGTGTGAAAAATAACGAGCCGCCTTTGATCATTTGAATGTGCATTGCCATTTTGAATGCAAATTTACAGTTTTACGTCATGATGACGCAACTTAAAAAGCGACTAGATGATCTGAAAAAGAAAAATGCACATTTTTTCAAGGAAGAATAGTGAAAATCTTCAGCAATCCAAAATTCTAGAAATTTCCGGAATGACACGTGATTACGAAAACAGGAGAAAATTTCTATTTTTTTAATTTAGAATCCATATTTTTGAAAATGCAGTTCATCGTATTGCGGAGCACTTCAAAAACAAAAAGTTCTGAATTGCTCGGTGAGCTTTGAATCCTTTCAAGAAGAATGCAGAATTCGTGGGGGAAGGTCAAAAAATTGATTAATGAAGCATGGAAAGAGCACAATGAGCAAGAGTGTACCTGCAAATGATGTGTGCTTCATTGATGTAACGTTTTGGAACATTGGATGACCGGTTTCATTTAAATGTTGAGATCAAGGCTGGGAAAAATAAAAGCCGGCGGTGCGGCGGCGGAAAAATTTCGGCTTTTGCCGGGGTTTCGCGGTGTACGGTAAGCAGAGAAACTGTGTAGTCTGCATTTGAGTGTAAACTTTGTTTTTATTTATTTTCCAATGTTTTTTGTATTAAATAACTAAAAATGGCAAGTTACACGAAAGATATGTTTCAAAAAAACTAAAAGGCGAAATCGAAAACATTTCGACGCGTACGGTGAGTTTAAGTTTACAAATCAACCAAAATAGGATTATTTAGGTGCAAGTTCAAGGAAAAAACATCGATTCCTTCAGAAAAGTTGAAATCAAAGAGTCGAAAAATAATTTTACTTCAAGAAGGTTCGTCATTTGTGAAAAATGTGAGAAATTGTTCGCGGAATCAGGAGGCCAAATGAGGTAACAATATTCAAACTTGATGCACTTATTTTTCAAGCCTTATATCTTCCCCACGACTATTTTTGTTTCAGAAAGCATCCTGGAATATGTTCTGGAAAAGAACCAGCTCATAACGTCATTGGAAGCACTAAAAAACAGATGTCACTAATGTTTAAAACAATTTTTATTCATCGAAAATTCTCGTTGAGCCTGAAATTTCTTGAAAATCTAATGAGTGCCCTGCTGACCAAAATGTGGTAACAAATCACATTTTGATTTGTTTTGTGCAATAGTTTCATTTGTTTCAATTTTCCTCCGGTTAGATAAAACTATTAATTCGCCTCCCTTCTTTTTTTCATTTTTTCATTGTTAAAATTCTCAAATATTAAATAAAAATGTTTTCTTTTCAAAAAATTGTTATTTTTGCATCTAGTTTTCATGATAATAACTGTCGGATTAAGAGAGCTTCCAACTATTCGCAATATTACTCATTTTGATGAATAAAAAATGCCAGCCGAAAAAAGTCGGCGAACGGAGGTGACGGCTGCCAGTCGTTTTCCGCCGGCTTTTTTCGGCTGCCCGCGAGAACGGCTAAACGGCGGCGATTTCCCAGACTTGGTGCCAGAGTAGGGCGGAATTGGATTTAGGGAACTCGGAATCCGGAAACCGGAAAACGGAAAAAAAATTTTTCACGGAATCTGGAATCCGGAATGCGGAATGTAAAAAACGGCGGAATAAAGAATGCGGAATGCGGAAAACGGAATATTAACCATTAATGAGGGAATCAAATGATGTAAATGCGCTCTGTTCGCAAAAATTTTTGCGGGAGTTCAAAAAAGTATACTTTTCACAACAGTTGAGAATAAAGTATTAAAACTCATAGTTGGGCGGAATTGGATTTTGGGAACTCGGAATCCGGAAAACGGAAAAAAAATTTTTCACGGAATCTGGAATCCGGAATGCGGAATGTAAAAAACGGCGGAATAAAGAATGCGGAATGCGGAAAACGGAATATTAACCATTAATGAGGGAATCAAATGATGTAAATGCGCTCTGTTCGCAAAAATTTTTGCGGGAGTTCAAAAAAGTATACTTTTCACAACAGTTGAGAATAAAGTATTAAAACTCATAGTTGGGCGGAATTGGATTTTGGGAACTCTTCTCTGCTAGGTGCCGAGTACCCGGAATAGGCTTAATTAATCGATTATTTTACCACTTTCACTGCACATTCTTTTGAAATTTTGTTTAATCGAAACTTTAATAGTATTATAATTAGCGTTGCTTTCCTTTCAGTGTCATTAAATAAAATGTTATTTTTATTAGGCCGGTAGGCCGATGTTCTTATTCAAGATTACTGGCAGGCGCAAGAATTTCCTATCCACCGTCCTGAACAATTGTCTGTCTACAACTTCACTTGAGTCTGAACAACCATTCAAAGTGATGACGTTTTGCTCATTCGAACGAACTGGTAAGATTTGTAAAAAGCTGAAGAAAAAGAGTGAAATGTAAAGAATTTCAAGAAAATATCGGGGTGTGGGGGGGGCGGAGGGGGTCCGAAATAAGCTTCAAACGGGACTGCCTCGATTCAATATATCTCATACTTGACTGCTGCTCGCTGAGAGAAGCTAGGTTTTTTTTTCAATTGACATAAACGTAAGTGTTGCTTTGTCCATCTTTTCAAGTAAGAAAGAGTGAGCGTCTGGAGTGAAATGGAAAGCTTTCGAGCGGGTTAAGGGGGTGGAAAGAGATGGTTGTGGACGCGGCAAAGAAGTTAATCCATGTTGTTTCTAGAGCCTTGAAGTTGCTGTACATATGTACGTTTCAAAATGTTACTTACATGTGTTTTGAAGGAGGGATTAAAGAGTTTAAAGAAATAGTTACGGCGGTGGAAAATGGATGGTAGTACTAGTGTAGTACGGACCATTCCGTTTTATGATTCCCGAAGATTAGTTCCAAGAAAAAAAATATTTTATGAGAACGGCATTTGTTTAATATGACGGTTATACTTTTAAAAAATTGTTTTAGAATAGCGATTATTTATTTAATGCGTGTAATACACCCCAGCTGCCACCCATTCTCAGCCCTAGACGCTCCTTAACAGTGTGTGCACCAAAGAAGGGCGGAATTCCGGATTCCGCTGTTTTTTTTTCATTCCGTTTTTCGGATTCCGGATTCCGTGAAAAAATTTTTTTCCGTTTTCCGTTTTCCGGATTCCGAGTTTGCAAAATCCAATTCCGCCCAACTATGAGTTTTAATTCTTTATTCTCAATTGTTGTGAAAAGTATACTTTTTTGATCTCCCGCAAAAAATAATGGTTAAAATTCCGGATTCCGCCGTTTTTTACATTCCGTATTCCGCATTCCAGATTCCGTGAAAAAAAAATTCCGTTTTCCGGATTCCGGATTCCGAGTTCCCAAAATTCAATTCCGCCCTACTCTGGTGTGCACCCGGGAGCTCGTTATGGACCGCTTATAGACCGAAAACCGCTTGGTTAACAATGACAAAATAATTTTTTTTAATTGTGTGAACACTAATTTACATTGAGCAGAGAAGGACGGAATTCCGGATTCCGCCGTTTTTTCATTCCGTCTTCCGGATTCCAGATTCCGTGAAAGAAATTTTTTTCCGTTTTCCGGATTCCGAGTTCCCAAAAAATCCAATTCCGTCCTACTCTGACAGTGATCAATAGTTTTTTCAAATATTAGTTATAATTCAAATTCCCGGGAAATTTCCCGAGTAACTCCCGGGTGCCCACAATGCTCCTTAACATAGATTTTAATTTTTGCGAGAATATGCTAAAAGACATTAATTCTTGACACGAAATTCCTTAGTACTTGTGTAGTTTGCGCCCGCTTTGGACTTCTGGCGGCAAATCAATGTAGGCAGCTCGTTCAAACTACAACGCATTTCGCCCATTTAAATCCCATTTATGTGAGTAATTTTTCCCCAGTGAATCATTAAATAATAATTTAAACGTACATCGGTTGCTAAAATGGCGGAATTCTAAATATGGAATGCCATCCAAATTAATAGAATTTTAAACAATATTTCATATTTTCAGCGAAAACTCGGCTCACAAAAAGACTTTTGGTATCTATAAAATGGATGTCTTCGCCTATAAATCGATGACTGTAACCTAATTTTAAAGTGTGTGTATTATGATCGGTGTACTCGGAATCCGGAAAACGCAAAACGGAAAAAATGTTTTTCACGGAATCCGGAATCCGGAAAACGGAATGTAAAAAACGGCGGAATCCGGAATGCGGAATGCGGAAAACGGAATTTTAACCATTAATGAGGGAATCAAATGATGTGAATACGCTCTGTTCGCAAGAATTTTTGCGGGAGTTCAAAAAATTATACTTTTCACAACAATTGAGAATAAAGAATTAAAACGGAATAAAAACGCCATATCGCGGAATCCGGAATGCGGAAAACGGAAAAAAACGGCGGAATCCTGAATCCGGAATTCCGCCCTTCTCTGGTAGATACTAAAACATACCATTGAAAGCCAACCGTTACGGAACGTAGGGGAAAATTAAATTGAGCACCAAGTAAATGAATAAAATGAACGGAGCAGAATAAGACAGTAAGATAAAGAAAGTGTGTCCTTGAAGAAAAGGAGATGCAGAGAAACTGCAGTCTCTGGTTTCTGTAACCTCTCTCTCTCTCTCTCTCTCATCAGGAAACTCGCTTTACCGCTCGACCGCAGGAGGACCTGAAACGTCACTCTCTCCCCATACATTCTTGGAAACAATTTTATGTCTACCAGAGTAGGGTGGAATTGGATTTTGGGAATTCGGAATCCGGAAAACTTAAAAAATATTTTTTCACAGAATCTGGAATCCGGAAGACGGAATGAAAAAAACGGCGGAATCCGGAATGCGGAATTGCATTTTGAGAACTCGGAATGTGGAAAACGGAAAAAAATTTTTTTCACAGAATCTGGAATCCGGAAGACGGAATGAAAAAAACGGCGGAATCTGGAATGCGGAATTAGATTTTAGGAACTCGGAATCCGGAAGACGGAATGAAAAAACGACGGAATCCGGAATGCGGAATTGGATTTTAGGAACTCGGAATCCGGAAAACGGAAAAAATGTTTTTCACGGAATGAAAAAAACGGCGGAATCCGGAATGCGGAATTGGATTTTAGGAACTCGGAATCCGGAAAACGGAAAAAATTTTAACGGAATCTATAATGGAATCCGGAATTCCGCCCTTCTCTGATGTCTACCATTTCGGCGTTTCTGGAAACCTGTGCAAATTCTTATGCCCCCCAGTCGAGTCTCTTTCGTCTCTCTCCAGCCTGAAAACCGACTACTGCGTTTTTCATAAAAGTTCGCCGAAAAGAAAAAGGGAAGAAGAAAGCATTGAGTAAATTTATGCACATACTCACTGGCACCTCGTTCTTTCGCCTTCTTTTTGCTTCTCATCAAAGAGTGACGAGTTGATGACAGCGCACTCCCTTATGTTTTTTAGGTTTCTTTTTGGAGAGGCAATAAACGTTTTTGAGCACAGCGGATATCGGTGACAGTGGGAATTGGGAACGAAAAGAAAGATCAGAAAAAGGGATCAGAAAATCTGCAAAAATCTCGTTTCTCTTCGATCTCAGACAATATGTTTTTCTGTTTCGTTCTCTCGGAAAAAAACGATAACTGAAAAGGTATTTTAACACTAAATGATTTATTTTACAAGTTGGTTTGGTAATTTCCAAGAATCGCCCCCTACCATCGATAATAGCCCCCCCCCGCCAGCGTTATTCATTATCAAAATTGATGTGGGGATAATTACTGTAGGGGGGCTTCTTCTATACAATAATCAACCCCCAACAAACAGTACTAATCCCCCCCACCGGAAGGCTCAGGAATGATCCCCCCCCCCCTTCCAATATTCCCCCCCCCTCTTCCAATATTCCATGAATATTCAAAATATTCAATCTTCCATGAGATTCAGACGAAATGAAATGAAAATATGAAAATGAAACTAGTTTATGATGCCACGTAAAAATTATGAAACATTTTTTTTTAATTATGAAACCAATTTCTAAAATTATGAATATTGTAAAAATTGGTGGAAATAACTGACGTTAGGGGAAGGGGTGGGGGGTCATTCCACAGTCTTCCACCGGGGGGTAACTCTTATATCAAACGGGGGGGGGGGAAGTTATTGTATTATACCGTTGGTTTTATGTTGTCCAAGTTAGGTAGAAATTGCGTTGCGTAAAAATAGGAAATGCATTTTTTCCTCGTTTCTCAACGAAAAACATAATATTGTCTGAAATTGTAAGATCTCTATCTTATTTTATTTCTCCAATGCAAATTCGTAAATAATGGCAGTCAGATAGTGAACGTCTACTCGATTAGAAATTTCAATTTCTAAGAATTTGACAAAAATGAAAATATTGGACTGACACAAAAATATATACCAAATGAGGAACACTTAACATTTATGGGCATATATTTATTCCAGAAAATTTTCAAAATTGGAGGATAGCTCAACGGCAGTGTGCATCATCGAGAATTGCGGAGAATCCAGATCTCGAGGATGCAAACAGCCTACCAGCGACATCCTTCATCTGCAGGTATAAAAGTCGAAAAACTCTGAAACTGAAGTGTATCGGCAATATCCCTTTCAGATACGAAAATTCTGCTGAAATGGCGTAAATTGTAGATAGCATCTCAGTGTGTCGTTTCGAAAAATAATTTCTCGAAAAATGCGTTTTTCGAAAAATACTCGAGAAAATTTTCTCTTTGAATTCTCGAGAATTTTTCGAAATTTTTTGAGAAATCTCGAAAAAATTTTCAGAAATTTCTCGAGAAATCGCGAAAAACGATTTGAATGGAAATACGATAAACAACGCGCTTTGCGTTATTTCGGAGTGTCGTTCCAACCAGTTTATTACTATTTTTTATCGAAATTTTTTTTTCGAACATTTTTTGAATTTCTCGAACAATTTTTCGGAAATTTCTCGAGAAATTATCGAGAAATTTTTCTCGTTGATTTTTCCTAAAATTTTTCGAAAAATTCTAGAGAAATCAACGAGAAACATTTCTCGAGAATTTTTCGGAAAAATTTCTCGAAATGCTTTCGAAACGACACACTGGTCGCAGTTCATTTTATAAGAAACGTGTAAATGCAGTGATCCACCAAAATATAACCTCACTACGAATTTCTAGAGAATTTCTGGCGGTTAATAGGTTCCAGAAAAGTTATCAGAGGAAAATGACAACACCATTGAAGCGAATAATTAAGGATGAGCAATAATCAACATTTTTGCAAAATATGCCAGGAACAATGGAGGCCCAACCCATTATTAAATCATGTTTTGAGATGTTATTTGTTTCATTTTTGTTGATTTTTAGTTTTTTCTATCGAGTGAGGTTATACTTTTGTGGAGCGTCAAATGGTTATTTTTCACATTGAAAAAATTGTTTCACAAAAGGTTTCCCACGTTATACCCGTTTTGAATATTAATTTACATTCCGAAGTCAGCTATGCGATCGCCTGCTGTGGGCTCATGGCTCATCCCGATTATCAATCTACATTTCACTATTAAATTGAACATATTCCTGACAAGGGAACTGTTTTTAGATAATGGTTGAGAATTTTATGAAAATTGGTACACAGACGCTTTCCAGCATGCTGAAAACAATGAAAAACTTTTTTTTTTGCCCAAAACTCTCCAGAAGCTGAATATTCGCATCTGAAGTTTCATCTAGCTCTAGCAAGTTCCATTCGAGACCAATGTGCTCTGGAGACCTCTAGAAAATGAAATTACAAGAAACAAAAAAAATTTCCATAATGAACCCTTCACTTAATAGGGTTCGAACTTGCGACCGCCAGGGTTCCACACCATCCCACTGCCACTACACCACCGCTGCTTCACACGTAAACCGCAGTTTGCGAACAGTTGCTGAAAAAACGGCATATTTGCGAATAGTCGCTCAAAAGTTGCTGAATAACGCCCGAATTTGCAAACAGTTGTCAAACAGTTGCGGAGTTATCAAAAATAGGAGAATGGTTCGCGAATTTTTGAGCAATCGTTCCTCAATCGTTCCGCAACTTTTCAATAATCGACAAAATCGCATAAGAATTGTCAAATAATTGTCGAAACGTTGTTCAACACACCTCGAATTTGTGAATGATTGTTGAATAGTTGCTCAGTTGGCTCAAAATCGCAAGAAAAAAGCGATTGCCAAATCGTTTTTAAAAAATTGTTAAATTTTTAAAGGCACACTCACCCGTTTGTCTGTTAGAACTCGCCTGTTGTTTTTATTCTCACGCATCTCTTCGTATAGTATGGGGAAATTGTTTTTTCTATTGTTAATTTTTCTATTCTAATTTTTCTTGTGTCGGAAATTTCTTTGTTTCCTTATATCCTTCACCTTTTTATCTTATAATTAACTTATAATTATATCATAAATTGTTTAATTACCCAAATTTGAGGTTACAACTGGCTAGGCCGAACGAGAGGATGATTCGAAGTGGTCACTTCCGGCTCTGTCAGCATCTCTCAAGAGCACGGTTCGAAACCTAATGTATGTCACTTACATTAGTGGACATTAAATTGAAATCCTGTCATTGCAGCAACCGTCACAAAGCCCCTACAAAAATCGAACACAAGCTTACAGAGTTCTCCGCGAAACTATCTTCGTTAGTTTTTTTCCCCAAACGTGGAATCTTGAAAAAGTATATTTTTCAGCGATCCGCACTTCCAAAGTAATTTGCCTATCATTGGCAACGAGAGAAATTCTGAATCGCCAACCAAGCACATTTTTCCAGAAGAGGACGATGAAAACGAGGAACTTATCATTGACTGATCCTCTTTTTTATTCTTACAATTTATTGTTGATGTTGTCATTATTTTTGATCTCTTAATACATGTTTTGTTTTTCTTTTGAGAAGTCAATACATAGAAGCAACAACTGATCAGTTGCTGAATGGTTGGGGAAGAACAAATTGGTGAATGACAACTGAACAATTGCTGAATAATTACTGAACAGACACCCAAGAGTGCAATTACCGAATAGTCGACAATTCGTTGGCGAATGATCAGCAATCAGTTGTCCAATTTATTCGACAACTGATTGTTCCCGACTTAGCAATTATTGGCCAACTGATTGCTTACCATTCACAAACTGCGGTTTACGTGTGTTGCGGGAATGGATGATAAGGAAGCATAGAGAAGAGGGAGGGGGGGGAGAACTTCAAATGCGATGAAACTTCAGATGCGAATATTCAGCTTCTGGAGAGTTTTGGGCAAAAAAAAAGTTTGTCATGGTTTTCAGCATGCTCGAAAGTGTCTGTTCCCTTGTGGGAAATATTTGAGACGGTGTTTCATTCAGAGGAATACGAATTCTAAGCAAGTGGCTTTCAGATAACTGCTCTCCAAGTCTTCGCATGGCCAATGGCGCAATAATTCGGAATGCGTTGTTTTCTCGCTCATATTTCTTATTCAGGCATCAACTTTCAAACTAACTGTATCTATTTTTGTGCCGAATGCATCGTGAGCTCTTCAGAAATGTAGACTATAGAAATGACCGCATGTGTGACTGTTCACCCTCCACAGAAAGCAGACTTTGAGGTGAAAAGAGCAAACAAGTGCACACTTCACACCTCCTGAATGCGGTGAGCATCGCCCGTTTCTGACGAACTGTCTCTCTTCAGGATTTATTATTTTCCATTTTCCAATTTCCAGTTTCACTGCTGTTTGTTTCCAGAATTCAGCGTATGTCTCGCGGTTTCTCGTACCAAAACCGTTTTTATTAAGCCCCAATCCACATTCAAATCGACTTTAGCATAAAGTAGTTCATTTGTGGCTTATTCATATACATTTATTTCAGTAATTCGCGCAAATTACAATTCTTTTTTCAGATATTCTTAACACAAAAATGAGACAAACCTCCTTTATTCTTACCGCATTTCTATCACTATTTGGAGTAGTCGAATGTCAGCTTATGGGATACCCGTACGACTACAGCTCCATGTTCTCAGGTAGGACTGAATACATTCTTATTGAAAAGAAAAAAACTTAAAAAGAGCTGGAACTTCTAATCAAAGCTCATGAAGTCTACATGATTAACTAGCGCCGCATAAAAATTCACCAAACCCTACTATTAAGCGCAGAAGTTAGGGTCCGAACAGCTTCTTATTTTCGAAAAAAAATCATCAGAATTTCTGTGAGAACACGGTAACAAGAAAAAAGAAACATTTCTCCAGCCAATCTTCTGGGCCGAGCCTACGAGGAGGTCCCGTTTTTCATAAATGAAATGGGGAATTATAATTTTAAAAAGCAGGATACGCCGGCTACAATCCGCTGATGTCAATGACAAATTCAATGGGCACAATGGGCGGAATGGGAATGAATACGATGGGAATGAACACCGGGTTCGGCACATTTGGAACTGGAATGGAGAGCCTATATGGAGGACAGCAGACATTCGGAGCGTATAATCCATATGGAAATGGCATGTTCAATTTTGGTCAGTTTTAAACTTTAACAGACCCTTTTTGATGGTAAATTGGTAGGATGGGGGGGCGGAGATTGGAGACGATTAAAGCGGTGCGAGATGACAGCCATGGGAATCCGAGCTAGGGGGCAAAAAAAACATGTTTTTGCAATTAACGAACAATTAATTCGTCATAGAAAAATTGATTTCGGTAATTTGAAAATCACCAAAATTCCCGTTCGGACCGGGAAAATATGAAAAGTTAATGAACAACAGTAGTCACTTACAGTAAGCATCAAAGGCGCATTGCATAGTTCTAGGAAAAAAATATTTTTTTTTCGAACAGCAATTTCAATTCTGCAACTAACATTGGAAAAAGTAGGAAAACTAGGCGAAAACTCCTGATTGGTTGATTCTCAAAGTAAAATATTTGAATATTTAAAAAAGGTAGCATTGATAGATTCAGTGTCCACCAAAGTATATTGAGGAAACCGCATTTTTATTAATAGAGATCATTCGGAATTTTTATTGAATACAAATTGCCGTTTTATGCTGTAAGTTATTGTTTCTAGGTGGCAGTTTGCCGCATACTTGCCGAAAATTCTCTCACAGCGAGAAATCCTAAACCAAAATATGTAGTGTGGGGATACGGGGGGATAGGAGTTCTTTAAAAATACCAAATTTCGTACGCTGGCTTGGCTTTCATTGTGCTTCCTACTAGTAAGCAAATGTCAAGTAGGCGGCATACTGATGTTTTTACAGCGAACAAATAGAAACTTGCCGCTTGCTTTCCAAAAATTCTCTGAGAAGTGGACGAAAGCGCGTGTTAAAAATCTTTTTATTTTCGTCTTTCGTGGAAGTCTTATTCTCATGAATATATTCAGACATAAGAGTATTTTATTTCACAAAATTATTTATCAAGAGAAATTAAAAGTTTACAATTTACAAGTCGCCTAATAGTGTTATTAGGACGAAAACACAAATGTTTCATTTTTGTATCATATTTCAGCCAATAATGGACTAATGGGACAAAATGCATTTGGAACTGGATTCAATAACAACATGTTTGGAACAGGTAACTTAAATTTCAAAATTATTTGTCGTGATTTGCCGATAAATCACGACACATTTTTTCAGTTGACAAATGTTTGGTACACTAAAGACACATTTCTGAATAACTGATCCCGTTACTCTGATGAAACAAACCTTGAAAACACGAAAATTTCATTTTCAGAAGAATTTCAGAAAAATCAGCTACTCCATAGAAAACATTGATTTTTTCCTAACCACATTGAGCTGTGTGGAATAAAGTGGAAGAGCCTTCCTATTTTTTCCACATTTTCTTCAATGTTTCCCATTCTCACACAAATGAAATATTCATGAACTGAAAGAAAGGTCAATTACAGCGCTTCTCGGCGGAGTGCAGCAACAACAAACGAACAATAATGCATTCCAAAATACGCAGACTATGAGCCTAAATAATGGAAACACAATGAGAGCTTATGGACGGAGAAGTACTGGTGAACATATTGGTTTTTTTTTTCGTAGTTGTCGGCGTGCACAATCCGTACCGAATACCCGTTTCTTACTCGATCAAGAGTTCATGACATCGACTAGAAGAAGCTTCCTTGAGCGCTAGACGCCAAAATGTGCGTGGTCCTCATAATTTTGCGGCGATTTGCGTGAATTTGACGAGCGAAATGGGAATTACCTGCGAAATGATCGCGCCGACAACTACGGTTTTTAGCTTATTTCTTGCACATTTTTGTTTCCCTTTTCGTAGTCTTTTCGTTAGGGCCGGCTTTTACAATGCTCCAATATTTAAATTGTCCAAAATTTCAGCTCAAAATTTCAACAACAACCACAATAGCAATTATGCTCCGACAAGAATTGGACAAAACGGCGGATGCAATGCATTTGGAGGAGGCTGCCAACAAGGATGGAACAGTAAAACTAAAAAAATATAAATTATGTATTAAAGAGTTCTTTTGTAATCTTGTACTTATTCAATGTTTACGCACATATCGTTGCATGCACCTCGTTAATAAATTGAGACATTAAAAAAAAATTTTCAGTTCCATTGAAATATTTTTTAACCTTATCAATGGCTCAAGAACTTTAGCGCCGTTATACGAGAAAAACTCCGATAAAAGCTTTCATTCTTCAGATTTTGCTAGCTTAAAGCGAGAGTATCTTGGTGGAACTGACCGGTAAGAGTTCAATGCCTCGTTTCCTACGACGGCTCAGTACACCTACACCTGCGCGCAATATTCCCTTTATTTTACACTTACGCAAACTTTAGCATATTGAATTCAAAGGCGTTAGCAATCAGCAATCAAGTTACATCTTCCCTCCGATCGAATATTCTTGGACTCGGTAGGAAGACGGGACGTGCTGTGCGGTGAAATATCCGTTCGAAATGCTTACAATTTTCCATTTCCTTTTACTTGCTCTATCTCCTCCAGGATCATTCGTTCACAACAGTCGCTCTTTTTATATATACGAGTTCCTGTATAAAAAGTTCCTTTTCGAGTTCCTGTATAAAAATAAACGAATAAAACACGAGATTTACAACGAATAAGAATTATTCGTGAAAGGAATCCGACAAAATTTAATGCAAAACAAGAATCAATCGGAAAACCAAAGAAATTACAGTCGGAGAACCAAAAATGTGTGGCCTAAAATCTAATTCAAAAAACGTCTCTCGCTTTAGCTAAAAGTGTGCTCCCCATTCGGTGGAGTGTCGTCATTGAGTAGTTACTGTGAGTCTGATAATTTCTGTTAGTATTTTGAGTTTCAACTTTTTTTTAATCACGAATGTAGATAAAATGCGAAAAAATATGAGCCTATTGAAATTGCCATTCATTTCCATCTTAGTTTCGTGTATGCCGATTCTTCAAATAATTTCTGTTATTTTCAACAAAAATTCCAAACTTTGTTAGGTCTATTTAAGCTTTTTTCACATTTTTTTGTTTTTTAAACGTTTCTTTTGTGTTCTTTTGTTACATTCTACGCCTATTCTCATAAGTTGAATGTATTATTATTATTTGGTGACGTGAACTACCCTGATTCACTAACCCTTTCTAATTCCTCCACATATTCCACGTGGATTTCTCGTCTCTTGAGAACGCCTATCAAGTTCAGTTTCTATTTTTGTCCTATAGAATAAATACTCTTATTCTACCCACTCTAATCGCTCCTTGGGATCATAATGCCCGGACCCCAAGATGCGTCAACTGGCGATCAGGCTAAGGCTATGGCAGAGCTGACCCAGCAGCTGGCAACTCTCATCACAGCATTTGGTCAGTTTGTGCAAAATCCAGCGCCACCAACCGCAACCACACCATCAAATGTGTCAACTGGAACGAGTCAGCTGGTGGAATCTATTTCGACTCGAATTCCGAATTTCTCGTATGATCCGGAAGAAGACAAGACGTTTGATGGATGATGGAGTCGTTACGAAGAGGTTATCACTAAGGATGGAGCATCTCTCACAGAAGATGCGAAAGTCAGGTTGGTTCTGTCCAAACTTGATTCCAAAGATTACGCACATTTTTCAAATCGAGTACTGCCGGCACTACCTAACTCCTTCAAATTCACTGATCTGATTTCAAAGCTCACCGACACGTTCAAGTCGACTTCTTCAATATTTCGGAAGCGTCAAGAATTTTTGAGAATGGAATACGATGGATCGTCGATTGAAGAGTACACGGGCCTGGTACTCCGCCGGTTCACATCTTCAGAATTCAAAAAGATGACCGATGATAAGACATGCTGTATGGTTTGGATCAATGGATTACGTGACAGTAACTACTCCGACATCCGTACCAAGGCTCTTCAAATAATAGAATCAAAGCCTGCAACTACTCTACTTGAGCTGGAAAAGGAAATCATGAGGCTCCTGGATATCCGAGAAGACTCCAAAAGTGTATGCAGAATACAACCAGCTGAGATCAATGCCGTAAATCGAAATGCAATCAAGGACAAATCACAGAAGTCTCAGAAACCTCCACCGTCACCATGCTTCAAATGTTCTGGAAACCAGTGGGCTAAAGAATGCCAGAAAAAGGTGACATGTCATAATTGTCAAAAGAGCGGTCATATGGCAAAATTTTGAAGAACCAAATTAAAAGGCAATGAGTCTCCGAAAGGCAAAATCAAATCGGTCATCATTGGTTCAGCGACCAAATCACAAGTCAACCGTATCTACCGTACAGTCAGTATCAATGGAAAAAAGTTGAAGATGCAGCTGGATACAGGTGCTGATGTCACGTTGATCAGTACAAAAGATTGGAAGCTGTTGGGCCGTCCAGAACTTCAGGCATCAACAATTCAAGTGAAATCTGCAAACCATCAACCGATTGCCGTCAAAGGATTCTTCAAGTGTCATTTCAATCTGAATGGAACATCTGCATCTGGAATGGTGCACGTGGCAGAAACCGGATCTCTTTTGAGAACCGACTGGATCTCCAAGGATCCACATCTTTGGAAAATTCTCAATGCCAACCAAGTCAGCAAAGTTTCTTCCGATGTTGGATCAGCATGCAACTACCTGGACAACATGCGTGAAAAACTTAAGGCTGAGTTTAATAGAAAATTTCCAGATGTCTTCAAACCAGAACTTGGTCGGTGCAGCAAAACAAAAGCTTCTCTTGTACTCAAACCAAATGCTCAACCAGTGTTCCGGAAAGCCCGTCCAGTTCCATTTGCGGCCATGTCCACCGTTTCAGAGGAACTTGAACGACTACAGAAAGCTGGAGTAATATCACCGATTGATCACTCTGATTGGGCAGCACCAATCGTACTTGTCAAGAAGAAGAGCGGATCGCTGCGGATGTGTGCCGATTTCTCTACGGGTCTCAACGACGCCATCCAACTACACCAGCATCCTCTTCCAACCGCAGATGACATTTTTGCAACTTTAAACGGTGGGAAATTCTTTTCTCAGATTGATCTCGCCGAGGCTTACTTCCAAATTGAGCTCGACGAGCAAGCCAAGAAGATGCTGTGTATCAACACTCATAAAGAATTGTTCAGCTACAATCGTCTGGCATTCGGAGTCAAATCTGCTCCTGGATCCTTCCAACATGGATTCAATGATCACGGGTCTCGAAGGGACAGCTGCGTACCTCGACGACGTCATCATCTCGGGCTCAACAATCGAAGAGCACAATAAGAGGCTGATGGAACTGATGAAGCGGATCAATGACTATGGTTTCCGAATTCGATTGGAAAAGTGCACATTCTTGATGCAGAGAATCACCTTTCTTGGATTCATCATAGACAAAGATGGAAGACGTCCGGATCCAGAGAAGATTGCAGCCATTGATCAGATGCCACCGCCAACAAATGACAGCCAAGTCAGATCATTCTTAGGATTGATCCAATTTTATGGATCATTCGTCTCGGAGTTGTTCAAGCTCCGTCCACCATTGGATGCCCTTACCAAAAAGGATGCCAAGTTCCAATGGACTTCTCAATGCCAAGACTCATTCGACCGTTTCAAGCAGATCTTTCGTTCCGATTTGCTGTTGACTCACTTTGATCCGAGTCTACCAATCATCGTGGCGGCCGATGCCTCTCAATACGGTATAGGTGCAGTTATCTCACATCGTTTTCCAGATGATTCCGAGAAGGCAATATACCACATCAGCAAAACTCTCACTGCTCCACAAAGGAACTACAGCCAGATTGAAAAGGAAGCTTTTGGACTCATCACTGCTGTCACCAAGTTCCACAAATTCATCTATGGTCGTCACTTCACACTGAAGACGGACCACAAGCCATTGCTCTCAATTTTTGTAGATTAAAAATGTATCCCTCTTTATAGTGCGAACCGTCTCCAGCGTTGGGCTATCATCCTGCTCAACTATGACTTCTCCATCGAGTACGTCAACACTCATAATTTTGGCCAAGCTGACGCTCTCTCAAGACTGATATCCGAACAAATTCAACAGAAGGAATGTGAGGATCGCGTGATTGCTCAAGTGGAATCGGAAATCTTGACAAATCTGGTTACAACGTGTGATCAACTGCCTGTGACTGCTAAAATGATTCGAGCATCGTCCAAGAAGAATCCACTGCGGAATCAAGTATATCAGTACACTATCTCAGGTTTGTGGCCCAAAATCTCTGATAAAACTTCATAATTATCTCTTTTCCACAACCGACGTGATCAACTCTCCATCGTGGCCGACTGTTTGATGTTCAATGATCGAATCGTGATACCACATGCTCTGAGATCCCGCACGGAACAAGATTAATTTATGTTTTTGTTATCATTTCAATAAACTTTTTGTTAATTCCCAAGTCTCCTTGATTTTTGGTTCCGGTTTTATAGCCGTAGCCGTTCTATCGTGTGCGGGTTATTAGCGACCACCCTGTATGTGTTCCTCCAGAACTACCGCTCAACTCCTTGCTCAGCCAGCCCAGATAGCTTCACCCCTGCTGAGAACTTCATTGGTCGGAAGATCCGTACTTTCCTGGATCAATTGCTCCCCCACGATCAACTTCCCGTCTCGCATGATACAGAAATGGAGAAGAAGTTCAATGCTCAGCACGGTGCCCGGTGACGCAGCTTCACTGCCGATGAAAAGGTTTATGTTAAAAACTTCAGTAACATAAATACTACCACTCGGATTACAGGAATTATCCAGAGACGGATTGGACGGACGCTGTATCGTGTGCTCGTCAAGGATACGGTATGGATTCGACATGCCAATCAACTTCGCCGACGTGACAACCCAATCCATTTCGATGTTCCACTGGACCTGATGGATCCAACAACAACAACCGCTCCGGCTCCAACCCGATCAGCCTCTCCACCAGCTCCGATGCCCCGGAAGTCTACCCGCATCACCAAGCAACCTCAACGATTGGTCGTGCAACCGAATCAGAAATCGTATAATTAATTTCTGTGCCCCCTATTGATCTTTCTCTTTCAACTTAAAAAGGGAGGTGTTACATTCTACGCCTATTCTTATAAGTTGAATGTATTATTATTATTTGGTGACGTGAACTACCCTGATTCACTAACCCTTTCTAATTCCTCCACATATTCCACGTGAATTTCTCGTCTCTTGAGAACGCCTATGTTCTCAAGTTCAGTTTCAGTTTCTGGTTTGTCCTATAGAATACATACTCTCTCCTTGGGATCATAATGCCCGGACCCCAAGATGCATCAATTTCTTTCGTGTTTAGCATGGTTCGCCACATGAATTTTCTACGACTTTTCCGTCAGTGTTTGCAATGGTTTCCTACGGTTGATGATCGTCTTTGTGAAGCCCACCTGTATAAAACGGTGAGCCTTTAAACATTTTGTAGATTTATGCGAAGAATAGTTTTCTACTCAGACAACTCAATGTTAGCCTAATTAGTTATCACGTGACTAATTAGACAATTTTTTCGGCAGTTCTGGCTACTAATCACTCTCCCCGTGGTCACTGTGCTCTAAGGAGTGACCGATGTGACCAGAAAATGTGTGAAATTGTCATTAAAAGTGTTGAAAATTAGTGAAACAGTAATCTGATCGAACATTTCTAATTTTTAATATTTTTACGGTTCCTTCTCGGAATTTTCATCATTCTTTGTACAATTTTTGACGGCAACTCCAAATTTTTCTTTAATTCGATCGAAATATACAGTGCGGTCAATAGCTATACGACCCCCCTATATTTTGGGCGTACAGAAAAAACTGGAAGAGATATCAAAAAACGGTCAACGCCATTCGATTCACAATCAAAAATAACCACAAGAGACTAAGTTTCATATTTTTATCATTTTTCTTGACCGCGTACCATCCGAAAAACCTATATGCAAGCCGTCAATATCTATACGACCACCTTCCTTTTTTTGGGTGAAATTGAGACTTTTGGAGAAGGAAAGCCTTCTGAACTGTTCGAATTACATTTTTCTGTTCTTTTTTGCTGTTTTTACTCAAGTTTATTATGTTCTAATTGTTATGGTTTTTCATTTGAAAGCTTTAAAAAAATTTTAAGTCGGTTTTCCCGGGTGCTCAAGATCTAGAATGTTATTGAGCTGTGTTCTGTCACAGTAAGATCGTGTCTAGAGTTAGAAGTGCAGGTATTGCTCTCAGAAGCGCGAAAAATATAGCTTGAAGATATGCTGACAAATCAGTCATTCATTCTGTCTTGCATCATGGCAAGAGGTCGCTGTCTCACGCTTGTTCAGCAAGCTCATTTGGATGTCATGCAACAGCTCGGAGTGTCTCGTCGTGAAATGGCTCGCAGGATTGGCGAAAATTGGGATGCTGTTCGTCGATGCTTGGGTTATCCAGTTCAATATGGCTCGAAACGGAAGAGTTCATCAGGAAGGCAATGAAAGCTCACCATTCGTGAGGAGCTTTCCATCGTTGGGGAGCGTTTTGTGATGGGAAGAAACTAAATCTACAGCTCATCACAACTCGCGAAACTTCTTATTCTAACCAGAAGAACCTTCAGAATGCGATTGTCTTCTTTTTCAGAAACCGCCGTCGCTCACACATATTCCAACAAGACAATGCGCCAATTCACAAGAGCAACTCCACACTTGCGTGGCTCGCAGCCAAAGGGATCAAGGATATGAAGTGGCCAGCATGCAGTCCAGATCTCAACCCCATTGAGAACATTTTGGGTATCTTGGCACGTCGAGTCTACAAAAAAGGACGTCAGTTTAATATCATCCAAGAGCTCAAGTGTACCGTGCAAGAGGAATGGGATCGTGTAACAAGCGTTGAGCTCCAAAATCTCGTCGCGAGTATGCCGAATCGGGTCTGCGAAGTCATTGAAAAGGATGGAGGAGAGACCAGCTACTGATTTCCTCATTTATAAAATAGTTCGTTGCTGTATTCTTGAATTTCAGAATAAATATGAATCTTGTTTTTCAAATGGTGTGAGCATAAGTAGGCTCAAGTTCCGAAGACATTTACATCACTAAAACAATTAGAACATAATAAACTTGAGTAAACACAGCAAAAAAGAACAGAAAAATGTAATTCGAACAGTTCAGAAGGCTTTCCTTCTCCAAAAGTCTCAATTTCACCCAAAAAAGGGAGGTGGTCGTATAGATATTGACGGCTTGCATATAGGTTTTTCGGATGGTACGCGGTCAAGAAAAATGATAAAAATATGAAACTTAGTCTCTTGTGGTTATCTTTGATTGTGAATCGAATGGAGTTGACCGTTTTTTGATATCTCTTCCAGTTTTTTTTGTACGCCCAAAATATAGGGGGGTCGTATAGCTATTGACCGCACTGTATTTTCGAACAAATATAAATACGAGCAGATGACTGTTTCGCGCATTTTTAACTGTTTCCGTGTTAGTTTCGCACGCGGTTGACTCCATTGGACGGACGCGATCGTAAACTCCCACGTTCCCACATCGAAACAAAACTGGAAATGACAGAGTCACATCAGATGCCGATCATTGACTATTGTAGATGGCGCTTTCGAGAACAACCGAAAAGGAGTGGCGTCAGGTGAGCTCTTGTCGGTTGTTGCGTCATCATTGAATATCAGATAAAAATAGTGCTCGACCGCTACATTTTCGAAACTTTCCTAAACGATTCTTCCATTTAACATTCGTAACATTGAATCAACGAAACTTATTTGAATCTATTTGAACGGGCCATTTTTAACATCGTTCAATAAACTTTATGATTTTTAATTAATTTTTTACAACATTATCACAAAAATTAGTATAAAATTAGGCTGATATGAATAAATAAAAAGAAACATTCCATTGTTGAGCTCATTGAGCCGTATTCGTCTCTTTGTCATCACTGGAACTCAGCGTCTTTGAGACTTCTTTTCTTTTTCGACGTCGTTCACACCTGGAAAATAATATAAATAACGTTTTAACACTTCCTTAGAGGATACTGACTCGGTTCTACGTTCTGAAAAAAAATACAAGCATGTGAAACAGTTAATTAGATTACCTTGGGCAGAGTAGGCTTTTCCTCTCGAAACATTTCTTATGGTAGACTGCGAGACATGTGGAACATGAACGCGTGTTTTCAGTAAATGGATACAGAATTTTGTCTTTTTGACCATCCGAAGATTCGTCGCATAGTTCGCAGAAGAATCCATGTCCTACACATGTTTCACATTCCTGAAGGTGAAATTCCAATGAGTATTCGCCATAACAGATATTTGCTGTTCGTTTATTAGTTTTTCAACACCTACCTCTTCAATATGCTTTTTGAATACTGTATGAATTTGCTCAATCTCTGGTAACAAACTCCCTTCGCAAAGTTCACGAAGCTCTTTTAAAGAGTACATAACAGAGTTGTCAACGAAATGGGAGTGAGAGTGGAGGTACTGTAGAATTCGAAGCTCGCGGGCTGACCGGCAGCTGACGAAGTAGCATTTCATGAGCAGGAAATTTTGACGAATTTCGTTTATTCGGCGGAGTTCCTGTATAAATGTTTTTAATAGTGAGCAATGGGTATGTGTTCAAACGATAACTATGGTTTTCTTTATCATTAGTGGGCTTCACAGCTGATTTCTATGAAATAATGCGAATAATTCGGTCTGTGTATCTCTCTGTCAGTTCAGGACCATTTTTTGAATAACTCAAAAGAACGTGGGCCTCCTACATTCATATGAGGGAAGGAGTCATGACCACTCTAGCACATCGCAACCATATCTTTAGGAGGTCGCATCTACAAAACTGTCTTAACAACGATATAAACTACCAAAATTTTGCTGTTATATCACTCTGGATTTCCGTGTATCACATGTAAAAAACAATTTCTTATGTGCAAAAACTAAAACGTTAATAGACATTGTTTTCCAAAGTTTCTAAAACATTCCGGAATGTTCCAGAATGTTCTAGAACTCCCCAGAAGATTCCAGATTATTCTATATGGTAAAAATGATCATTCAAACCGAAAATTAGGAAACCAAACAGACTTGAGAAAAAGAGCTATATAGCACAGATAGTTTGGGAATGGAGCAATTCGATTTTCGTCAAAGTTCTGATGCCGGTCACATTTGAATTAGAAGCAGGGCTTTTCAAACGGCTGGCATGCCGCTCTCACGCCCAGCCGCGAGAAGACCGAGCCGGCCGGAGTTTGCGCGTAAAATATTGCACAATTTGCATCAGATTGACGACGATTCTCGGTTTTTCATTTCGTTTTTATTAGAAATTCGTTGAATTATCTTATTTTTTTGAATATGGTTTTAAAAATTTATTTTTCAATAGAACATTAGGAGAATATCGCTTCCAATGCCTGAAATTAACGTATAATTTGAGGCGCTATCTTAGTTGGGTTTTTAGTCATTTTTGGAATATTTTTGTTTCTGAAAATGTTATTATAGATTTAATTTTAAAAAGACACGCTTTTATTGATTTTCGTGAATACATTTTTTAAAAATGAAGGTCAATCGTTCTAAAACCTAATGTTCTATTGAAAAATAAAATTTTAAAGTCGTATTCAAAAAAACAAAATGAATCAACGAAATTCTAAGGCATTTGCCACAACGAATAGGAAAATCAGCCACGGCCTCTCTGGCCATGGTCGATCACGCCAAAATTACAAAAAAAAACTGGCGTGATCGACATGGACGTGAGTAATGTGTCGACCAGCCGCCACAATGGCCCTCCCGATTATTTTAATTAAGCGTAAGGCATATGTTAATATGCGTTACTTATGCGTTCGGTCCAATTATAATATTCGGGGTTAGTTTTTTCAGGCCGTCTGAAAAAAACCGTAAGACGATAGATCGCATTCTGTTTTGGAAAACTCAAAAATAGTAGAACCTATATTTTACATTTTACTATATTGTTAAATTCACTATTTCTAGGATTTTTTTTCTAATTCTCACCTTATGAAATTTGATTAAGGACAACGATGATTCATTGATGTTGATCAATGGTAGATGGTCGACAATAGAAAGAAGTTGTTTCACTGCTCGACAGACTGGACGAGGAGTAGCGTCGAGATTATGGACTATTCTGAAATTAACTTTTCGAAAAATTTGCGAATGAATTTAGATTCTTATTATAAGTAGTTCGCTTGATATTTACCATAAATTCAAGCTTACCTAGCTGGAATGCTCCAAACATCATTCCAATGGCAATTCGGACAGAAAAGCTCTCCGCTGTAATCACACAGACGTGCTTCCTGATCCGCAGGTCCGTCGAAACAGATCGGGCCTGCGCATTCTGCACATTGATATTCTTGTTCTACCAGACTTCTCTCTTCACAAAGTGTAGTATTTAATTGGAATTTTGGCCGGCTTGACAAAACTCCTGCACACACCCGTTTCACATCATCCGCACATTTGTCATGAACACGCATTCCACAAACTGTAAAGAAACAAAACTTTGCAATTCAAATTTACCAACGTTTCAGGATATAAAAGTCCAACAAAACTTAACCCAGATATAAACAAACTCCAGTAATATGTTTAGAACTGACCAAATTTGACGAACGAATTTCATTTAAACTGTTAAAACGATATTGCCAAATTTCTGGATAAGAATGAAAAGTTACCTCTGCATCGTCTCCACCACTGTACGAGTCTCCAGATCGTGTGCATGCACACTTCGCAACACGGATTCCTTCCGCCTCTGACAGGTTGCATTACAAATTCATGTCCTTCAACACGACACTCATCTGATAAGGAAGATGCGCCTGCTTCGTCCTTAATAAAGATATTCACATAAGGAGTTTGTCTGTTTTATTTTATAGCATAGTTTTATTGGCTTAAATACACCAAAGTGATTTTGAGAGGGTTTTTTCTATTATTGAATAATGAGATTTAAACCTTTAAATTTTAAAAACAAAATAGCTACCAGCAACGCTTGTCTCTCCAATCCCAAGTGTACAATTTTGTCAAAATACATCTGTTGACGAGCTGCGTTTTGTTGTCTATCTAAGCAATTGACAAGGTTTCCAAGAATATCGCGGTCTTCTGGCGATTCCGCAGAAGCGATTATGTCTACTGCAATTATTAATATGTAAACTACAATGAGTTGCAAAAGAATAACTTACTTTTAATGAACGAGTGAGAAAATAAAAGACTTTGCGAGTGTAAAAATGTTAAAACTGACAATGAACCAGAATAAATTATCGATGGCTCAGACAGAAATTAGTATTTATTTCTAAATGCCCAACTTTATTGGAAAACTCACTCGCTTTAGTTTCCATCACTCCACTGTTTCCTTTTCGGTCATCTTCATCACTCAACAGCTCCTTCAATCTCTCTCTACAGTATTCTAGAGCCGCTTGAATACATGACATGTGGTCTTCGTTTTCATGTGTACGTCTCCATTCATCCATCATATCAATTACTTCTTTATCTACCGCGTTTTCATCGATTTTGGAAATGAGCCAAGACGATTTCCGAGATCTGGTAGAATGAGTTGAACTGTTATGCGCATCATCCGATGAGCACCATGATGACATCTAGACTATCTAAACGCGGAATATGTTTCATAATCAATTGCAGAAAAGCTTTGCAGTCATCAACACAAGAAGCATGAGGAAATCGGAAGAAAATGTATTCATGAACGATTGAAGTTTTGTTTTACGGAAGTTTAAATGTAACAAGATTTATGAATAGGATAAAAACGCCAGGAAAAGAAAATTGGATTGTTATATTTTTCTATTCGTGAGTGCAAAAAATGCACATTTCGTTGCATTCAAAAAAAGCGCGTCTCGCAATATCTTCTCAATAGAGCATTTTTGCACTTTTAAATGGTCCATTAATGGACCATTACGATGATTTTGTTATCGGATTGTCTGCGTTTGGTGCACTGTCAGCCGTTTTTTTTCTAAAATTTAAAATGCTTTAATGGAAATATTTTCCTCGTATCCATGATATTCAATAATAAATTGTTAAAAAACAAGCACACGCCTACAAGTGTGCCAGCGACATCGACATATAAGAGCAGGCAGAAATGAAAACGAAAACGGCGAAAATGGAAAGAAACATTTACCAAAAATAAATTACAGTTATGTTACGGTAGTAAGTGTTAATTGATGCCGAGCAGCTTTCATTCAACCAACAGTCATGGAGGTACTATGGATTATATAGTGAACATCAAAAATCAAGAGACTGACAGAAACCCGCAAATAAGAATTGATATCGTCCCGATCTAGATAAGAAACTCCATGAAAGTAGTCGATGAACGCGGGAAACCACGTAATGTGTATTACAAAGGAGAAACACGACCTTCTGGGCTGTAGATACAGTCTCCCAGTTTTTAAAATGTTTTTATTTGAAATTTCTGAAGGATTATGTTTTCTTTAGCTAACGTCCTTATTTATTGTAACGTATTTCCGAGACCCGTCAGAAACGGTTGGAGAGATTGAATGGGATCCTAACTGGGGGAAAGTGGACGCAGAATAAGCCTTGCCGTAGCCGGTAACTAACATTTTAGTATCCCGCTTTAACCCTTTACTGATTTTCATTTTCTCGTCTCGTCTTCGTCATCGTCTAGAATTCGTCTAACGCAAAGATAGGTATTGTATTGGTACACATGTATTTTAATTGACGACGTAAGACGAACGAAGACGTGACGAAAAGATTCCACGAATGACGACTGATTCGTTTCGTCTTTCGTGGAAGCCTTGGATAACAGTAACTCTTTAAAATTTAAAGGCGCATAGGCTTTTTCTTGATTAGTTATCACGAGACGCGATCTTTTAGCAATGTCATCTTTACATACTCTCAACAAAACTCCATAAGTCAACTACAAGTACAGCCCGAGCTTACCACGATTTCAGATGAAGTTTCACCTAAGACATTTGCTAAACTTTTAGAGTTTTGGTCAGTAGATGAATAGAAAAAGCATGACAACATAGCTCGTACGTCCTTTTTTATTTCACGAACAAGACCAATGTAAAACACGCCTAATTAAAAGAATTGTGTAAACTATAAAGCCTATATACTGATTTCATATATTATTTTCTACCAGTCAGGTATAATTTCAATTGATTTTTCTGAACAAATTTGGAGGGAACAGGTTTCCATCAACAATTCATTTTATTACACGTTTCAATAACACAATTGTGGGTAACAGATGAGGATTTTTGAAGGAGTCGGAAAACGAAAAACAAGACATTTCTAGAGGCAGAGACATTGAAAGGAAAAAAAAGAAATGACAATCTTGAGTCAGTTTTACTTTTCAAATTCCCCAATCTCATTTTTCAGGTCAAACTGATAAACATTTTTTGTGTTCGAAAACAGTGATAAAAATAAAACGGTCTTGTTATCAATTTTGACCATGAAACTAGGGAAAATATAAAAAGACAGGCAAAGATCTCAAGGATTGATTTCAGAAAACATAAGAAAATTGTCTAATGTATGAAAGGAGAACTTATGTTAAAGCTAGTTAACTCAAGGGGATGTCATATTTCGAGATAAAACCGACAAGATTTTACTCGAAAAAATGGGAAAAATGGAAAATTGAGGCAAAATTAATACAATTAGAAAGAGTTATGATTTGGTGGGGCGCATTGATAAAAAAAGCGAGAAATTATTATAACAATGTTTTGAAACCGATTTTATTGAATTAATATTCAATAAATCGTTATGCATGAAGAAAAACAATTGGAAAGATGGGATAGGATTGAAGGAAAAATTAAATAGAAAACCAAGTATTTTTTGAAATAGAAAACGTGTGGTAGGTATAGTAAAAGTGAATAACAAAATGGGTGAACAAAAAAAAACAGAATATAGTGAACAGTTTAGAGATATTAACGCATGATCAAGGATCAGTTTTCACGTAACTCCGACCGCAGTGGGTTTCGAGCTGTTGCACCAAATGACGTACATGAGTTGGGAGAACAAGAAGACCTTGAAAAAAAAATAATAAAGATTATTGCCGTCCGTGTGCTGATTCTTTAAGAATAAAACATTTCTGTGACATAAGATTAATTACAGTGATAAAACTGCAGAAAGACAACATTAAACGTTTTCTTTCCGAAAAGTGGAACAAAAACCAACAGCATATAATTCTACAAGTTCGGGGCAGGTTATGCACAATGATTATAGTAATAAAAATGATTTATCGGCACTTTCCAAAAAATATAATAAAAAGTGGATTTTTCAATGTTTAATCGGTCATAACTCAATATACTGAGGTTTCGTGAAGTTAATAGAAACTCAAACTTTGAGTCTCGGCAAGCGTTGCATTACCGTACTAATGATAAACGCGATCAGAGCATGCTTGCGTCACAAAAGGCGAGAACATACATCAAAATTTAAAATTGCTAACAATATCGTGAAAACTGGTGTTCAGCTTTTTTAACAGATTGGAAGTTTACTTGCCAGTCTGGACAAATACTGTGTTAATCAAAAACTGTGTTAATTTTTTGAACGTAATGGTCAAAAAAATGATGCTCGCAGCTGATGGACAATGTTGAGTTGAGCAACAGATATATTTCATGCTTTACTCACCAACAATCTTTTGATCTTGTTCAGTTCTTACACGAATCACTTGCATTCGTGATGACTTTCGGTCACTACCGGCGAGAACTTCTTCCACAATAGGCCATACTGAGAGAACTGATCCGGAGAGCACAAAGTAAGTGCGAGTACGTCGGCCAACTTCGCAATAAGTCCCGTTGGATTCGGTACGACATTTACCGTAAACATAGTTGTGTTGGCACATGTTAGCGGCAGCTGAGAATCACGATTTTTAGGAACTAATTCGAAAATAAAGGACAAAGGAAAACTCACAATCATATTGCTGTTTCCAAATTTCCTTGGCATCTTCAACGGAAACTTTCTGGAATCTTTTGGTTAAGTCAGCCATTGTCATCAGCTTAGGAGAGCGTCCAGTAGATGGGCGTGTTATTGCATAGAGACGTGCACCATTGTCCATACGAATTTTTCCGATTCCATAGACCAATGCAGCAACTTTTTTGGTGTTTGCAGTGTTGGCACCGCCAGGATGACACATATAGAAACCATCCTAAAAATGTTCGATATAGTGTTGTTGGTAAGGGTTTATTAATTTTTTTTTGCATACTTGATAAAATTGCTTAAAACTTACGTCATTATTATTGTGTTCTTTGTACAACTCCATAGCCTCATCCCAACTGACACCGCGTTCTACTCCTATCTTATGCATTTCTACACGGAAACTTCCATTGTCGACACGACCAGTGAACACACGAGTCTCCAATTTGCGCACTTGGTCGTCACCGGTTCCCAGATCTATGAATTCCTTTTTTAACAGTTTTACAGATTACAAAATTAAAAAATAGATAAATACTTACCCATAATTCCCGAGTCATAAGTTCCATCATGTTTCGATTGCGCTATAAGTTCCGCAACTATTTCGGAGAAGTATTGGAAAAGAGAATTCTGAGCATGAACAGGCAAGCCGAGGATTCTGTTGAGAAACTTTGGTATTGTGGCAGCCTCCTTCTCAATCGTATATTGTCCGTTTTTGTTTTTAGAAAGCAATCCAACACCTTCCATGTACAAACGCATGTCTGGAATGATAACGATTGTTGAAAACTAGATTCAAGGTTTAAGTGTGTTGTCTAGGCACTTAAAGGTTTTTAAAACAAAAAAAAAACAATAAGCTCACCTTCAAAAAAATCGCCGACCTTGTAATCCTTTGGTGGATCTATAAGGGGTGGTCCAGATTGTCCAATAACAGTTTTTAGAAGTGTATCCAATGCAACTCTTCCGTACTTGTTATCCATGTTGAACTGTGACAAATCACGAGTCTCAGTGGCACGACGATCTCCATGAGTCAAAGCACCGAGAGATTCAAGACGTTTCGCCACAATGGATGCGAATCTTTTCTCTCCTGCTAACTCAGATATCAAGAACACATATTCCGGGCCAGATACTTGATTCGACCGATGAGTACGTCCAAATTGCTGAATTGCTTTGTCGGCAGACCACGGAAGTTCCAAAGTGATATGAACACGTCTTCTTTTGTTTGCGGCGCGACGATCTGATTGTAGTGAGATTCCAGAAGACGCCGCTTCGGAAATGATGGCAATGAGCTTATCGCCTCGCATGAACTTTTCTTTTTCTTCCATGTTTATCAGTTCCAGTGACACTTCGGCATTTGCGTTTCTCCTCTGGTATGTGACATCTCCTGTTTCTGTTGTTACCATGTGTCCACGTCTTCCAGTCATTTCGGCAACATATTCAGGGCCACCCATTTCATCGATCAACTGATCTAGAGTATTGGCAGGAAGAGAAGGAGCCAGTCTCTCGACAGCAGCGAGAAGTTCCGTTTTGATCAGCATCGGATTAATATCCTCTTTTTCTCCGGATCCACATATTCTTGACGATGTGATGAAATCCGTAGCTGATCCACGAGCTTGCAGTTCTTCGTTTCTCCGCCTTTTTTCTCGCTCTTCTTTTCGAATGGCTCTTCTCCGCTTCTTTTCGCGTCGTTCTTCACGTTTACGTACTTTTTCGCGCATTCGCTCAGCTTCTTCTTCGTCTCTTTTCCGTTTTTTAGATTTTCGTTGTTTCTGTGGTGTGTCTTCCACAATTTGCTGATTGTGGGCCCATGGATCTGTAAACTTCCAATCTTGCTTTTGTTGATTGATTCATACAAAATAATCAGCTTTCTCGCAAACTCACCGTCATTGGTAAAATCGCACATGAACGGATTGAACTCTTCTTCTGGTTCCTGTTTCGTGATTTCTTGCGAATCTTCATTTTCATTATCCTCATCTTCCTTTGCGTCTTCGTCACTATCATCACTGGAGGATTCGGCTTCTGCTAACAGAGCTTTCACCCATTCATCTTCTTCCCCATCTTCCAATGTTCTGGCACCTTCTGCTTCTTCCCTGGCATCAGCCAAGTCATCACTAGCATCCATATCCGTAGTTTCATCATCATCTTCATCTCCATCAGAACTTTCACTGGTCGTAGAATTGTCACCTTCATTACTTCTGGATGATGCCCCAGATCTTCCACTACCTCCAGTGATGTTCTTTGTGATTCCATCTCCAACCCTTCCACCCATTCCAGTAGCCACTCCCGTCCACGTGTCGAATCCAACGTCGCCAAGGAAGCTCAGTGTTTCTCGAGTTTTCCTCCGCTTGGCAGGCCGATTAAAATCGTCGAAATCTTTAAAAAAGTCTCGGTCCCCCATTGAGAGGGAGGACTCGGTGGGAAAGTGTTTATCAATAAGCCCGTAGAGTACTGTTTTGGCAGTCGATACAAACTCATTGAGTTCTCCCCCCATTTCTTCAAGAGTTTCCAACGTAGCGGATTCTCCAGTGGACTGTAGACCGATAACGACACATTTTTTAGCTTTTATTGCTTCTCGTGAGAGCTGAACACAAGTGTCGACTTTCGCAGCGATGCACAGGTATTTGAAAAATCGTTGATGGCAAGCCCAGAACTGTCCCCAGATGGTTTTACACGTGGATCGTTCTTCTTCATCCATAGTCTCAATAACAGTCTGAAAATCGAACTACTGGTTTATAAATGTGTGCCATCTAATATTAAACTAGCCTGAAACTGCCTTCTTGCTTCCATCCACAGCTTCACTGCAGCATCATACATCTTCACGAAATCACTAGACAATTGAACTTCTTGAACCGCAAATGAGACTCCACGGAAAGAGAGCTGCCGAGCCAAATAGAGACCTCTCTGTTTCATGTCCATTGCGACGATTTCCATAGCACCAACTCCTCGTCTTTCTACAGCAGTAATAAAGTCATGAAACTCTGGAAATGCTTGTCTTTCTCCCCAGAGACCAAGACGAGTCATATAAGCCATGTTTCGCGGTTCGGTGGCTCCAGTAGCAGAAGCATACACAACACGAGCGTTTGGAAGAAGCTTTTGAAGTTCTAAAACCATTCTTCCCGTCTTTGTCGGCTTCGCACCGGCAGTTGGCACTAGGTTCTTTGCTCGGTGGCACTCGTCAAGAATAATAACACCGTCATAATCCTGTCCAAACCACTGAATGAGCTGACTTATTCGACTACGGTACTTGCGAGACTTTGCTCCGCGACACTCGCCAATCAAAGATGTGTAGGTAGCAAACATGACACCTTTCTTGATGCTCCCGTTTTCTTTTCCCGAAATTTTAGCGTACTTCATCTTATTGAGGGCATAAACTGAAATGTTGGGAGCTCCACAGTCACGAAGATCTCGTTCAGCATCAAATTTTAAGTCAGAAGAGACAGAAAGCCAGATAGAACGTTTTCGGCCCTGAAAAATAACAAGATTAGTTTACAGATTATAAATAATTTCATAAAAGACTCACTTGAAGATAATTTTCAAAAATAATACATGCCACAGTTCGACCTTTTCCAACTCCGGCTCCATCACCAATCAGATAGCCGTATCTTTCACCAGAAGGCATTCGTCGTTCATGCATCTGACATGCATATATAACGGCTTCAAGTTGAAGAGCAGAAATGTGCCCCATATCGATGAGATACTCGGGAATGGAGATTTGATACTTAACATCTGGAGGGGACACGCTACTCAGAGATGCTGATTCGACGACACTGTCCGGATGAGCCATTCCCGAACGTAGTTTAGCTGGAGTGTATTCGGCGTAAGTTTCTGCGTATCCCAGATTTTCTTCCTAAAAACGTTTGTTGATAAATTCATTAATAAGATCATTAATAATATCTCGACATTTCAAAACTCACATCGTCTTCCAAGTCGTTCCTTCTTTGTTGTAATGCTTCCTCACGTCCCATTTGATAGGCCATCTTCATTTCATCTTTGGCCTTCTGTGATTTTGATTGTAGTTGCGGTGGCGCAGTAAGTCGGGGAGATCCAAGACCCGATCCTGGAGATCTCGTAGAACTAGATGGCATTATCACTCTTCCATTGGAGGCTACAGGAAGAGGTTGTTCATATCCGCCGACCATCCGCGATAAACCACCGTTAGTGGAAGATCTGAATATTTGACTAACAAGAAAATAGCAATCAATATTTCAAGGCACTAACCTGCTCAAGAGAACTCGTGGCGGTGCAGCTGATTGAAAACTCTGTTGAGATTGCATATGACGAGCTTGTATAATCCCAGTTCCTGGAGTTTTTGTCTGCATTATCATTCCATTGTTTGCTGGACTTAAATTTTCTTCCATAAAATGAAATGAAGGTGTTGAGGCGGAGACATGAAGTTGTTGCTGTCCGTTCCTTATTCCTCCTCTTGTCATTATTCTTCCAACTGGGGCAATAGAACCTCGAGAGGTAATTCGACTCAATGGTTGATGATGAACCATGGTAGAACCACCGGTACCACGTCCAACAAGATTAACTCTAAATCCGTTACCTCCGCCTTGAACCGTTCCACCACGAACAGCATGTCGAACAATCATTCCTCCAGAAACTCCTCTATTCGGTTGAGACGCAGTTGTCATTCTACGAACGAGCTGAGTTGCTCGATTGGATCCATCACCAACTGGAACAACAACGTAATAGGGCGAGAATAATACGGAATGTTTATAAAATACGGTACAATTTCAAATGTCATGATATTTTTATTTTTATTCAGATACTACTTTTACTATAAATACTACTTTCGTATTCTATTAAAATTCTAGTCTAGAATAGTAAAAACTAAATTAAAAATGAACAACAATAAATTACCTCGATAAAATGGTTGACCTCTCCCTTGCCCATTGGTTACCAATCGGGAGGAAACACCAGGAGCAACGGTCGTTCCAGTAGACGGAACTATCCTCTTAACTATCATCTGACCATTTGGTCCAATATGATTCCTTACAACCATCAGTCTTTCGCCGTTTTTATTCACGATTGCCCCTCTAGATGCTAGCCCACCTCTGCCAGAAGAAAGAGCTCCGCGAGCAAATGCCGAAGCGGCAACTGGACTTAGTAGTCGGTATATCTTTTCGCCATTTTCATTGACAAACGCTTTCAGGTATTGTGTTTGCAATCCATCTTTCGTTTGAACTGTTCGCTTTACGATAGAACCTGTAGTGACTGGAATGTTCTTTCTGGGCAGAGGAATAATTCCATCAGATGCAGTTGAAGCGGGTGATGCTGTGTGAGACCTTTGAGCGACATTGGAAATGACGCGAGGTGATACAGTAGCAGAGGTGGAAGGTGTGCCGGACCGGCTTCTGGAAATAGTTACTTGGGTAAAATTTAGCCAAGAATTTGTATTTTATAAATAAAGTTAGTAGGGTAGGCCGAATTTTTTTCTGAAATAAACAAGAAATACTCGAAGCCATCAACCATTCAATTTTCTCAAATAAAATTTGATATGAAAGTTGGAATATGTCAGGAATAATGAATTTTGACATCTGACAGGATTAGGTTTTCAAATTAGTTATTTTTATTGTTTTATATTTTTCAATTTATGCAATTTACGCATTAAAAACGAATTGATTTTACAATACCGTGCTTATAATTCGTTTATGCTTTAAGGCAGGGTGGATCAACGTAAAAAGACACACTTCAGAAATTTTACAGAGATACATCGATCAAGTGCTGTCGTCAACTTATAATAATTAAGTTTCACTCTGATTTCAATACCTTTAGTACAAAAATGTCTTCGAGAAAACATTATACACATCTGGTGAAGAACCACACTTTACCAGACGTGTTTTACAACGTTGTAACGTCCCTTTCACCTTATACAGGTAATTCCTCCTTCAGTTTAATCTCAAAAACGCTTTTCATAGTAGTATTTTTCTGGTTCAACGCACCGTGCATAAGATTATAACCAAAGGGTATAATTATGCGTCTCTGTCGTCCTTTGGGCTCCTTGCTACCTTATCACTCGTCCTGATTTCCGTAATTACTAAAAATTAATGGAACTAAACTCGAATGTTTCTCGTTTATCGATATGGAACTGCGTTTGAAATCAGAAATCAGTACGAGGGCAAAAATTCAGGGCAAAAATTTACTTATGTGTGACGAATTTAGAAATGGTATCTGGAAAACAGCTTGATTTGTGAAAACCTTTCAACAAAAAAAGTGTGAAGCCGTTGCAAATAAGTCCATCCAAACAGTGAAATTAAGGTATCCAGATGAAATCTAGAACTCAAATTTCTGTAATATGCCCCAGGAGCGAAGATCTGGAAGCGAACACGAATCAAGACGATGTATAACAAATTACAGTTATAATACAGTGGTAAGTGTTGATTCTTCGTCATAATAATGATTAGAATTGTTTTATTACCAAGTTAATAGTGAGGATTAGAAAAAACATTTTCAGAAACCCGCAAATAACGATTGATATAGCCACTATTTCTATCCAGGAGAAGTGTAGTCACCTTTAGTAGCTAGCCGAATGAATATTCGGAGCACAATTTTATTTTGACTTTTTTCTGACTTATAAGTCCCTAATATTTACAGGAAGATGAGTAATGACTATGAATTACACGCCCTCCGTCCGGCCACAATTAGTTGTAGGGTTAAAAGATCGGCAATGTCAGCAGCGTTACAAAATATGCCATTTTGTGGCATATGTTTTGAAAGATTATGATATGAGCCATGAATTAACGGATTATGCAGGGTGTGTTTTTTCAAATCTTTTCTCGCAGAACAATTAATTGGATGTATGGTCTCATCACTAACAAGGGAACTGTTTTTAGATAACGTTTGAGAATTTTATGCGATGAAACCTTCAGATGAAACTTCAGATGCGAATATTCAGCTTCTGGAGAGTTTTAGGCACTAGAAAAGTTTGCCATGGTTTCCAGCATGCTCGAAAGTGTCTGTGTACCAATTTTCATGAAATTCTCAAACGTTATCTAAAAACAGTTCCCTTGTAAGGATGAAAAATGAGTACATTAAACGAACAATGTGAGAAAAAAAATGGTTCGACAGAAACAAACTGGCATTAAAAGCTCCAAATGCAGAACACCACAATGACGAAGAGATGCTAGGCATTTTGCGGTCTTTCAAAAGAATTTAGTACTGGGAGCTTTTAAATAAAAGTACGACTCTTAATGGTAACTTGCATATTGCACAACTGTAAATTAAGGAAAGCTGTCACAGCAAATAAAGGAGAAAAAGCTATGATATATTTTCAAAATGATAACGTGGGACCCCATTTTTCAAGGATGAATAATGAAGAATCAGAAACCGATGTATTTTGGAGGGACTATTCTACCCCATCCTCCCTATTCGCTGTACTACGACCCTTTTGATAATTGGTTATTTTGAAATCTACAACGGTATCGGTAGGGAAACAATTTTCGATGTTTCGATTCTCATCCATCTTCATTCTGGGACGACGAATTCAATTAATTATCAAAACGTTTGCAGAAGACTTTAAACACAAAAGCATTACATTCATTAAATAAAGTCGTTAGGATCTAACTTGTAGCGTAAACCGTTAAATATAAGAGACGCTCTCCGATTTTGCCGCAGTCGTATTCCCAATTATCCATTGCCAAAATTGACAACTGCTGTCAAAAAAATAGAACAAGATACATTTAAAGGGATTCAAAACCAGAGTGTGCCTAAGCTGTTTTGAAATCGACAACCGATATTTGCTAAATGTCATCTAGCGGCTCGAGGAGATATACTTGGATTTCCGACAAGCATTCGACTCTGTACCCCACGACTTACTGCTACGGAAACCGCGCAATATCTGGAGTGAGCCAGATTATTTTAACTAAGACAATATTTTTTTATTGGCATACACACGATTCCTAGCTTGGACACGGTTTTAAAATATCTACTTATTAAGCAAACACTTACTCAGATGACCTCATTGTTTGCACAAACATCAGTTGTTGTTTTTCTGAACCCATTTCATCATCAGGGCCATCGATGCCTTCAGACGATGCAGTTGTTGATGTGTCCCCAGAAGCTATCGTTGATTCTGCTATGATCTCTATGGAATCCTTTTTTAATACTGAACCAGTGGGCGTCGGTAGTTCTGGAGGCGGGTTTTTTCTAGGAATGACTTTCACTTGGGGATAACACTAAAAACGGTTTGCCATTTTTATTAATATGATCAAATAAAAAAACTACCACTTCGCCACCTTCTCCGTTATTACTACCATCCGCAGTCATAATTGTGCATCCTCCATCGATTTCATCCATTCCGAAAAACGACGTAGGTGCACCGCCGTCTTCTGTAGATATAAAAGGAGTAGCCATGGGGGTGTAGTAGGCCGATGATGACTGACTGTCATTTGAAGTTTCGTCGAAAAATTGTGTTACACTAGAAGCCTGGAGTGAGCTGCTGTTGTTACTACTGCTCGCACCGGCCTCATCGTGAATACTGAAAAATGTTTTTAATATAAAAATAAGCAATACTAAGAACCATGGAATAAATTAACCAATAAGAATATTCTAAATATAATTTAAGTTGTATTTCACATTCATATTCAATGAATTTGAAATTAGAACAAGTTTTCTTCGGCTAAGATTCTATTTATAGACTACCTTCAGCACCTATTCATATAATTTTAAATCCATGTTTTTGTTATTCATGAGTTCAACAAAATCTGAGAAAATAAGTTAATTTTAAATTTTAAATGTTTTTCTTTGTGCTTTCTTTCTGTAGTGAATATCAAAAAATACGTTTTCAACTGAATAAGTTCATTATATATTACAAAAAAAAACAAACTTCACTACCGTCATTTTTAGGCTTATACAATCACGACCCGTAGATATAGAAAAAAGGCCTGCGATGTTATGGGTTCGTAAAGAACGTTTGCAAATTATTTTATTTCTCATTTAATATTAAAATACTTTAGAAATTATTAAAAGAATTAGACAAATCGAAAGACACACCTTTCTGAAGTACTAGGCACCGGTGACGGTTGACATACAAACTCTTCGAGACCTGCTTCGGTGAGGGCTGCGGAGAGAATATCGTCCATCGTTCTGTTCTTCTGAGGCTACTCCGTTTATTACTCGTCTTCAGAAGAAGGTGTACGAAGAAGAAATCGGTGATACTATGACGGTATTCTGAAGAAATTCTGAAACAATTCATTTTTTCTTAATAGTACTTATTTTCCAATAAAATAAAAGAACGTATCGAAGAATGAATAGGTATAAAAACTGCTCAATGATTCTTTATATGTGTTTGTTATGTTTTCTTTCATTTCTGTTTTCAAAGAATGAAAAATTATGAAATTCTTAAGCGCACATTAAAAAATATTAAATGCAGCAGAATTAGTTATTTTCTCATTTAGCTATATTACTGTTACATTGAACATTTATTTATCGTTCTTCTGCCTAACCGAATAATTTCAAAAGATAAGAATCACGATGACCTGAACGAACCATTGTCGATAACGTTAACTAGGAAACATAAAGTGTAGACAAATAGAAAAGATCAAAAAGGCCCCCGGTGGTTGAGAGTAGGAAAATGGCCTGAAAAAAAGTAATCAATCAATAAATATAAGACAAGAAAAACGAGTCAGAAGAAGAAAACAAGAAAGAAAAACGAATGCGTTTTTAAATACAAGATATTTGTTTGGCAATAGGATGTTCAGCGATGGTAAGCTCACCATTGAATATTTGTTGGGAACCGGTTAAATTTGGTGGTACGCGGTTCTAACTAGGACTAATACTAAACTGTACTTGAATCGAAAAGCTTGTTTAATGTGCGCAATAGAATAATTAATGTTTTACTGAATCTAAGCAGCTTACTTTTTACTTAGAATTTCGGTGATAAGATATGAACTTCGCAAAAAAAAAGAGAATATAAAAAATTAATCATGGAGCCAACAAAGCAGAGAAAACAGGGTTGCAATCACGCATAGATTTTGATTCATACATTCTTCATTTAAGTTAGGAAAAAAGGCTTGATTGTGGCTTGTTAGTTGAAAACAATACAATCTATGGTGGTATAATATCTGAACAGTGGTAAATGAAATTATTGAAACAGCGATGGCTTATCGAAGCGAAAAATTTGTGTTTCGAGTAATTTTTATATTGCGGGGGCAGAACAAAGCCACTTCTTGAAAACATATTTATATCATGTTATTTTTTATAAGACTGATGACGATTTATGTCTGATGACCTTCAATCCAAAAAAGTTCTTCTAGTTCTCATCGTTTTTCTTCAGAGGTTGCGTGAGAACGCTGAAATGGATTATGTAGGCAAGGACATTTTAAACCTGTTTTTATTCAAATCAAAAGAGAGTCACGTGTTAAAATGTGTAGATACTATTAACGTCTTACCGTTTTTACATTTAAATATCATTGAAAAAAACGGCATCCAGAACTTCACTTTTAGTTGACAGTTTTCACTAAAGATGAAAAAATCGGTTAAAACGACATGAAAACGCGGAAAAAAACAGAAATAAATTTTATTTTCAATTTCGTTGTCAAAAATTTAACTGTAATCACGTTAGAAAAAATTTCAGACATTTTCAGCCAACATTACCAAATGGATAATATGACCAAAATGTGATATTAAATAGAGCTTAACTATTTTTCCATATACTCGCTCATTTCCACTTTTGAAAAAAGGTGGTGGATATCAGTGGAACTGAATTGCAACGTTTTTTTGAGTACTTTTCTTTTTGTCTGCTTCGCCAAAACAGTGGCCACGATACAAAAAAGGTACTCCTGAATAAAAATAATGACTGTCGAAACAGCGTTCTTCTTATGCTACTTCAAAAGACGTCTTTCGCCGCTTTTCATCGTAAAATGTAAAACATTTGAACCTACGAAACTTGTATATTCCTCGCGAACATTTTGTATGGAATGAGAAGTCCACGAGGAGTGCACGAGCTTTTACATCATGCTTTTACAGCTTCTCAAAATACTTTAAAAACTATAATTGTATTGCATTTAACTGTAATCATGTATAACAAAAATTCGAATAATTGAATGTTCTCTTTTTAATCCTTATGTAGTTTAGTTTGTCATTCTTTTCTCATCAAATAGAACAAAAATATTCTCAATGTTGGGTTCGAGAAGGATGCATAGCGTCATAAACCATCTGGGATCCGTTGTTCTACATCAGGGCGTTTATGGCTTATTCACTAAAATGTATGTAAATATGTGGAAAGTGGTTAAACCGACTTGGAGGATAGACAATTACAGATAACAACTAAACTTAATACTTTAGTTCAATTTCTGAGATAAAATATCAAGCTTGAACATTTTGGTCGGAAATTTCTCAAAATTTTCGAACATGGAATAAAACGCTAAGTTGAATTGCTCATTATTGCACGTTTTAACGCATTAATTTAAAAATTGTAAGAAAGCGCACACACTGCGTTTGTGATTTCTTTTCGAAAATTGAAGCGAATATGGGAATTTTTTCTATATTTTGCTTCGAAAATCATGTTTTTTTTAATTAATTTATATTGTCAAATTTCTTAAACTGCGCAAACGCAACAAACGCAGTGGGTGCGCTTTTTTTCCAATTTTTAAATCAGCGCGTTAAAACGCGCTAACCCCTAACGAGACCCAAACAGCGCCTTTAAACGAAACATCACGTCCTCGCGGATGGATAATACTTAAACTCTTGTGTGGCCGTGCAGCGAAGGGGTTAAAAATTTTCTATAAAACCGATTTTTGAAAATTAAAATCAATTATTATTTGGCGTTCAGAGACATGACAAGCGTTCAAACAAGGATCGATTTTAGGATCCTATCTCTATATTGCAATCACTAGCATTAAATATTTCACAGCGAATTACGCCTGAATGATTTTACTTTTGCGCATACGCTTTTAAAGAAAAGTAGCGAATAAAATATGCAATTATTTGTTTACTTCAATTTATTAAAATGAGAAATCATGAATAATATTTTAATGCCTTAATGATTCTTGCGACAGCAACACAACGAAAAATGCGTTCATAAAATTTGAAGTTAGCAAAAAATCTTGAACTTGTCTCCACAAAAATGTATTATTTTAACAATTAATGTTCTAATTTTGGCGCTAACTTAGTTGGGGGGGGGGTGGGGTCCAATGATTTTTTGACTTTTTTGGATTATTTTTGTTTCTGAAAATGTTATTAGACATACTCGAGTAACACTAGCAATTTTTACAACAATTTTATTGGCAGACAACAAAAATACGTTTTTCTAATATTCTTCAGAACGAAGGCAATTGCTTTAAAAAATACGACTGTCGAGATATCAGACCATTTTTTTTAGAAGAAACCGAATTTCGAAATCAATTATGTTGTGTTAAATATCACCAGACGGTTTACGCTGCCATTCGGTAGCGAGTTCTTTGCATAAAGGCATTTAACACCTTGCACCTTGAGGGTATTGAAAATTATTTTAATTAGAAGCCAAAAACTTAATGATACAATGACCGAATCTGGATTAGGCATAATTGGAGGCATGCACAGAGTCGGTGTCTTTAAATAATTATTCTAATTAGGTCAATTAGTATTATTAGATAATATGCAATGTTACTTACTTACTTGGATAAGTAAGTAAACAATTGTAGAATAATCTGTAATTGTCTGGAGTGTCCTAGAACATTCTAGAAAATTCTGGAATGTTTCAAAAACTTTGGAAAACATTGTCTATGAAATTTGTAGCTTTTCACATATGAAGCTGATTTTTTACATTTGATACACGGACATCCAGATTGCCATATCAGCAAAATTTTGACAGTTTATATCGTTGTTAATACAGTTTTGTAGATTTTGTGTGTATAGTTCTACAGTATTCCAGCAACCGCCAGAAGATATGGTTGTGAATCGTTCGATTGGCAATGACTCCATATCAAAGTGGGAGGGCCACGTTCTTTTGAGTTATTAAAAAAAATGTGCGTGACAGACAGACGGATACACAGACAGAACTGTTCGTTTAATAATAAGTAGACACCCACTAACTAGTAAGTCCGCAAATGAGTCATGGGAAAATCCGAGACAGGCGTCGAGGACATTAAGAAAAGAATGAATTAGCTCATTGCCAAAAAAAAAGAGCACTAATACTAAGAATCCAGAATGAATGAACGTGATAGAGCGACCCCGTAAAAAACGAGTAGGAAAGGACTGAACTAATGTTTTAAAAAACGGGCACTAAGAATCAAGAATCTTCCAGAACGAATAAATGTGTGGATGAGTGACCTCCAGGAAAACGAGCGGGAAAAATGGAAATGGCGCATAGAGAAGGACATAAGGAAGAAGAGAACGAAGAGAGGAAAGAGAAATGAACAATAAATATGGCAAAAAGAGACGTATTTCGCACTTTTAAGAAACGGAAATTGATGTAAATGGTATATAAACCATTAACTGTTTAAAACATTAAGTGGTTGAGAACCTAATTCCTTTACAATTTTTTAAACTACCAATGAGCAATGATCAGAATAGCACTAAATAGAAAAGAGCGGAATCCGTTGTTTTATTTCCGTAAAGATCTAAAAAATGATAGACAGAAAAACACAGTATATCAATGACTGCACCGCTATTGTTTCCTCAAAATATCTCTTTCACCCGTAGAAATCATTGAGATGAGCCTACCATTAAACTTTTATAGCTTACCGTCGCGGGAGCAGCCAATGAAATTTCCCCCACGCTCTTTTCACACTACAGCTTCTAACATTTCGGCGTGATGTAAACATTTTTCAGTCAATTTTTGTTTCAACCGATTAGTTGAATGGTTCACCGGCGTTTTACTTGCAATTTCTGGTTTCGAAAATGTCTATTCAGAAATTACAGATACTTTTGCAGAACTGAAGCTAACCAAGGTACGAGCTACGAAATATACTTTGAGATATGACTAAATAGCAGGGACCAGGATATTCCACCAACTTTGAAAAGTGCAAAAGTTTCAATAGCCCTGTGACAGAGAGACATAACAGACAAAATAATTTTTTTAACAACACCGTCACAGGTATTTGTCAGCAATCTCACGCTCCTCTTATAGGCCGATAAAATAGAGATAAAAAGGGAATACATTTTAAAATTACCATTGAAATTTAAAAAAATATATTAAAATTTTAAGAAAGAAGCTGTATCAAGTAACTTTAATTAAAGCTAATGAGAAATGGAATGAAAAGGAAGCAATCATCTAGGAGTTCATTTATTTAAGAATGCCAACCAGAAGCTCTGAATTCATAAAACTAATCAAGATTTAAAAAAAAATTAGAACACACGAAAAGCAGAGATGGAAAGCCTGGTGGTGAAAGGCGACTGACGGCCACACAGATTTGAGAACGCAGACTCAACGGCAATGCTTAGGGTGGTGAAGAAATAGAAGCATATGAGACGCAGGATGCTAAATGCCCACTGGGTTCATCACCCTTCCTCTACTTTTTACTTCTCCTTTTACCATCGTCAGGTAAGAAAAATACAATTAAAAAAGGCGGAGCTGATGAAAGACGGGGAGCTTTGAATTCGATATCAATAATTAGGAAAGAAAAATAGAATGAAAAAAGGCGGAGCTGATAAAAGACGATGGAGCTTTGAATCCGATATCAATAATTTAGAAAATATAGAAATAACAGCAGATTCCTCGCATATTAAATTATTAGTAATTTTTAAAACTAAATTTACCCAAGTGCCTATAAGAAACATTGTGCGCAATCTTAACCTAGTGAGATCATAAAACAAAAAAATGATAAATTGATATTCTTCAATCATTCAAGATCAATTCACCAAATTTTACGGTTAGGTATGTGAGAACAAATTTCAAGAAGGCCAACTGTGCGTCAAAGAGCGCCACTGGTAGAGGACGATAGAAACAGTACGAAAGGCGCAGAGATAGAAAAAGAATGACAGAGGGGAAAAGGAAATGGAAAAGAAAGACAAAGAGCATGTAGATAGCGAAACGAAAAGAAGCGGTTGGCAATAGGTCAAACACGAAATTTGAAAATGACAAAAAAAGATAAGTAGAGGCAAGAGTAGAAAGAGAGCGACAGTGACGACTACGATCACCGGAATCTATTTCCGAAGCTCCATGCACTGTTCTTCGCGTACGCAGTGAGGTTTATTGCTAACAGTCTTCAGTTTCAAACTACCAAATCAGTGAGAAAGACTTGTTCACGTTCATTTGTTTCGTATTTATTATTCACTCGCTCTATTTCATAAACATATCAAAATCCTAATATAAACTGATTGCCGGTATCGAAGGGGTGAAAATATGAGTCATGTCACGTGAACATTTCTTAAACAATGAAACCATATCAGATAGCAAACTAACTAGCTTATTACTAAAAATGGATACTCCAGCGAGCTGTTTCTAAGAGATAACCACAGAACTGTATACGATAGTGACTTTAATTTGGGTGACACATACGTAAATAGTTCTAAACATTTTGAAACCGACCTAACTTGAGTAAAAAATTTTGAAATGCATCCATATTTTATTTCAGATAAACGGTGTTCTTCCTTCTTTTCATTAATGAAGAGGTACTCTTTTTCCAGATTAAATTCTTTAAGTGCTTTTTGATTACTTCCTTAGAATTGTTTTAATGTGTTTCAGAACAGTTCATTTAAAGAAAACATGTACGACTAACGGCACACTTTTTAGAACTAATTTCATTAATGGAACCAGAAGATGGAGCCTTGAAGTCATTGAACTGCTAGGGCGAAAATACTTTTTAGAAAACAATTTTCAACTATTGGTTCTGCCAAAAATTTCTTTATTTAATGTATTAGCAATAATGGTAGAGTCGTCCAATTTTTTTACTCGTGCTTACTCGATTTCGAAATGTCCCGGAGCCCCGAAAACAGTCACCTATGCAATAAGCTTGTGATAAATAAGAAAATATTTTGCAATCAAGAGACGAGTAGTGTACTACCTTTCATTTCCGGTTTCAAGGGCAATTTAATGACAAATAAAACTATTAGCACAATAGAAAAAAGCAGAAAACTTTTCGTACTTTGAGCGTATTTTAAATTAAATGGTATGACGCCAATTTCGAATTTTAGGACGCACTTTTGTTGAAACTTATTAATGCAAAAGACGGTACAATTTCTTAGTATAAAACATTGGAGAAAAGTAGCAAATTGATACCGTATTTCCAGCAAGATATTTTTTTTAACAGTATCACTCTGGAATAAGATAAAGCTTTCAATGTCCCGAAAAAATCGTGATCATATGAAAGTGGGAGAAACATATTGGAGAGAAACATGAGCATAAAGGCAAAGTCACGTTTCGCTTCCTTCCTCATTTTTAACAGAAACTCTCATTGATAGACCGTTTTTTTCGAAGGATGTTTTTATTTATTTTAGATGTGCAAAATTTATATCTGCAATGCAATTATGCAAAATACAGAATAGAAATAATGCACGCAATGAGTATTCAAAGTTTTCTGCAGGTTTTTATAGAAAAACTAATTTCTGATATGAACCGGTGACACGCTATACAGAGAAGGGCCCTCTAATTTTGTGCTCTTTTGAAAGTGAATTTTGCTTAAAAAGTTCTCGTCGCGATAGAAATTATGCTTCGCTCTTTCTTGTAATTCGTGGCAAAACACCCTCTCATATTTAAGAACTAAAAAGCAAATAAAGCGAGGGGAATTTTACATCATTCTAAACATAATTTTTTTGCGCTAAATCATTTTCGAACACATCATTAACGTATTCGAACACCGCCTTTTAGTCACTATCGTTATACTTTCGTTTAGTCGAATTTCAAGATAATTAAGGCGTTATGTAAATCAACTTTCGAACCCTGCAGCTTATAGAATTAAAAAGCCCCCCGGCTGACCATCGAGACCATTGGATAGATCATTCGTCGAGCTTCGAATTTCAATTTCATGTGCTCCACAATTAAGAGCGAATTGAACACTTCGAACTCTACAGATACCGTTTGTCGGATTTCATCCAAAAACCGGTTTATTGAACGAAAAATGCGAAATGCGCCAAGGGTTACAGAGAAACATCGTTAAAACGAATTGGGGTCAGGAGAGGATTACGGTAGATTCATTGAAAGAACTTTCTGATTACAGACCGTTTCAGCGATAAAACGAAGTTCAATTGTGATGACACGGACGGATGCCGTGATTATTGGCATGACTTTAAAAACCAAAATATTCTCATAGTAAAGTGAAAGGTGGAAGAGTAATAGTTCGGGCTGCCATCAGTGCCTATGGTCCCGTCAAATTGTGTTTCCTTTCGAATAAAATGAGCGCATCTGAATACATATACGTGATAAGACGAAGCCTGCTACTATTTATTCGTCGAAACGGATAAATTACATCAAAAAGTCTGAGCTCAGTGTCAATGTGCACGTCGCACAATCAGATGGATAGGTGATCACGGACTTCCAGTTTTCGATTGGCCACCTTTCTCTATAGATATAAACATCATCGAGGATGTTTCTTGATAAAGAGTATTTACAAGCGGAAGCAGAACTACAACCGTATGCCCTCAATCAGGCGATCGCATGAACGCATGAATACTGGTGATCCAAACACTGCTAGACAACCTCTTTCCTTCCATGGATTCACGTACAAAGTAATTGTGGATGCAAAGTAATGGTCATCCCATTGAACATTAAACCACAAATCAACTCAATCTTCTCTTCTATTTTTTATCATCACTACTTCGCGTTTTTCAGAAAATTTTGAGATGTGGTGTATCTTTATGTGGGGATACTGTATTGAAATTCGAGAAACTTGATCATTGGTAGAGAAACACAGGCAAACTTCTATCTGATGGGGTAAGATAAAAAAAAGCCTTTATGAACAGGCATTTTGGCGACAAATGTGGAACCGGCTATATATAAAATCTGAATTGGACGAGACGAGATTTTATAATTCACGCTTTAATTATTTTGTTAAAAAAAAACCAAAAAAAACAGAATGTGATAATAATGGATTGAAGTGGCTCAAGATCAATCGAGAAATGAAATACTGTGAGGCATTAGCACAAATGTTCCAGTATTTTTCGAGTCCTACCCTAACACTTATTATTACTTACTAATACATACTACCAGTTTCTAACCTTTCCCGGAACAAACACATACTCAAAATTAGTTACGCTAATAAATTGATTTTTATAATTTATGAAATATCAGTCTGTTTTAATCAAGCGTAAATGGGCGGGTGATTTCCTGTTCCCGGAAAAAAAGCATGCCTTCCTTCACGTCGCTTCACGGTGATTTATTTCTGAATGCTAGTGCCGCATCTCTCACAAGGTATTGAAATGACCTCCCGAAAACTATTAGATAAGTTTTATTAAGCATTATCTGTAGTGGTTTAGATCAGTAATTGGACACGCCACATCTTGATATGTCAAACAAAAATATCAAACAAAATGTTGACGGATAAAGAAAAAATTATGACTTATCTGAAAACTAGGTGAGCAAACAGGCTTGAGAAAAGGCGCACAGTGACACTGAGAGAGTAAGCAGGTCAGTTCCAACTCCATGCAGTTCATTAAATGGCGGCAAGAAGTATCTGAGTTTCTAGAAACCGAGCCTTTTCTAGAAAGCTAGAAATTTGAGGCTTCATAGTTTAACCCTTTCGAGTTTTTTTTACAAATTTTCCAAAATTTTGAAGTCGATTAAACTACTTCCAGCAATATTAAATAATTTGTCGAGCGATCCCAATAAGGGAATGGGAAATATTAAAACAAACGCCTTCTTAAAACAAATGACGCCCGGAACAGTACATCGTCAGCAGCCCGTGACACCCTAGGGGCAGGACAATTTTTTTCATATCGAAATTCATATCTCGCATGATTAATTATTCATCTTACCAATTAGGAACTTTATTCTCAGATATTTATAAAGGATTGGGTGAAAACTAACAAAAAAAGGTAGGACACCTACTTAGTAAAAAATTGAATTCGCATGTTTTTTTTCCTAGTGGTTTAGTCCAGTAAGGCGGTAGTCGATGTGTCGATTACATCGACACAAGGACATTTTGAAGAAAAATAAAACAAGAATGAATATCTGCTATGGGGCGAGTGCAATAGTACAATAATTAGCCACCTGCCCTGTACTGGACGGCTGTTTCGGGGGGGGGGGGGGCTTTATAATAGCGAAATGTCAAAGAAAAAATAAAATCTTCAATCTGAGAACAGCAGGAGTCTTAAGAAACTGAGAAAATAACATAAGAATTTCAGTAGAACAATCGTCTAGTCAGCTGATTGTCAACGTGATAAATCATGAGTGGTAGAGAGCTGCTCGTATCACACAAGATTTACCCCGTTTGATACTTACCTAAATCAACGTTTTCCTGCAACACTAGCAACTTAAAGCAAAACTTTAAAAAAGAACTACAATTTCTCCATCACAGGAAATTCATTCGTAGTCTAAATTTGAAAAGCCCTCCAGTTCTACGGGCTTTATGGCTGAGTCACTTGAATTTCCCCGCTCAATCTAAATGGTATGAAACGATATTTTATATTTCACGCTTTAATTATTTTGTTTAAAAAAACGACGACAAAAGGCAGAACATGATAATGTTAAATAAGATAACGGAACTATTAGGTCTTTCGTGGAATAGCTATTCATACTCTTCGGGAAAAATTAAATTAGAAATTAAACTATGGGGAAAAAATTAAATTTTATTAGACGGTTTCCGTGCCTTATTGGGTTGTACCTGACACATTCTAATTATATTTTTTTTAAGTTGCATCAGAGGGCGTGCTCAACTTTATTCACATTACGAAATTACCTGCCGCTTTTAGAGATGTAATATTTAAGAGCGGCAGACAATTCGCTTTATCAGTAGCAACGCAGCGAAAATGCAACACTAGCCCGGAAAATTAGCGTTAAAATAAAATTTTCAAATTTGTCCCTAAATGACACCAAACTAGTAAACTTTTATATAAATTTCTTGAAAATTTCGCAACATTTCGAAAAAATTTCCATAAAAATCAGCAGCATTGCGGAGAGGAAAAAAATGTTCGATGGATTGGAGAGGTAGCGAAAAGAAAAGAGAGTATGCCTGAGGACGTTTGCCTCGCCGTCTGTATCTCTCAATTTCCACGTGTCTACTGGAAAGTAGAACACAGAAGAGACGCAGACAGTGTTTATCGCGGCTTTATATGAATTGCTCATTCTTTCACAAATAATTAACTCAGTTAGCGAACTGAAGTAACCATTTCATAAAGCTAACGCTACTTGAAACACGTTTGGGAGAAGTATTGTAGACAAGAACAAGAGCTTCTACCTGACATTTTGCTTTCGTATTTATTTTTTAAACATCTCTCTGAATCGAAAACCAAATTTCAATGCACCGATCGATAAGGGGGTAAGATGGGTAGAAAAGGAAACTGCAGTAAAATGTAAACAATTGAACAGTGGGTAAACGAAAGGAGAGAATGAGGGGTATAGAGCAAAAAAAGCAAACAATTTAGAACTAACTGCTCGGCGTTCGACACCCAGTACATAATGCAAACTTCTACATAATAATTCAAAACAAGTTACAATGGAAATTACAGCTCATTTATCTAGTTTCCCTTGACGAAAGCAACTCCCTTGGCGATATTCTTGTTGAGCTCTGGGACGGAGGCATCGATTAGTTTCTGCTCGAAAGCGGTAACCTTTCCAACACCAAGAATTTTTTCGACTCCATTTGGTCCGAGTTCGACTGGCGTGGAAAAGTACTGAACTCCCTTGACAGCATCAGAAGCGACGTAAGCGCATTGAACATTCTTATCTCCTTTAATTCCACGAACGAGGGCGTTGGCGAAACGAGCTCCGGCAAGAGCCATGGAAAGGGTGGCAGATCCAGCTCCAGCCTTTGCGTTAACGACTTCAGTTCCAGCATCCTGGATTCTTGGGGTTAATTTCGTGATCTCTTCGTTGGAGAACTTTGTGGCTGGCGTAGTTTGGGAAAGGAGAGGAATGATAGTGATTCCGGCATGTCCTCCAACAACTGGAACAACGGTCTTCGTAGCGTCATGCCCCTAAAATTATGAAGAGTGGAATGCGTGCAATGAAGTGTACTCCCTTCTCACTATCTCTTATCTCTCTAATTGACGATCGATTCGCGGGAAAAAGAAACAGCACGTAGAACGCTCAAATCATTGTTTACTCTAAAATATTTTACCTTCAGTTCAGCAACGAAAGCTTGAGATCTGACAACGTCGAGAGTTGTAACTCCGAAAACGCGCTTTGGATCGTATACTCCGGCTTTTTTGAGAACCTCAGAAGCGATTGGGACGGTAGAGTTTACTGGATTTGTGATAATAGCAATGAGAGCCTTTGGAGAAGCCTTAGCGATAACAGCGGCCAAATCACGAACAATTCCAGCGTTCGTGTTAAAAAGATCGTCACGGGTCATTCCTGGCTTGCGTGGAACTCCGGCTGGAATAACGATAACATCCGCATTCTCAACGGCAGCAAACAGCTCTTTTGGTCCGGTGTGGGCGGTGACCTGAAACAAGTCTTCAAATATTAGAAAATAAGTTTTCGGTCAACCTTTGCGTTCGAGTCAATATGCGAGAGATCAGCGGCAACTCCTGGAGTATTCACAACGTCATAGAGAGCGAGATGAGCAATAAGCGGGTCTTGCTTCAGAAGAAGACCCAATGGTTGCCCGATACCTCCAGCTGCTCCGAGAAGAGCGACCTAAGACCGAATGACTCAAATTAACTAAATAAATTATCGTTTTTATGAATTACTTTTGGTGCTTGACTAGAATGCCGGACGGATATTGCGCGAAGTCCAGAGTTGGCAGCTGCCTGGACAAGACTCTTTGCAGGAAGGGCCATTTCTGAATGAATAAGATATTTAAAATGACAGACAAATCGAGAACATAAAGAAAGAAAAAAAATATAAGAAAAACCATAACGAGCTGGCCGGGACTTATATACATATTGAGATGGAACGAGAGGACACAATGTTGTTTATAACCTCCGGCGTAGTGAACGTTCAATGAGGTTAAAGGCGCAGGCTCCTCTCAGGCGGCATGAACTAAGTACGCTGCGAGACCCCGACGGCGGGAATTTGAAACGAAAAATCAGTTTGAAATGATGCATTTTCAAAGTAACTTAAAACGGTTGCGGATCGTATTTTTCCTCGCCATAGCGGAAAAATACCCAAAGCGAAAATTCAAAAAAAGGCGCAGCGCATCTCTATTCTGCAATTTGAATGTACTCTTTCTTGCAAAGGTAAGACATGCAGTTGCGGCTTGAATAACTTTTACTATTGCATGTTGATTTTCCGGTTTTTTCTAAAACCTCGAGTTTCTCGTAAAATATTTTTGATAAGGTTACCTATTAGTAAAAAATAGATTAGGTGCGGTATTCGAGCGTTTATATTTAATAGCTTATATATTTTTTAGGTAATAAACAGTAATACATGTGAAAAAGTTATTGAGCTAAACTTAACACTAACAGCAGCTTCTTTCTAAAAATAAGTATTTTAGTTTATATTTATTTTATTTAAAACGCATTTAATCATCTTAATTCGGAGCATATAACTCAATGCCGTCTTCTCATTCAAGCATTCTGTTGGGAGGTTCCTGTTGCAGTTCGGATCCTTTGCAACATCGTCTTTCTCCATGATTTCGGTTAACGAAGTGTATAGCGTGACTCTGGTCATCACTTCCCTAACAACATTGTTCGTGTTTCTCTGTTCAGTTCAACGGCTCCACTGATCTGCACATTTCCAAATTTTACAGTCCTTCCAATGCAATCCAATCCAAACCAATCCAAAACCAATCCAATCCAACCAATTCCAATGCTTGCCTTCAGGAACAATATCTGGAAATGTTTTCAAAGGATGACTGCGCGTAGTTGACTCGGATACATGGGCATTCTTGTGGGTAACTTTCTTATTGACCGAATGTCCTGCAGCTCATGTGAAATTTAATTTCTGGAACAGCTCGGATGTCCTCAAAACATGTGGCTCCCTTGGTGCACAGAAAGATGAAGTGTTTGAACAACTCGGCGACTTGAACTCGAAATAGGTGACCTCCCTTAATTCTAGAGAAAAAATTTAACATTTCTATAGCAATGTCCTTTAGAATTCATTCAAACTGAAAGTTTTCTTTATATCATATATTTTTCTTTTATGTAAACTTGTTGTTTAAAATATACTTATCTTCCGCAGCTGAAACGGTTGAGTCACTATAGTTAATTTTGAATAAGTTTCAATTTTTTAAATGAAGATGTTGCGATTATTCTAATGAAGATTTATTATTCTTCTCATAATTCTTTCGAAGCTATAAAATTTTGAATGTAAACGTGTTTATCATCGGATGAGAAGAGAAAGCAATCAACCACGCTTATATTCTTTTCAAGGTGATTCCTTTTCACCTTATAATTCACCCCTAAAAGCAGGTATTATCTCACCTAATGGCCACTCGCTAGGGTCGCAGATAAACGTCTGATTTCTGCTATAGTATTGAAAAGATAGATGGTTAAAATAAATAATAATCCCTGTCAATTAACGTTTTTTCCTCGGCTATCCGGCCGACACATTGAAGACAACTGCTAATAAAGTTGCTGCTTTCTTCATATAAAATATTTTTGCATGGGGATCGCTTCGTAATGGCGTGAAAGGAGAAGACGTAGCTCACGTAAAAGGACATCTGGGGGTATGTGAAATCGGAACAAAATGAGAATAGAACTCGTAGGAAATCGGAACTCGATAAGAATAAAACTGTTAAAAAAGAAAACTGTATTGAATTGGAACTGATAGGGAATTAGAACTGTTTTAATGTAAAACCGCATGCAAGCGGAACTGTATGGAATTGGAACTCTGTTCAATGGAGCGTGTTTGCTTTACCCAGAGTATGTTTTAGCTGATTTATCGCTGAGAAAAATACTCGTGTAAAGCAAACGCGCTCCATTGAACAGAGTTCCAATTCCATGCAGTTCCGCTTGCATGCGGTTTTACTTTAAAACAGTTCTAATTCCCTATCAGTTCCAATTCAATACAGTTTTCTTTTTTAACATTCTTATTTTCATCAAGTTCCGATTTCCTTCGAGTTCTATTCTCATTTTGTTCCGATTTCACATACCCCCACTCATCTCACTTGGTTTGGAGTTTTCGAGAAAATAGTGAATAGCTCAACTGAACGTCAAACGATCAATTTCGGTTTCGAAATGCGAGGATTGAAAGTATAATTCTTAATTTTGAAACTTATTGTTAATATATTCTACAGATTTCGATGTTTGCTTTGAATTCGATTTAAACTATAACTTTATAACATCACTGAACACCCGAGAGTCATTGGAGCCATTCATAATACGACAGGAAAAGTTCGAATAATATGGAGACTAGCGAGAACGCATATAGCAAAGATTGCGCATTCTCTGCTCATTCTTTGCGCATCCTATTCTCTTCTCTTCTTTTGGATTCTTTATTCTTCAGAATATTTAACAGATCGGGCACAGCCTTCTTCTTTTTGCTGTACTTCTGCTTCAGGGCGTCAAGTGCTGGTTTGTAATTGGCATCAGTCAACACGAACATTCTCAAACGTTCTTTTGGTTCACCTTCCAGGACGCTGATTAGATAGTTGACTTTCAGTAAATCTCTTTGATCCGATTTACGAACCACTTCTTCGAAAATAGTTAAGAATTTTTCGAATTCCCGTTAAAAAAGGTTTTATCACTGTTTGATTGACTTTGTTTGCCGCTTGGATTCCTGAGGATTTCCACTACTGTCACGTTCGGATCATTTACTGCATCATCAACGGTCTTGTTAGGTTCGCCAGCCAGTTGCGTGACGTCACCCGGTTCGCACAGCTCAATATCAACAGTTCATCTATGCGATCAGAGGCTTTGACACTCGCATCCCCTAGTTCAATTGGAGAATTCAAGAAACCGTCTACTTCGTTAGGAACTTCAAAAGGAGAAATTGGTGTTCTCACGTCAAGGAATGAAAAAGTGAATCCGCATTTGCAATGCTAGTATTTTTTCGAAATAAGCGTTGTAAACAGTGCTGGCTCCCGGGCGGGAATTCCCGAGAGAACCACGGGAAAATTTGAAATTACTGAAGGGAAATTCTCGGATGGAAAACTGTTTTCCACTTCATTTCCAAAAGTAGTAGCATAGGAAATTTTAATCACGCGCGTGACCTAATGTTTTGTTTTTTTTTTGTCTTTTACCACATAAGAGCCACAAGGAGCTGCCTCGTCACCAGTAAGGCTGTGGTTTTACAACTTGTAAACTCTCCATCGGCTAACTAGGAGAACATCAAGAAGGGATCAAACAGCAAGGAGACCGTTCAGCCGAAACAACGAAGTTATTCGCATTTCTCATTCAGAAACAAAAAATAGACAGCTCGGTATATTCGTGTTCAATCTCGCTTGTCTGCATCATCTGCAAACGATAAACACGATTTTCAAGATTACTCACCCATTCTTCCAGTTCTTGTATATATTTTTTCTTGTATTTGTCAAATAAGATAATCTAATTTTTTTTATTTGTTTTGTTCAACTGCCGAACAACTTGTGTATCTCTGCTTCAAGAACCTGTTTCGGCTGAGAGCGCGTTTCGTATTCTTCCCTTCGTTGAGCCTTAATCAAATGGACGGGAACTTTCCTGCTAATAGTAAGGTTGAAATGTCGTTGTTCGTTGTTCGCCACCGAGAGGCACTATCAGAAGACGTTTGACCCAATATAGACTATCTGGAAGACGTCCAATGAAAAAAAATCGTTCATTGGTCCAAAGAATAGAATAGCAAGGATAGAATAGTGCAAGTGTTTGGAACAATATGCACTATCAGCTACTGAAGTTCCCGTTTTTCTCTGTTCAGTAAGAGCTGCATGAAGCCGACTCTCGAAAAACTGCAGTCATGGGCTCTCACACCATAGTACGAAACTCAAACGATCCTTAGATCATAATTGCAAGTGAGTCGTTTAGACAGTGATACGATTTCCTGAGATTATTTTAGATACATTTCAGTTGCCCAACGGTAAATGATTTACGTCCAGTAAACACGTAACAGACGTTTTCAAGAATATAAACTTTTGCATTTTTGCAACTTTTACCCATTCGCAAACTATTTAACATCTTATTTACAGTATGGTAAAATGTTCATATATACTGCCCCTGAACCTTTTCGGAGCTGTAGATCACTCTTAATTCTTTGATAGACCTTAAACTTATTTCTGTTTGACACATTAAGAGAAATGATCTCGCTTGTTCGATTTTTCGCGCTAAGAGCACATTTGAAAAAAAAGAGAAATATACGCTATAAATAACATCTGATATTTGCTTAATGTTCTCGTGAATACCCGAAATGATTTACCTTGTAAGTCGTTGACTGCATTATTTACGCAATTCGGTTTTCGCGGTGTTTATTCCTAAATTTGAAATGCATGTGGTACTGTACGCGGCTACGTAATGCCATTTTTACTGCCCTTGAGCCCTATTCGGTTTCTGCGCTATTTTGGCCTATTTTTAGTCTTCGCTCCCTCGAATGAGAGTGAAAATATTGCCAGTTCACTGCCGCTGCCGCCAAATCGCCTTCCAGGTTTTATGCACGTTCCCTAACTATCTGCTAACGGAGTTCCAAAATGAGGCAATTCCAAGGAGAGGCATTTCTATTTTCAGACGTTCAAAGTGGTCGTACGCTAGGATTGAAAGTTAATTTTTTTTGCTGCGATCTGAGGAGTTATTATCGCCTTAAAAAAGTCCCGACATTTTTTCGAGCCCGCGGAAATCGGGATTTGAATTTAGAGGCTCCGCCCATTTCATCATCAGAGCGCATTTGCTATGCGCGATATATTTTTTGAATTTTTATTTTTTCTTCTGAATTTTCAACGCTAACGTAAATAGCCGACACTATTTGGGAGAATGCAAACGCGCCCTATCGAACTCGCAAAAAAAAAAAAAGCGGTGATTTAAATTATTAAAATTATCCAATGGTTTTTCTTTGTTTTTCAATGAGTTTTCTTCAAGAAAACATATTTTAATTTTAAAAAAGGCGCTATGGTAGTTGGTGGGAGTTAATGGTTTTTAGTCATTTTTGGAGCTTTATTCTTGATTTTTTTCTGAAAATGTTATTAGATATAAGTTATGATTAACTAATAAGCGAACAAAATCCTTTAAAAATCCAAAAAATTGCAAAAATTGCTCATCGTTGTAGCGCGCCACGCGTGAAAAAAACAACTTACAAGTATTTTAACAATAGCAACAAACATTTTCAAAAAAAAATTAAGAAAAAAGCTCCAAAAAATGACTAAAAACCATTGACCCCCCTCAACTACCATAGCGCCTAAAACCCGAAAAAAAAAATTAAAACTAGTAATAATTAATCGGAATTTTCATCTGAATCTATTTCAATTTCGTAATTGTCTGGATAAAGTGTAAAATAAGAATTCGGGGAACATTTGCATTGCTTGTTCCTCAAAGTACACGAAAACATCCAAAAGTTAATTGAAGGTTCCCTGCCTGTGCACAAATAGAACAGCGTCGAATTATTCTTTTTGGGATCAAAATAGAATTGGAAACGTTGATAGTCTGTCTTCCACTATAATACGTTTTTCTAAAAATAATTTATTCAATAATAAAGCAGTGAGAAATTGAACCTCGTGCAAATGATAATCACAAAAAACTTTATAACGAAAATAAAGAAATCTTCCAATGGCTCCACGAAAAATCACTACTTATATTTCCGAAAAAGAGGATCTAAATTATGTTTTAATCGAACCGCGAAAAATTCTCGTATCATGATTGTTCATGCATTTGAAAAATTCTGAAAATGCATAATAATACGTATTCTTTCCATATTAACTCGAATTTTCATAGTTTCTTTTTAAATCTGGCTTTTCTGCGACTAAAACGTTTCATTTCCAATCCAAATGAAAATGTTCATAATTTAAATCGCCTTTTTTTGCAAGTTCGGTAGGGCGCGTTTGCATTCTCCCAAATAGTGTCGGCTATTTACGTTAGCGTGAATTTTCAGAATTAAACTGGATTAAAAGAACGAAATTGTATTAATCGTGAATTTTTTTACACGTTTCTTCGAATGTTTAAATATATCAATTTGCGTCATTTATTTTTTTTTTCGTTTCTTCTGATAAAAATATATCGCGCATAGCAAATGCGCTCTGATGATAAAATGGGCGGAGCCTCTAAATTCAAATCCCGATTTTCGCGGGCTCGAAAAAATGTCGGAACTTTTTTACGGCGATAATATCTAGAAGCTTCAGAGAAGACATTTTTCATCTAAAAAGCCATTTTCTAGAGCGTGCTAAAAACTGACGTAATAGGAAGTTTTGTTTTCATTTTTAATTTTGTCTTCTCTTTTCAGCTTTTCTCAAATTTTTTATCCAGGCTTTATCGCGTTCTTATTCACACCGTGGATAGGAGAATTAACCCTAAACGAGCTCCTCGGAGAGAAGAATCTCAAGCTTGTTCCTCATTTCGTCGATATCAGCGATTCAGTTCAGTCCAAAATTTATGTTGATCACATGATCAACAAGTCCATATACTGTATTCCCGTATACTCGGAATACAATATACCAGTAGAAAGTTCGCGGCTGCGTCGCTGTTCTAGAACATACTGGGATGTTATAGAAACTATTAAAGTTGTAGTTTTGCACACATGAAACTGATTTTTACATGTGATATACGGACATCCCAATTGATATATCAGCAAAATGTTGACTGTTTTTATCGATGAGACAGTTTGTAGATTTTGGGTGTACGGTTCTACAGTATCCCAAGTACCCTGCGACCTCCTAAATATATAGTTACGAAGCGGTTGGGTGGCCATGACTCTATCCCATATATCAAAGTAAAAAGCCCCCGTTCTTTTGAGTTATTCAAAGAAACTTCTTGGACAGACAAACAGAAACTATTCGCTTAATAATATAGATAATCGTGGAGAGATTGTGAAAGTAGCGACAGTCAGAGAATCGGTTGAATACAGAGGAAAAGTTCTAAAAACCGATGAACTTTGGGAAACAACTTATGAAAAACTGATAAAATTATATACAGTGCGGTCAATATCTATACGACCACCTCCCTTTTTTGGGTGAAATCGATGCTTTTGGAGAAGGAAAGGCTTCTGACGACCGCTTGCATATAGGTTTTTCGGATGGTACGCGGTCAACAAAAATGATAAAAATATGAAACTTTGTCACTCGGGGTTATTTTTGATTGTGAATCGAATGGCGTTGACAGTTTTTTGATATCTCTTCCAGAACGCAAGTGCGGCAACAACTAGCGTTAAAATGGGATAAAAGTAATGTTTCCCCCTCCTGTAAATTGTGTCGTAGGAAATGTTCCAGAAATTCGAAATTCTTACAGAAAAAAAAAATATTGTCCTCGGTTCCAACTAAAAACAAAATGGTATTGAATCTCTATACATCTATACTCTATACACGGATTTCAGGCCGGTAGGCTACGGACTCATCGGACGAGGATCATGGTCTCAAATCAAATTCACACAATTCTAGGAAAAATAACTTTAAAATTCGGTCGATAAAATCTAGAAGAGACAGAAGTCAGCCCAGACCGTACTAATTTTTCAAAAATTCGTACTGTTAATCAATAGATCAATAGAAAAAGGTAATTATTCATATTCATTGCAGAAGAGCAAGTAGTCGTGTCCCATTTTGAAACTTTAAACAAACTATTATTATTCATTGATTGTCTACTGCGTAGGCGATAGAGACGTCGACTTTTCTTTCTTTTTGTTCCCACAGCATGATTTCTCCGCCTCAGGCTTGTCCTTATTCTCTTGTTCTTTTTTTGTCAGTTCAGCATCTTTCTTTTTTTTCTCTTCCTTCATCCTTTTCTTTTTCGCTGCTTCCATGAACTCCTTGTAGAAGTCGTGAAGATCAATCATGTCGTCGTTACGGGGTACTCCTTCCTGAGGTGGAAGCATCGTTTTTACGATAAATAAATAAAGTGGAGCATTTTTTTATTTGCCAGTCCGACTAAAATGTCTACGGCGATTCGGCTGATGTTTCTATGTCCCCTCAACGACTGGGAGAGCGGTTTTAAATGAAAGTCAATGCAAGTCATTTACATACCAAAACCATCATGTCGGCCACACAAATGAGCATAAAGATAAACTGATGATGACTCTGAACCGCTTTATCCCTCATCACGCGCATTTCGCGGACCAAGTCAAGGACGTCCAATTGCTCACCAACTTCCCCGATTCTTTGGTTACCGTAATCCACGCCTGAAGTAATCTGTTCAAGTTTACAGTACTGTAGATTGTAAGAAATCACAAAATCGTTGTGATCTTCGAAAAACAGTTGCCTGCCGATTTTATGTGCAGGGATCTACAGCCTCTGCCACATTTCCAGATTCACTAACCGATAAAAGTAGCAGTCCTTCCGATTCCAGCTGAACAGTGAATCACTGGTGGTCCCGGTTTCTGAAAATGTATACTCTCGTTTTCGTGGCTTTTTACAAACGCATCTTGTGTTACCGTCGGATCTCTCAGGGCTTTCAATACTTTCAGCACTGAAATGGATGACAACGGAGCAGTATGATCGTGCCAATTTCGGAAATGATAGTGTTTGACGATATGTGATGGAGATTCTGGTCTAAAGCACAAGGTTTGGTAATTATTGAATCTAAACGCCAGCTCACTTATCTCTGACCAACACCTCAAAACTTTGAACGTCCACTTCATTGAAAGACACAGTCGCCTGATCTGTTCTCGTTACCGTATAAATTCCAAAATTTTCAGATTTGGAACCTTCAACAGGAATATAACGAGAGCATTTTTCTATTCCATTCTCAATCCAATCGCAAATCATTACGATAGCTGAAGCCCTTTCTGTGTAAATCATGTGCCAAAAGTCTTCAAGAGTCTCGTCCATTGGACCCTGGACGAATTAGAAATTGAACAATTCAGAAAAAATTTAAATTACCTGGGCAGAAATATAACGAAATTTGTCAGGCATCGTCATCCAGTTTGCATGAATGAAGTCGTTATCAGGAGGACGGTCGAGAAGAACCACGCGAGTGGCATCTGCACACATAATGTCGAAGTATCTGAAAAACGCATATTACCGGAAAATCTTCCAGTACTTCTGAATTATATTCCAACCAAATCGTATTTTTTCGTTATCAAATGTGCCAAATGGCATGATTCAGAGAAACTGGGGCACCTCAGCAAAGCTCCGCTTGTCTGAGCCAAACTTTGATAGAGGGGTGAATTGGTCAAACCCTTCACAAGTTGAGACCAAGCATTCCGCAAGTATAGCAGAGGTTTAGAAGGACAACTTATAGCCAAAACTTGTGGGAGACACGTGGAGCTTTGCTGAGACCTTGACAAATTTTTCACAGCACCTGCACTTGTCCGGGTGTTTTTTCATTACGTCGGCAACGCAAGTAGTTGGAGCTCTCAGAGCCACAAAATCTCTCATCAACTTTTTACCATCCAGCTCATCAACGAAGAACTTTTTGCAAAACTTCTTCTTGTTTATTACTGAAAATATAAACCTTATTAAAGAAATAAGGGACGACACTTGAATGGGCAGATTATAACAGGAAAAGTTCCGGCAGAATGATATCTGAGACAGATAAACGTTCCGAAATTCTAGAACTAAAAATTATAATTTATTTCAGGATTATAGCAGAAAAGGTCTAGATAGAGCTTTTTGAGCGACTTATGTTCAAAAAAAGATAAGGAAATGTTTTAAAGAAAATCAACCAGAAGCGGGCAATTAATTTACTCAGGAGGTTGAACAAGTGAAACAGCGGTGGACGAGGATTTTTGAGGAAGCTGCAGTGATCCGCTGTTTTAATTTTTAAATCTTGTAAATCAAATTACTTTCATTTAACACTCGGAAGAAAGGTTTTCTCCATACAATTTTTCAAAAAATTGAAATGGAATTATTAAAAATTCAATAAGAACATAAATCGTGGAGGAAAACGAACTGCGTAAATGGCTCTCCCGCACTCAAACTCAAACAGAAACACAAGCGGATTCGAGGAGAAACAGTATGGCATGCAGAGTCTGTTCTGCCTTCGTCGGTTTCACTTGCAGAATATCTTTTTATAAATGAGCAAAAGTAGCTCTTGCAACAAGTATGCACAACCGCTTGGGAAATGAAAGCTGATATTCAAATTTATAAAAAAAAATCTAGGGGAGGTTAGGGCGCGCCACGATTTTTGCGCATAAACCAGCCGTTTCAGAACTGATGTTGGCTGTTTCAAAAGGACACTTCCTGGAAAACTATTTTGAATACGGCCGGCTCTTAAAAGGGCCGCCAACGTTTTGACTCTCCGGACAATAGTCTCCTGGTGCCCAATACTGCCACTATTAGAATCCTTCAGTACTTACAGGCCGGACTATCCACCGGCACGATGCTCTTTGTCTTCTCTCTGCTCTTCGACTTTGACCTTTTTTTAGCATCCTTCTTCTCATCTTTTTTCCCCTCCGCTTTTTTCGACTTTTCTTCTCTTGACGGAATACTTCGTTTTCTCACCTTCTCCACCTTCTCCACCTTCACGAAACCTTGGTCTAATTTTTCGTTAGCGTCTTCCCTCGATTCTTTCCTTTTGCCTTTCTTTTCTTCTTTTTTTGCCCCTGCTAATGTAGGAGTCTTGGCATCCGTGCGCTTTGACTTTTTCACAACGCTCTAAAAGTTTGTGATGAAATCCAGTTTTCAGACAACTTTTTCATCACTCACCATCAAGCCCGACGCGAGTTTTCTATTGAAGAAAACACTAAACGTTTTAAGAAGTGACTGCGCATTTCTTGGACGGTCCATCATGAACTAGAACGCCGACGCATTTAGGATTGGTCAGTTCACCATTAAATTAATTATTTGTTAATACAAAGATTGTCACGTTTTCCGTTCTACGTGAATAACTCAATAAGTCTGTTTCGTTACTTCTTTAAATGCCCGAAACAATATTGTTTTCAACGACTAAAATTTGTCTTCGACAATTGAGAATGCATACATATTACCTCTTTAAAACCGGATTTAATGAATGAATTCATGAAAAGAAAATGGAATCGGAAAAGTTTTGTTTTAAAAATTGGCTTTCCAGTTTTTTTTTTGAATTGTCTCGTCGTAACCGGAATTTTTTCTCTTAAAGGAAATAACGATTTAGATATAAGAATCAAATCAAATCGTCTCGAATTTTCAGATTAAAAAATCGAAATATATATCGATGAAGAGAATTATAAATGATGTTTTTATAAACTTTTATAATTTCAGCGGCTCGGCATACAGAAGCATGTTTCAGAAGATGAACGAAGAAGGGATCGAACGATGTTTAGAATCGGAAGCCTCAGCAACAAAAAATATATGGAAGTGAAGAAACAGAAGAACTAGGAAGGAAGGCGTCCATCATGCCATGAAAGACAGATCAGTACATTGATGTGCTATGGCACATGGCTCCCGTGACGTCACATTTCAAGCATCATTCTATCGGCGCTCTTCTTTCTTCTTCATAAAATTTTTAATTTTTAGCACTTTTAATTTCACAGGGTATTCGGCAACGTTGCTTTAAATTTCCAACTGCTTAAAAATGTTTTCCAAGTTTTTCCTGATTTTCCTGCGAACCACCTGACTTTTTCCGACGTTACTAATTTTAGTCTACTTTTTAGCTTGTTCAACTGAGGATTTTCCCCTAATAAATCGTGCGGAGTCGCTTTCCAGATTTTCCAGAACTTTCCAAAATTAGAAATTGTTCTAGAAAACCACACACTAGAGCAACGTTCAAACTTTCCCCGTTGTGAGCCGTCTAAATACTGCCCGTAAATGGCCCGTATTCTATCCGCGTATAGCTGTCTTCCTTCGATACTTCTCAGTGGATAAAACCGCAGATACCTCAAAGGTGTACTTGTTTGTAACAAGTGATGCACAATTTAACACATTTTCTGGATAATCAGGATTGTTCAACATTTTAATGTAAAGTCGTCTTAAAATGGCAATTCCAATTTGAATAAAATAAAATTAAAACCCACAAAAAAAGCACCTAACTTCACGTCACCTTACTCCTTTTTTCCCCTCTCTCTAAATCTCCTCGATCCCGTTCTCTCACCGATCAACCTTCTCGCGTCAAATCACCGAGTGCGCCAAGCGTACTTGTTATGTATAGGTCATTTATTGTATTTTGATCTACTAGCGCGCGCTATCTATATAAGCGCGCGAAATATCGATTGTATTGTAATGCTTTCATAACAAGGCTTGTCTTGACGATGATCATTCGATTTGGATTCGTTGTCGAATAAAGATATTCTGCTAATATTCTGCCAACTACTATTCGCTACACGTCGGGACAACGAAGGACACAACAAATTGGCGATCAGGATGAGATTCGAACTCACGCGGGGAAACCCCAATGGATTAGCGTATATATGGATCGGCATATGGATATCCTGAATTGATCGTGACGAATAATGGAACACAATTCATTTCCGAGAAGTTTGAAAACATGTGCACCAATGGAGGAATCAAACACATGACGTCTGCTGCGTATCATCCGATGTCGAATGGACAAGCGGAACGTTTTGTTGATACGTTGAAAAGATCGTTGAGGAAGACTGCAGGAGATGTTGTCAAGCCAGAAGCCGTGAACCTGGTACTGATGAATTATCGCTCAACGCCTTCTGCGATATTGGAAGGAAGATGAAGAGACACGCCAATCAACTTCGTTCGTGCAATGATGCTGAAGTTGAAGCTGAAGAAAAGCAAAGGGATTTGGAGGATTTCATTCAAAAATTTGACTTACCGTCGACTAGCAGCTCACAGAAAACATCAGGAATTGCAACCAACAGTAGAAGGGATTCGCGTACAGTTCAAGTACCAGTGATTGTGTCACCACTTCTCACATTGCCACAAGTAACAACGACAAATGCTGTGCCGTCTACAACTACACCAACTACAGTTGCTATAAATGTCCCGAGACCTATTCGTATCCGTAGAGCTCCCCGTCGTTATGGATTTGATGAATGAGTTTTTTTTGTTTTACTGACCTTAGTTTTAACCTGTTTTGAGTTTAAGAAAGGGAGGTGTTATGTATAGGTCATTTATTGTATTTTGATCTACTAGCGCGCGAAATATCGATTGTATTGTAAAGCTTTCATAACAAGGTTTGTCTTTATGATGATTATTCGATTTGGATTCGTTGTCGAATAAAGATATTCTGCTAATATTCTGCCAACTACTATTCGCTACACGTCGGGACAACGAAGGACACAACAGTACTTTTTGTAGACAAACTAAGGGAAATTCAAATTTGAATTACTGAGGCAATGGATGGTGTGTTAAAGGAAGAACCAATGAATATCTGGACAACATCGTCTACCTTCAGCGATCGAGACTCGTGCGCACAAAATCTGCAGTTATTAATATAATAGAAAGGAAATATTCTCATCCCGCCAAGTCTGGAAAACAACAAAACGAACCAATTGTTCATTGGAAACCAGCTACAACAGAAATTAAAAAAATTAAAAAAAACAATGCTCTAGTGGAACTTGCATTAAAAGGCGTATCGAAGGCCACGGGGGTACTAAGATTCTGATTTTTCACATAATTCTGGAACATTTGAAATGTCTCCTTCGGTTTTTGCTCGGTGGCAGCTGGAAAATGGCCACCTCCTTTGATAGAAACTAACGTGATTCCATCATATTCTGTCACTTGTCCGACAGCCATCGGAAGTTGAACTGGATCGTGCCACGCCGTCATCGGAGTCTTCACCTTCAACTTCAGTGTTTTGTAGATGAATTGAGAGTTCTCCACGTAGTTGCAAAGTGTGTCAGCATCTCCGTTGAACATGGTCACCTGGCAAAAGCACATCAGTTCCGGGTGGAAACAGGCCCCCCCCCAAGGCAACGCATAACTTTGCTCAATTAGAAAGTTACTGCTGTTAAGAGGTCTTAAATTGCAGATCTCGGTCAATTTTATGATATCATTGGGATACACCTTCACAGAACTCGCCGAAATCTTCAATTTGAGCCCTTTTTCAAGCATTAATTTGCATTTTGAAAAGAGCCCTTTGAGCCATCAATTGTCGATTTCCTTCCGTTTTTGTTTTCCCCAATACGGAAGCCACGTATTATTTTTATTGATCGATCTTCATACTCTGAGTTTTGGAATGTAAAATACTAAAATTGGCGTGAAAGAGCATTGGCCACGTACGAATCAATAAGCCGTAGTTGTCGTTGGGCTCAACAGAACTCTGTTATCAGACTCCTGATTACTCGTGTTTTGTCTATTTCTGCGTGTTTTTTTCATTTTTTTTTTCTTCAAAACTGCATACTTATTGTTAGAATTTTCAACAATTTTTATGAATAAAATGGAAAAGCAACACGTAACCAGTGTGTCGTTTCGAAAAATTTTTTCTCGAAAAATACGTTTTTCGAAAAATTTCCGAAAAAAATTCACGAAAAATTTCTCGAAAATTTTTCGAAAATTTTTCGAAATTTTTCGAAATTTTTCGAGAATTTCTCGAAAAATTTTTCGGAAATTTTTCGAAAAATTCTCGAAGATTTTTCGAGAAATCACGAAAAATGATTTGAATGGAAATACGATAAACACCGCGTTTTGCGTTATTTCGGAGTGTCGTTCCAACACGTTTCTTATTATTTTTTCGAAAATATATTTTAAAAATCGCGTTTTCAAAGCTGCAGAAATAACATTACACCTGACGAAAATAGGTTCTGACCGATATCTCATTTCTAAGAAATGTTAAAACCAAATGTTACGTGTTACGTAAAAATTTTTCGAAAATTTTTCGGAAATTTCTCGAAAAATCCTCGAAAAATTTTTCTCGTTGATTTTTCGAAAATTTTTCGAGAAATTTTTCGAAAAATTCTCGAAAAATTTTCGAAAAATTTTTACGTAAAATTTCTCGAAAAATTTCTCGAAATGCTTTCGAAACGACACACTGCACGTAACATTTGGTTTTAACATTTCTTAGAAATGAGATATCGGTCAGAACCTATTTTCGTCAGGTGTAATGTTATTTCTGCAGCTTTGCGGCGTGATTAGGCATGATAGCTAGTGTGTCGTGTCGATTCAAAAATCGATCAATTTTGATTCAATTCGATTCGATAAAATCGAATCAACAAAAATAGTGCAAATGCGCTCTACCGATCTATGCCTTCGGCGGCGGTTTGAAATCGTATTTTCCTTTGAAAAATGCAATTTATTAAAGAACAGTTAAAAATACGATTTTAAACCGCCGCCGAAGGCATTGATCGGTAGAGCGCATTTTCTTTATTTTCTCATTATTTTTGTTGATTCGATTTGATTCAATCGCGATTCGAATCATGTTGAATCGATTGAATCGATTCAAAAATTGTCGATTTAATTCGATTCAATCGATCAATTCCAAAATCGACACGACACACTAGTGATAGCGGAAAATAATTATCTCCGATGAACGTACCCTCCAAAAATCCAATCTTGCAGTTCTCTTTTATAGCGCTTAAATTTAATTTTGCATTCAGTTTCTATAAAACACGAAACATTTTCCTAATTTTTCGAAATCGTGAAAAACCTTACAAAACAACTTCGAAAATCATGTTTTTTTTAAATTAATTTTTAGTGTCAAATTTCTTAAACTGTTTATTAAACTGAATAAATCACAAACGCAGTGTGTGCGCTTTCTTACAATTTTTGAATTAGCGCCTTTAAACGAAAAATCGGGATGGATAATACCATAGCGCCGATTCCTGAACATCAGTATTTGCACTCGAGATGAAGCTCGCCGACGCGGAAAAAAGTGAATTTAATCCATCCGATTCACGCTGAACGTCGTATAATAGGCGGACCCGAAACGCCTTAGCGGTACCGTGTGGACGACGAGCTCGATCTCGAAGGAAAATATTGAAAAACAAGAATCCGAACCGACAATACGCTTCTTTCGGGTAGTTTTAGTGCTCTTCTTCTGCTTCCCGCTTACCCACAAAAGTGTAGAAACTCACTCTTTTATTAGCTTTGATTACAATATCGAAGAAGCTCTTCATCGTGCTATACAAAGATTTGTAGTTTTCCTCGATTTCCTGACTAAAAAGGTACTTGTTTTGTGGTAATCTAGGCGATTCAAAAGAACAAGCACATGCTTAAATACTATAATCAAACCTTACTTGCACATTTCATATTTCGGAACATAATCTGGAATTCTCAATGCTTTTCTGACTTCTGGAGAGCCCAAATAGGTGATGTCATCGTTATGAGAGGCACAGTCTGGTTGTCCGTGAATGGCGTTCTGAAATCAATTAGCGGAACTGAAAATTGCACACTTGGAGAACTTGCCGATGGTGGAACGAAGGATGCTTCTGCAAATGTTCTGCCAGTTATTTTCCGCGCCAAATGCCTTCTCAGAACCCATTTCTGAAGCTGTTGGTCTCCTTCGTGTGGTGGATATGGGAGGTTTGGGTTGACGTAGCAAGCGAAATACAGGAAATATGGATCATAACCAGAGTAGTAGATCGAAGAGCTTAGCTCGTTCACTGAATCGGAACACGACGAATTCTTCTGGGAAATCGTGTAGTAGTCGCAGTCCATCGACCCGTTGCAGCACGTGTTCACAAATTGTTGCATCAAACTGAAAAATAAGTACGAACGTCTGGTAAAGCTTTGTATTAACGATCTCGACCTCTCGTCAACAACAGCGTGATAGTATTGGTACATTATATTTGTATTGAAGTTGATCTGATCATCCACGCAGCCATTTCCGACCAGCATTCCCTGTAAGTGACAATATTGTAACAGTCGGACTCGCCTCATAACCCCGCGCACATGAAGAACATACAGAACACTCTAGGCTCAGTGGTTGTAACCATGTAACTAGTATGCTTCACCGTTAAAATTTCTACGGTTAAATGAGTTTTCGGTTAATTAATCGGTAAATTAACCATTAAAAATTCACCGCTTTTCACGGGTAAATTAAGTAATTAACCGAGTAAAAAAATTTTTACCGGCTAATTAGCTCGAAATTAACCGCGGTTAACCGATGAGAACTTTTGCTAAACAAAGCGCGCGCGTATAATTGGAGTGTCGTTGTTGATTTTTTTCTTTTTTCAATATTTTTGTCGGTTTTCCCGGAATTCACTTTTATGGCCTAAAATTTGATTTTGGATGATGTGCTTTCTCGGTTAACCGAAGGTGAATTTCCCGGTTAATTACCCGGTTAATTCACCGGGGAATTAACCGGTCGATTAACCGGTCAAAGCATTTTTCACCGGTTAATTCCCCGGTTAACCGTGGGTTAATTTAACCGATTAATTGTTCGATTAAAAAATAAAATTCACCGGTTAACCGTCGGTTAATTAACCGCTCAATTAGCCTTTAGCTTCCACCCCTTAATCGCGAAATTTTTAGCCATCGAAGCACACTGCATGTAACTATGACCACGCCTTCTGACCCCGTGTAGAAGGAGGACGTTCAGAGGAGGATTGCTAGAGTTGGTGGTTGAGACTTGCTCGAGGATGGTGAGGCCTTGGTGGGGCTAGGTTGATCTCCCCCTTTTCTTCCTAAATTCTATTCTTATCTTCCTTATCTTATGCCTATTCAATCCTATAATAAAGTCTGCATAGAAACTATTAATATTATTCACTACACTATGGGACGATTGTATATGGAGGACCCACCCTGAGGAGATACCTCGATGAGGTACTCTACGACAGGCAAGTTTCTGCAAACTGATTTGTGTTTTTTTCCGATTCATTCCTTATTCTCGTTTTCACGAGGCCCCAGAGATTCTACCCGTAAACCTCGCCCCAGGAGGTAGTTTCATTTTTTTTAAGAGAGGATTCCAGGAGCACTGATTTAGTCATCAGGGAATGGGCTGCATATTTGTTAAGACCTTTGATCGCTATCACCGCTTTTCTTTCGTTTCTAATCTTCTTTTAGCTGTAGTCCATTTAATTGTATTAATCAACCTTTACAGGAAATATGCCCAAATGTAGACGTAATTTTTTTAAAAGCTTATTAATCATCTCTCTATTTCTTTATTTTTCTCTCATTTTTATTAATTTTCTATTGTTCTTTCTTTCTTTTTTCTCTCATATTAATTAATTTTCTATTGTTCTCTCACCCATTCTTTCTCTCTCATTTTCATTAATTTTCTATTGTTTTTTTTTATTTGTTTTTTTCTCTCTCATTTTTTAAAATGTTCTTATGTTTCTCTCTCTCTCTCTCTTTCTTTTTCTTTTTCTTTCTCTTTATTTTTCTATTGTTCTCATTCTCTCTCTCTTCTTAGCCCCATTGGCCACAACTTATCCCAGCGAATCGCGATCAACAAAAATGCACAAAGGAACCCTGCACACGAAGAAAAAAGGACACTCCCCAAAATTGGAGAAATGACTAAAATCGACAGGATTACTAAGATGCAGAAGTCATCGGTTCAACACTCTGCAAGACGCCCATATTGAACTAAAGAAGAATACCGGAACAAGGAGCCTTGGTGTGCCTAGGTTGATCTCCCCCTTTTCTTCCTAAATTCTATTCTTATCTTCCTTATCTTATGCCTATTTAATCCTATAATAAAGTCTGCATAGAAACTATCAATATTATTCACTACACCATGGGACGATTGTATAATATTCGATCACAGGAACGCAATTTCTATCAAAACCACTTTGACAAGGACAAGAGTCTAACCTTAAATTGAGGGAATTCGTTTGGATCCAATGCGATTTTTGCTGAAAGCATTGGCACGTATGTTCCGGCATACGACTCTCCGGCAATGTACAGCTCATTCGCCTTTCGTTCTGGGAACAGCTGAAGAATGTCTGTGTGTGATAAATCGAGCGTTGAAACTGAGAGATGCTCTACGAAGAGCTTCCATCGGAGCCCACCTGGAACCACAATTTCAGAGCATCGAAATTGTCATTCGCCACTTCCGTGTCATTGAACACTTTCTTTGTGGTGTTATAATAGGAAAAGCCGACGCCAGCGGGTGCATCCAAGTAAATGATATTAGCGATTCTATTCCATGTCCATGGATTTCTGCTCACTTCTTCTCCAGAATTCTTCACTCGGAATGGTCCCATCTCGATGAAGATACCTTCCATCGAAGCACATCCAGGACCGCCATTAAGCCAAAGAACAACTGGAGCGGTTTCCGGGGACTCTTCCGATTCTATGTACCTAAATTTCGTTAGAAGAGGTTTATATATTTCACTGCGAGCCCCAAAATTACCAATAAAACAATTTCTTTGTAGAGGAAATGTCCAAATAACCAGCATAATGCTTTGATCGGAAGGGTTCAGTCAAGTTCGGCAAACTCTGAAAATCAGAAAATTCAAAACCAGTGGAAATCGAGGCCAGCTGTCACAATGAAGAAAGCGGGATCCAAATTGAATCGCGGTTTTCTTCTACAGTTTTCAGACGCTATCACCATCATTACACGGCCTTCCAGATAAAAAAGAACAAGAACTTGAGAACAAGACCAGTCAACTAAAGTTCTTGTTCTCAAGCTCGCTCACTCCCTTGCATCCGAAACGACAGAATGTTTGCTTGTACTTGTGCTTTGGACAGTCATTTCTAATTCATAAACTGTATTCCAAAATGTATTGGGTACAACTTGTCTTCAGTTTGTGGTTATCTTTGTCTACATATGTATACTTGCGAACCTTCTAGGTTTGGCCTATGCTTGAGGCATATTTGTGCTAGAATTGTGCAGTTTTCCTGAGTACAATTACATAATTCATCTGGACGGCGTTGCGAACAACAATGCAGTCAGTCTATACAAATCAGTTCTTCACCAAATGTTGAACTAACTTTGGAGATAGCTAAAAGCTAGGCCAAGTCTTTAGCGAGCCCTGACCAAATGTTGTACAAGTCCACCGCCAAGTCTTCAGCAAGTCTAGACCAAATCTTCCACAAAAAAAGGCCAAGTCTTCAAGAAGCCATGGCCCACAAACCAGGAAAAATCTAGATCAAATCTTCCACAAAACCAGACCAAATCATAAACAAATCTAGACCAAATCTTCCACAAGACCAAGCCAAGTCTTCGATAAGTCTAGACCAAGTTATAGTCAAAACTAATGGGAAACTTGTGCAGTTTTGCTCTTTGTAGTCTGGTGTCCTCTTAACCCTTGTATGATATAATATATTGTGTTTTTGATTTTCGGGTTCAAATAAATAAATAATAAACCAATTTCAAAATATCTTCACTTACAGTAATTTCCTGATCGGCAGGAGCAGCGAAGCCCTCGTAAAAAATAACGGCTACAAAACAAAGTGAAAGTAGAACCATTTTACTCTCTGCTCACATACCACAGACCGTAAGGAATGAATCAATTGTTTTACATCAGTTTGTAAGAGTGAAGGAATGCTGATAAGAGAAAAAGAACAACATAAGAAGATTTGTGGAAAGGAAACTGGGAAGGAGAGATGATGACACACAATGAAATGTATTATATCAAAGTTCACAAGAATGCCGTCGAAACTGATGCAGAGGAAATTGTTGGAAGGCGATCGTTTCTGGGTAGTGTGACTGCTCCGGCGAAGTGGAAACGACTGAATTGAAGTTCACTGGAGCGCAGTTTGTAATAAATTTTGACGTTAAAAGGAACATCCGTAGTAACTGTGGCCGTTTAAGACGTTCAGTGGAGAAAATCATAATCTACTTATTATTAAGCGAATAGTTCTGTCTGTCTATAACTCTATCCAAGACGTTTCTTTGAATAACTCAAAAGATCGTGGGTCTTTTACTTTGATATTCGGGATGGAGTCATGACCACCCGAGCGCTTCACATTCATTTATTTAGGAGGTTGTAGGGTAGTTGGGATACGGCACGGGATGTTAATCTTATTTGGTTTTTGACGTTCTGCTAATAAATTGTTTTACTAACAAGTGGAAAAATAATCCGCTGGTAATTTGTAATGGGGTTATTCATGAAAAGCATTTTAATGCAAAAAATGCCTTTTTTTGTAATAAAATTCAATCGTGAATAAAATTAAAGTGGCATTTTTTGCATTAAAATGCATCATGAATAACCCCATAAGAGAACTTGCTGAAACGAAGAATCACTGAATCACTGATCGAAATAAACTTTAAATGGCTCCATGCAGGGTTTCTGAAGCTAATGCCTTCACGAAAGACGAAATATGACAGTCTCGTCTCGTCTTCGTCTTCTTCTTTAACTCGTCTGACTTGCGTAAGTCTTGCGTTTATACTTCTGTTTATTGCGTAAAACGAATGCAAGACGAGGAGATGAACGACGAGAGGAAAGGCGAATTTTGTCTTCGTCTTTCGTGGAAGCCTTATCTGAAGCAACGATTCTCATGTGAAGGACGGAAGTGCTCGTCTAAAGAAGTTGAAAAAACGGCTGGCTGGCACACGACGTTACGATCATCTAATGATTCTCTTTGTTAATGAAACACGGTTACAAAACGCAAATATGTCAGGTGATCGGTGGAGGTGTCAATGACGCTAGTAAGAGAAAATGAAAGATGTATCATCTAGTCTGGAATCCTTCTAAAAAGCTAAAAAGCCGTAATAGTTAAATAATATTTTGAAAAATGAAGCACTCCATTCGATTAATTCTCGCTTACAATTAGCAACAACTCCATGTACCTACCAGCATGACGGTTTTCGTAAGTGCTTCTGGCTAAGATCAGGGATCGTCCACCAGACACTTTGAGGACTTCACAAATCTGAAGGAATGGAGCCCTGTCATAGAGGCTTCGTTCCACTGTCAACGTGTATCACTTAGATCTTTGAAAAATTGCTACCAATGCCTCAACTCATTGAGTTATTCAAAGTTGCAGCAAAGTTGCAACACGCAGCGAAAAAAACGAAAACCTTGGCCTAGATTTGCAGCAACTCAAGGAAAACGAAAAATAATTCCAATAGTATTTGCTTAAAACAGGAAGAAATGAAGCTTGTTTCGAAGTAGTGCCAGAAGTCAAAAGATATTTAAAACAATAGCATAGATTTCAAACTTTGATTTAAAATTAAGAAAGCACTGAATAAATGTGATTCTGACGGGTATGGTAGCTTTCATGACAATATTTTTATCGCTATTATTTACAACTTCTTTTACTTTTAGATTTGTTTTTTTTTATTTTCAATAAATATATTTTTGGCGGTTATTTGCTTCAATTACTTCTCAGATTTCCAAAAATTGAGTTAAATTATTATTGCCGTAAAAAAGTTCCGACATTTTTTCGAGCCCGCGAAAATCGGGATTTGAATTTAGAGGCTCCGCCCATTTTATCAGCGCATTTGCTATGCGCGATATATTTTTATAAGAAGAAACGAAAAAAAAATAAATGACGCAAATTGATATATTTAAACATTCGAAGAAACGTGTAAAAAAATTCCCGATTAATACAATTTCGTTTAATTCTAGTTTAATTTTGAAAATTCAGAAGAAAACATAAGGAGCCTCTAAATTCAAATCCCGATTTTCGCGGGCTCGAAAAAATGTCGGAACTTTTTTACGGCGATAATAGTTTCCCACAGTGAAATATTTTGTTACTTTTTCAATCGCGCTCCACTGACACGAAAACTCTGCGTCTCTCAGCGAGAGAGTATTGGCTCGTGTAGTCCTCTCGGACAAGAGGGAAGCATTAAAATTTTGAAATGAATTTCGTTTCTTTTGTGATCTAGCGTTCGTTCCAGTCTGTTCAGTAGGATCTTAGTGAACAGCTTGTACGGTTGTGACAGCAGGGCGATTGGTCAGTAGTTCTTGATGTCTTCGCGATCGCCCTTCTTGAAGATCAGTACAGTTTTTGACGATTTCCACTGGTTGGGGATCATTTCTTGATCTAGATATCGGTTGAATCGATCCGCGAGCTTCCTCGTAATAGTCTCACATTCACACTTGAGCACGTCCACAGAGATATTGTCTGGACCGGGAGCCTTTTTCGGCTTCACCTGGTGTATCGCATGACGGACTTCGGACAGCAGTATGGGTGCAACTGGTTGCTGCGTTGGCGTCGGGATCCGCGGGACAGGTATCGTTGATTGGTAGAGATTCGTGTAGAAGTCTTGGACTATCTTTTCGATCTTCGGGCGGGACGGCCTTTGTCGAACTGTTCGCGGCGGTTGGTTCCCAGCAGAGTCCGTTCCAGTGCTCGTTGAGTCCGAGTAATGAGCAGGTCCGATGTTTTGTTATCTGCCCAGGTCTCGGCTCCGTAGCAAAGTGCTGGTAGGACGGTTGTATCGAAGAGCTGTGAACGGATCTTCTTGTCGCTGACCAGATGTGCTGCTTCCTTGATGGTGTTCATCGCGGCCCACGCACATCTTCTTCTTCTGCCAATTTCTGCTTTCAGATCAATTCCGCTTTCAGATCACAGTTCGACAAAGGCCTCAGGAGCGCCGACCTCCGACAACAATCCGGAATCCAAGATGCCGTCACCTACATCCGACGAGCAAAACATGTTGTAAGAAGACAAGACGATCGTTGGACAACAAGATCAACCTTCTGGTACCCACGGGACGTGAAAAGAACACTCGGCCGTTGGCTGGAGTGACGCGTTCAAGAAACTCAACACTCCACAACAACATTGGGCCCAAGCCGCCCAAGACCGAAACCAATGGAAAACATGTGCCCGCCGCTGGGATGACTCCCAGCCGACTACGGGCGTCTAAGTATCTAATTGTAAGTAAGTAAGTTCTTTTGTGATTTGAAAAACGATTTTCACCGATTTTCTTCGTTCTTTTTCTCAAATATAAATAAATAATAAATTTTTTCATGATTTCCTTTGATTTCAGGTAGAATGCCCAGCGGAGAGACAACGATCGATCACACCAAGGAGGACACGAACATGTTCAGGTCATTTTTTCCTCTTTATTTCTCCGTTTTTCCAAATTAATGCCGTAGTTAGAGTTTACTCTTTCAGAAATCGTTCATGAACTTGTATCAGCACAACACGTACAACAGCTCTCACAATGATAGGCTATAATCGGAAGCAACATCAAGAAGTGGAATAGCAAAAAGCAATCGAAAAATGTATTAAGTTTTTATTCAAAAATTGTTTATTGCTTTTGAAACTGAATCTTTTTTCAATGTTTGTTAAAATTATTAATTAATAAAAATGTATTATTCGAAAGAAACAGGAAAATAAAAAAGTTTTTATGAGTATGATGACTGATGGCACTTTGTGAGTTGCACGTTTCAGTGTTCTTTGCAATTTGAAAAACATGTGATGCCCACGGGAGATAAGTAAAGAAGAAGAACAATAAAGAGGAAAAAATGACCTAAAAAAAGTTGTTTGCTTTCTATCCTTCCCGGTGTTGATGTTGTTGCTGCTGCTGTTGTGCTTGGTTTATACTCTGAAGTCACAAATCTAATAAATCATTCAATCCGCATGCGTTGATATTGATGGGTTCTTGATAACTATTGCATGAATCAAATAGAGAGGAAAAAATGACCTGAACATGTTCGTGTCCTCCTTGGTGAGATCGATCGCTGTCTCTTCGCTGGACATTCTACCTGAAATCAAAGGAAATCATGAAAAAATTTATTATTTATTTATATTTGAGAAAAAGAACGAAGAAAATCGGTGAAAATCGCTTTTCAAATCACAAAAGAAACGAAATTCATTTCAAATTTTTAATGCTTCCCTCTTGTCCGAGGGGACCAATACTCTCTCGGTGAGAGACACAGAGTTTTCGTGTCAATGGAGCGCGATTGAAAAAGTAACAAAATATTTCACCGTGGTTTCCCTTCTTTTCCTGAAATTAGAGCTTCCCTCCGTTTTTCTGTCATGATCACTATAGATGTTCATGAAAATGAAACCGCTCATTTTGTCTGAAATCACGTAAAACTTATTGATTCTCCTCTAAAATTTGCTGCAAACAATTATTTTTCAGACATAAGAAATAAAACAGGAATAAATTATAGGTAAAATCCAATAAATGTTGCCTCCAGTGACTGATGAGGAGGAGAATCCGATAAAACCATTCACCAAACGAGATATTTCCAATTATTATCGGAACCACGTGGTAAGTTTGACACTTTCTGCTCCAAAATATAATCCTGAAAAGTTATTAAAACACAATTAAAAAACGAAACAAGTGAATGTAGAGATTCTGGAACATAAAATAAATTTCAGTTCGATTTCAACTTCTATCGAAAGCTTCCACAAGATTTGGCAGGAAATCCGGATTATGATTTCCAAGATCACACAGATCGCTTAAAGGCTGCAGCGGTACAGATTTCAAAAGGTGTTCAGTCAAAATAAAAAATACTGAAATGTTCAGCTCGAAATACGAAAAACCGGGAACAAAGAAGAATACGATGAGCACACAGATCTTCTTCACGATTATTTCAGATCCCCAGAGATCTTACAGTGAGCGGTAAAACAAATAAAAATTATATATGTAGCGGTATTTTTCTAGAAACTACTTCATCTGCAAAAACAAAGCGTTTCTGAAGTTATGCGAGATTTTCGATTATTTTATTTTCGATATTTTCAGAGGGAATAGCATGCGGTGAGTAGAGTTGAGCAATATCTGAAAATAAATAAAAACAAATAAAGTTTCCCGATAACGTGCTTGAAAAGGGCGATCTGAAAGCTAAAAATTTCCAACATATGTATTTTAAAACTTCACTTAAACAATTTCTCTCAAAATTGTGGTTTCGAATAAAATTTGTATTAATTGAAAGATATTCTTGAAATTCTGGCTGTAACATCAAAAATATATTAATAATTTATTCAGTTTTTGTTATAAATTAAAAAATAAATTTCATTCAAAAGTGGTTAAGAAATGTTTTCCACTGAATTATTTTTATTTCTTTCTAGATCCTTTCATCTTTGTGAAGGCCCTGGCTACTTCGTAGAAGCAGTTTACATTTCTTGGCTCCGTTCTCGTTCTTGGGATGGTAAAGATCATTATTGGCAATGGGCAGCCAACACATTGAATCCATATTTCGAAAACAAAAGTTGTTTTGACAAATTGATAGACGATTCCCATATTAGAGGACACATGGATCATTGGTTCTTCGGACCAAGTGATGATGGAGATGTGGAAAAACTGACAGAAGATTACCTAAACAAACACAATTTGGCAGGCACATTTGATTTGGTCACTGCAGATGGAAGTACGAATACACAAGGCCAGGAGGGTCAAATCGAGGCTATTGTAAGCAACCTGATACGGGCAGAAGTAGAAGCTGCCCTACGACTTCTTCGCCGAAACGGACGACTAATTCTGAAGACGTACAGGTTTTGTTTAGAGGACACGAGAAAAGTCATGTACAAGTTAGCTGACAACTTTTCTAGTATCAAAGCAATCAAACCGATGGCCAGTCGTCCAGGCAGCTCTGAGGTAAATCATTTTATCAGCTTTATGAAGGTTCTTGTTTCTCTTACAGCGTTACATAGTTTGCGATGGTTTCGGTGGAAAAATGAAGATTGACGTCTACATGCTTCTTCAATGTGACGAGTTTTTCATTGATAAACAAGTGAATCGAATAGAAATGCATGTAAGGACATTTGCAGAAAAAGAAACGGAATACACCTGGGAAGAGCGAAAGAATTTTTTTAGAATTATGAAAGATAAATACTTCACTGCCGAGTAAGTGAAACAGAAAAAATGAAAACAAATTATGTAAAAAAAACAAAACTTCAAAGGACACAAACATTTTTCCCATCATTTTATTATGTTCAAAAGAATTTAATTTGCTTAAGGAGCGTTCGCTACGTTGAAGAGCTGAAGAAAATGTTTCCACGGAGATCTCATCTGAAACCGAGTCCTTGGATTAAGCTCTACGGACACAATTTGATCAGAAGATACAATCCAGCTGATCTTCCGAATTCTATTGACAGATATATCAATTCGGTAAGTTATTTAAAATAATTAAAATAACCTTCAGAGTTATTGCAGTTAAAATAATAGAAACAACTATTCCAGTTTTTTCAGTCGAATTGTTGTTAAATCTAGCTTTGCCTGTTTTGCATATAACAATTAAATCACATTTTTATAGGCTAACGTCATTGATCCAGATCAACATCCGATTAATATAGATTATATTGTCGAGAAGCTGATAACGGCGAAGGTAGAATTTTAACTCGTCCCAAAGAAACGATCGAAAGGGCTCGATCCGTTTCTCATTTTCTCTCTACCCCTCTTTTTGTAACAGAATCTCTACATCACCAGCAATATTCCTCTGCACACTACTGACTCGTTATTCATCGATCCAGTTGCTTTTCAAGCTATTCAATTTCATGAGCCAAAAGTAATCTTAAAATTACACATTTTGTTTGAAAAAGTAGCTAGCTCACAGTATTTCTATTTTTAGATCTATTACGATCTTTTTGAAAAAGCTTCAACCAAGAACTGTGCCCTAGAGGATGAATGGAGGTGTCATTTCCAAAGAAATAATCGAAATTATACACTAAGTTTGGAGGAGAATGTGACTATTGAACACATCTTGGCAGCATTGGCTGAAGGATTTGATAACGTGAGTTGTCAAAGTATAAATCTACATAACCAAACTGTAATTGCATTCTAGTATATGGAGTCGTTCACATTGACCAATCTACCAGAAGTCACACCTCCATTATGGCTATCACGGATTTCTGCATCAATGTTTGTCCTATTCTACACGCTTTTTGAAAGATGCGAAACCAGTCCAAGAAAAATTTGCTGGAAAGACTTGGTAAGAATTGCAATGAAAAACAACTAGGACTTATAATAACGTGATTCATACCCAAAAATGTCACCATTAAATAATTTTTGGCAGTTTTCTAAGTTTCATATTAATAATTCCTGATAGAAATAGCTGGTACGCTTTTTTATCCAATTTCCAGAAAGGCAACCAGTCTGTCCGTGCACTTCTCTGCCGCTTACGATTCGAACTCGCCACTTACCCTCCAGGAACCAGTATGCGATGCTTCGTTCCACTCCATATTCTTGACACTTTCCATCCTCACATTTGCTATAGAAATGTACTCCATTTAGCTACCACCTACAGATCATTTCAGCCACAATAATAATAAAACCTGAATCCACTAAAAAAAATAGTCGTTTGAAAACCCATCTCGGAAAACGTCGTAACGTCGTATCTCGTACTTTTTGTGCACATTTTCTCAATACTGTTGTGTATTTATTGCCCTTGTTATCCTTCTGGAAAATGCTTTAAATCTCTATCATTTCTGATTATTGCATTCAAGTTGTTAACCATTTTTAAAATGATTGAGGGTTATTCACGCAAATGGCTAAAGAAATCAATTACCCTACGAATGTTTAAAAGTTGTTAAAGCCGACAATCTAAGCCAAGATTAAAAAAATACATTTTCATGCCGGATTTGAACTAAATTTCTAACTTAACCAGTTAAAAAAAAATTCTAATCGGTTTAATTTATTTCTTTTAACTTCTTCTTGTCATTCACGTGAATTAACTTCGTTAATATTTATTTCGCATATTAATATATTCAAATAAAATTAAATAGATTCTTTTTTATGTTTACAAAAAGCAATATTAGGATTTCTATCCCAACATTTATGTTATTGGGATATTTAGAAAAAAATGAGACATTCTTTTTTCTTTTCCAATTGTTCAAAGTATTCTACGATGCCATTGTGATTCTTCAAATTATTTTCTTATTTTTATCATCATTTCAATGACAATCGGTGGAGATTCTAAATACAAAAATCGAGGGCAGGCGCGCCCATTAAAAAAAAAGAATGAGAGCATGCCGATTTAACAGAGATCTGTCGTTTAAAATGTTAGAAACCCCGCGAAAACAAAAAAGAAGTTTTGAATACGGGACAGAGAATTGTGAGCTGCCGCTCAGTCTTTTTTGCTCCTATTTAGCCCCTCTTCGCGCCATTCAGCTCCACCTTCAAAAGTCGATCGTCGAGAAGATTTGCTATAATCGCAGGCAAGCGGAGATATTTTCTCCGCATATTATATCTTTTTTATTTAAAATCTATAATTTATGTTTTAATATAATTGGAATTTTCGTAAATATACGATAAAAAATAGTTATTAAGTCTTCTGCACCGCAATTATTCTTCAAATAGCTACTTTTTATTCTCCTAAGCATTTTTACTTCTCCAAGGGTTTCAGAATGAGTGGTCAAACTAGCTGAGAGTATTTCTTCATTCAAGATCTTTCAATTTTCTGAATAGTCTAACTGAATTTTAAAAATAAAAGTCAAGGAAAAAGTGCGCAGACTCATTGCAACTTCGCTCCGCTCTTTCAATTTTCCCATTTCTCCCAAATTGCTCTTCCCGTCCATTTCGTTGATTCTCCATAGCTTTAATTTATAGTTTCCTTAGTTTTTAGCAAAACAGTTTTCTTCATTCCTAAATCAAATTATTTGATTACATTTCAATGTTAAAAAATCAACATTTTTCAGAAGGAAATAAACAAACTCTTAAAAGAAGTTGAGAAGTTCTATATTAATTTTTCAAAATTTATTTTCAGAGCATTCGCTTTTGAAATGATGACTCGAAAAGTGATCCGAATGGCCTTCGAGAAATGTCTGGAAGCGGTGGAACCGAGGACGATAGTCAGGAATGTAAGATTTTGAATTTTAAAGTCCGAATGGCATGACCACTTATTGAAAGATCATGAGCGGAATACATCATTTTCTTTGTATTTTATCACATTTCCAGGCCATATCCGTTTCCTCCACACACCTGAATATTGCTGAAACTAGCGTTTCTATGTCGAATTCCACGAAAGTTGTGGTCATTGCTTTCGGAAAAGCATCTATTCTGATGGCCAGAGGAGCGCGTGACCGACTACAGGAGCCTCTTATTGAAAAGATGATTGTCATTGCTCCGGAACAGCAGAAGACATCTGTAGCGGCTTCGGAATTTGTCTGCTTCGCTGAACTATTGTTCGGAGCAAAGAACAATCTACCGGATACAAACTCTGTTTCGGCAACGCAAAAAGTGATTAAAGAAATTCAAGACCTTGATTCTGAATCAACTATTTTCTTATTCTTAATTTCTGGAGGTGGATCGGCTCTACTCACTGCTCCGAAACCTCCCGTGAGCCTAACCGAAAAGCTGGAAGTCATCAAATCATTTCAAGCCCGTGGATCCACTATCCAAGAACTTAACACAATTCGCCAAAGGCTATCAGATGTAAAAGAAGGAAAGATTTTGAACAATATAAAGGTTTCATTTCTAATAACACAACCTGCTTCCCAACTTTGCTCCGATACAGTGCTATATTAGGGAAATTGTTTCCCAGTCGCGCCCGTTAATGTTCTCGCGAGTTGATCTCTGATCTCATTTCGTGGTTCTGTTGAGTGTAATCCAGTGTACCGTGCTGTGTGTTGTCCCTAATCGCCCATGACCGATGCGTACTTGCTGCGGAAAGTCACGTAGTCCTCCTCAACTTAAGAGTTCTTCTGGATCTGAGTGTCGATCTCTGTGACCCCGAGGATTACGGTGCGATTCACGATGAAACCAAATCCTCCTAACAGGAGCGCAGGTTCCGTTTATCTAAAAAAAAACATCCCGTTTCCATTCTGATATATTGTTTTTACTTCAACTACTCAATTTGTTTCGTAAAGTCCAAGGATGACAATTTGAAATTGAAGGGGCTTTTAATGCCTTTGGCTGGTTTATCTGGCTCCTCAGTTCCCTCTGCCAGACGAGGAATACTCTGTGATTTGTTGTTGTGAGCAAATCTTTTGGATACACTCCTCGATGTGAGGAAACCATTCGAAAAGGGATCTATGCACTGCTCTGAATCGTCGCGTAGGGGCTCGGTAGACAAAGAGTAGTGAATTCATAGTTTTCGGGACATTAGTAAATATGTCATTTTGGCACGCACTAACAATATTTTATCAAAAACCAATTATTTTCAGCTTAAATAATAATAATATTCAAAAACAATAATTTTATTGGAGCTTTGTATCGTATTTCCCCATATGATTAATGAGCACCACACCGTGGTTTAATCATGAATACATGCAATGCTCGGCTGCGGTACTGAAAGGAAAAGTAGACGGTAGCTCAAGAAATTCAATATAAATTTAATTGCACTTAAATTCGTGTTTAACGAATCCCAGTGACATTAACAACACGTCTAATTAAGCACGCATTTCGCTTAATTATGCGAATTAACCTCAATAGATTTATAAATTGAAGGCTTGAAAGCATTCATGCCTTCAAGCCTTCAAAGGTTCCACTGTTCAATTTTTTAAAGTTGTTGATATAGCCCAAAACAGTTTAATTTCCAATATTTTTCTAAGTTTGGATTTCTTTCTGCTCAAAAATTGAATGATCCGTTTTAGAAAGGCCGCTCCATTGCACTCATCATCTCTGACGTCATCGGAAATCCATTGGACTTTATTGCAAGTGGTGCCACAGTAATCCCAATGACTAAAAAACCTTCCATTTTTCAAGTGTTGAATCGTTTAAAGATGGAAGAAAAGGATCTGCCGAAATCGGTACAAAATATTCTGAAAGAAAATGATGGTGAGCTATATGAGGCATTATTATGTTTTACAAAGTTTGATTAAAGATCTGCCCTTACCATCTCTTTCTTCACCATTTCGCTTCCAAAATTTCATAGTCTCCAGCAATGAAATCGCCCTTCGTGCAGCTTTTGAATACCTCACGTCTTCTGGTTTCAACACACAAATAGTGACGTCAGCGTTGTCCGGAATTGCTGCTGAAGTTGGACAACAATTTGCAGATCTCATAGCCGGAAAAAGCATTGTTCAATCCATATATTCGAATCCTCTACTCAGCAATTTAAAAGATTCCGGAGTTTCTCTGAAATACCCTATAGCACTACTTTTTGGTGGCGAAACAACTGTCAAATTAGCTGAAAACGCAGGAGAAGGAGGCCGCAATCAAGAAATGGTTCTCAGCTGTTTAAACAGCTTAAAATCACGAGAACCAGCTCATAAATTCGCATTCTTGAGTGCAGGAACTGATGGACAAGATGGCCCGACTGATGCCGCTGGAGCCTTAATTTCAAATGAAGACTTATTAGGTCTTCCTTCTAATTTAAATCCAACGGCATTCCTCGAGAAGTCAGACTCCTACAACTTTTGGAGACAATTTAATGTTGGAGCATGTCATTTAATAACTGGGCCAAGCGGAACGAATGTGATGGACATCCAAATTCTGCTGCTTGATAAATTGTAAACGAAGCCTCTATAATACAAAATGTATATGTGAAACCGAAGAGAAATAAAAAATAAATAAATAGGAAGCGACACACAAATCACAAAACTTGCAATAAATACACTATAGTTTGAAGGGAAAAAGGCGACTTATACGTTACCAATTAGTATTTTGGTTGATTAAGAGAATAATTATTCGTATCGCGGGTGACATTGGAAACAATAGAACTCGAAAAAAGTACCAATTAATCAGGAAAGGGAATAAAATATGGTGTTAAACGATTTCAAAGTTATCCGAGTGGAACGTGGTTTCCATTGAGAAATTCACTGGTGACCCATCAGTCTTCACCACATCTTGTACAGTAATAGGCACGAACAAATTTTCTGAAGTAAAGCCAACAGAAACAGGGAAGAAATGATCTGCGTGGCCATTGGGCACTGTGAATTCAAGAGTTCCAGATGAGTTAGAACTGTCAATTACTGGCATCGACCACACTATTACGTTTTTCGTCTTATGGTATTCATAAGCACCTTCACATTCTCCGACGACTGGGGCAGTAGCAGTTCTGAAATTTGGTTCTGCTAAAACATCGTTTAATTTCCTTTATAACATACGGGAGCGGAACGATAATGCGAACATTATTCAATGTGATATCTTCTCTTTGTAGTGTGTATTCAATGTTGACTTGACAACCATCCGATGATTCTTGCGGCCAGCAGTTCACTGAAAGGAAAATCATTACAAATAATTCGAAAGAGTTCTAAATTAGAATTCGATAATTATTGACTAAAAATCAGATTAAGAGATAGTATAAGGCAGGAGGTTCCGACAAAATTTCTTGCTTCCCTCTTTCTCTTATTCCCACTATCTTACGATTGAATTTCGGTGCTTAAAAAGTAATTTCTAGGGTGTTAGTGGGTTTCATCCCTATATCTTGTCTGCAAAAATTAATAAAAGACAGATTGTTGGGAAAAAGCGTTTAGCATTTTGTAGAATTTATAAAAGAATGAACTACTCATAACAGCAACCTTCATTCGGGATTGGGTCATACCCTTCCTTTTTGGAGTTTCTTTAAATATGAATTCTGTAATTGGCTTATTTTCGATAACAAAATAGGAAATAAACTTTGTTTAAGCGATTCAACCGATTTGATAGTCCAAAACTGCTAAAAATGTTTTATTTAATATTTTACTTCAAGTTAAAGGTAAAAATAAACTATTTTTCAAAAAGTCCAAACTTCATATATTTAATTTGGCACCGAGCCTGAAACTCAATGCTATTTTAAGCTTTTCTTAACAAGCTTTCCCTGATTTTTAAGTCGGTTTAACAACTCAAAATTTGCATATTTTTTAATTTTGTTGTGAATAATTCCATGATTTTCTAGCTTAATTTCAAAAAACTATTTTAAAAACTTACAAGATATCGGCAATTGTTCCTCTTCTGTCAATATCATCTTCCATTTGAGAATTCCGACATCCGTATTGACCGGATAAGGTTTCCCATTAGGTTTCACCTTGAGTACAGAGGATGTCTGCCATTCCTTCTTATCAAGGTTAGGGTGGACTTGAAGTTGAGTTCCTCCAACTGAAGTGTTATGCATTTTAATGGCGATTGGGATGAATTCCGGTGAAGCAATGCAAAGAGTGACAGTGGCCTGAACTTCGCCAGATTCGAGCCCACCGTCCCGGCTGACACGAGCATTAACCTTCTCTTCCGTACGAACGTGAACTACTTCTCTCTTGACGCGTGGAGCTGTGGAGACAGGAGCGGCCAGGGAAGAAGCTCCAGCTAGAAGAAAAACAGCTATGCATTATTATTCTTTTTAATCGTTATGCATTTTTCTTTTAAAATGATGTATATCAATAGACCTTTCAATCATGTTCAACTATTTTTATATCTCTCACCTGAAAGGCTGACTTTCTCGACTGGAGCGATGCTCTGTCCTTGCTGTCTGAGCGTATTTAAGAAATCATCTTCGTTGTTGGCCTTTCCTCCCAATTTTAACGCCTTTCCACCACCGATAGGACCTTTTGTAGCAGCTATACGTGGAGCTACTGGTTCAGAAACGGCAGCTGCTGTTGGAGTGGAAGACGAAGAGATTCCTGTGCTTGACTGATAACTTGGCTTAAGACCTCTGCTCAAAGCCTCTTTCTGGGCTCTCTTCAGCTCTTTGGCCTTCTCAGCCATTGCTTGCTTGGCTGCTTTTTCTTGAGCTTCTTTAATTTGCATGAATACTCTTTCTTCGTGAGAATCCATTTCAGTGAAGGTTCTGATTTGAGCAAGGTTCACACTCTCACGGTATCCCAAAGTGACGACTTCATCGAAAGCAAAGATTAAATCAAAATCGTGTGCTAGAATCTCTTTTTCTTCATTTGAACGGCAATACTCTGGGATTACTCGAGAAAATAGTCGAAGGCTTTCCAGGTCATCAAGAATATTGGAGTTTTTAGTAGTCACCAAGACGAGGTAAAGATTATCGAGTGGATGGTAAACATAGCGCACGCTGTCCGTCTCGACGAATGTGTGCTGACGGGAAGCTGAAGAAGTAAATTTAACATTTTAAGGCAAAAATATCGAGAAAAACTCACAAGCTTCCTTCTCGTTTCCAACAAGCTTTGGGAAAGCGTCAAGCAACCCTTCGAGACGAGCTCTCGTCATATCATTGACAAATTGACGAGCCACAAGGGCTTTTCCCGATTTTGAGAAGATACAAGCAGCGATCAACACCATCGTTACTTTCTAAAAACTGATAAACTGATAGCAAGAAGAAATAGCAAACATATAAAAAGGTAAGCGTTTGAAAAATATTAATTTAAACAAAGATTCAACGAAGAAAATTTTTTTAAATATTTTCCACTCGGCAGAATGTCGGCAGAAAACCAAGAAACTTAAAACTTTGTTCATCATTTTTCGCAATGATAAAAGTAATAAAACATTATAAAATCTCGAAAAACCAAGTATAATTAGCTTCATTTTTTAAACTATAATTTTCTTAATTTAAAATTTTCAGAATGGAGTCAGAATCCGCCAATATCAGTCTAAGAAGATGAAAATCTGAATCCAACACACTGCAATACGTCATGTCGGTTCGAGACCTCACACGGCTGGAGGTCGCGGAGAGATGGGAAACTCGGCCAAGGAATGGTAGCAGTTACGAATCGCTTGTCTAGGAATATGTCGAGGTATGAATATATTTGCAAAAAAATCAGAAGAGAAAGGAAAAGCGAAAATGGGATATTGACTAACGGGGGCTATGATATGTAAAGTGTATTGAAAATATCGTATTATAAAAGTGAAAAATAATTTAGAAATATAGAAGATCTTGAGATTTTTCGAAAAAAAAATGTCTTTTCGTCAAATTCCAGAATTTTTCGTGGAAAATATCGGCAAGTTGCCGAATTTCCTAATCTTCCTAATCAAAACTATGTTGTTTTACGATGTTAACCACTTCTACACTATTAATTCTCGTTGTAGATTATTAGTTTTTAATTTCAAGATTTTCGCCCTTCTGGTAAGTCCAAAGAGTTGTTGTGAAGAATTTTTTTGCACATAGGAATATTTCTTTATTCAGCATTTCCTTCAATTAGTACCTATAATATAATCGATTTCTATTTCTTGCCTGGACTACCTAGGCAATACGCGTCTTCGAACATCAAGAAGAAGCAGAATTGAAAAACTGGTATTGACCAATGATTGCCAATTTTTTCGCCTGGTTTGGTTTTTTTTTCCATGTTACACCGTTTTTTCTAGGTGATAATATATATATACTGCACTCTGAATTAAGGGTTCCACGAAAGACGGAGACGAAAATTCGTCTTTTTTCTCGTCGTTCGTCCCACGCCTTTCGCCTCGTCTTGTCCGCAATAAAATAACTCAATAGGCTTTCTATTCTCGTATAACTCGTCACTTCCTAGGTTCCACGTATCTTCGTACTTTGCGCACTATGACCTTACAAACATATTTCGCACTTGGTAATGCATGAAGCTGCGCGAAACCCAGGAAACTATCTCTGCGCCAGACGAATTCAAGACGAAGAAAAAGATGACATGTCGGCGAAGATAGGACAGGACGGGCGAAATTTTGCCCGAATGGAAGCTTTACTCTGAATTACTGCTTGTTGTTAGCAGTTTTTCGCTTTTAGAAGCTATTGCGATTTCTCAAAGCAATTGTCAGCTTTGTTGAAGTCGTTGTTGAAAAGAAGCCGGCGGCCTCTTTTTACCACTTTCCCATAATGACAGCATCAGGTATGGCCCTTGTACTCTGCCTGAGAGCCTTTAAAAGACGGCTTCGGAGATGTTCCATTCCAATCCGGCAGACGTTTAGCAAGATAGGCCATGTGACGGTGGATAAAGACTGTACTGTACATGATCCAGTTTTATTCGAAACCCCATATTTTTCAACAATTTTTCGCGTATAATAGCCACTAAAATCACCTAAATGTGTATCTACCGTTGCAAGTTGCACTTTTAAATTAACAATCTTGATAAATTGAAAATGCATTCAGTCTATAGAAGGTTATAGTAGGATCTTATCGTTTCAGTACTATGCAATAGCACCACTCATTTCAATTATCAAAACCCATCAAATGTAGCACGAACTGGGTTGAAAGATAAGATATCAACGTGAAACTTCAAACGTTCAAGGGAATTTGTTCTCATTTTCGCCCTACTTCTGCGCACACTCCGCTCATCACTGCTCCATCCACGCCGTCCGTCTATACAGTACTGTGCAAACTATACGAACCGGGGTGATTTTTACCGAAACTCGACTTTGGATGATCCGATCGACCCCAAAGCTTCAGGAATAGAGAAAAACGCTTAAAAATGAGTTTGAATGATAAATTACGGTAAGCAGTAAGAATTGCGAACTTATTTTTGAATTTTTCGAAAATCGGTAAAATCGGTAAAATCTGATTTTTTGGTTTTTTTTTTTTACTTTTTTTCAAGTATAATCGTTCTTTTATGCATGAATATTGTTATTTGGAATAGGTAGACCACGTGGCTTACCTAATTTATCAGAATCTCAGCGATTGGCTATCATCCGTGGTCGTCACATGGGTCTGGACATGCCCACCATCGCGAAGCAGTTCAAGACTTCTAAATCGGTTACCTAGGCTTTGAACACTATCGAAAGGTACTGGAAGACTTTCGAAAACATCACCAGGAACCGACAGAATCATTGTCAGGATGTGCAAGAAAAATCCGCGGCTGACAAGTACGGACATCAACTCGGAAGTGAAAGGCCAATATGGAGTCGAGGTTAGTTTTTTGGACATTTCTCAAAAAATTTGAATCGATATGGCTTATAGGTGTCCAACCACACTGTCAAGAGACGTGTGCATGATTCTGGACTCTTCGGAAGGCGCCCTGTGAAAAAGCAAATGATTTCTGAGAAGAACCGTCTGGCTCGATTGAAGTGGGCGAAGGATCATCTGCACTGGACTAGTGTGTCGTGTCGATTCAAAAATCGATCAATTTTGATTCGATTTGTTGAACGGGCAAATCGATTTGAATCGATTCGATTTCGCGAATGAATCGACTTGAATCGATTCGATAAAATCGAATCAACAAAAGTAGTGCAAATGCGCTCTACAGATCAATGCCTTCGGCGGCGGTTTGAAATCGTATTTTCCTTTGAAAAATGCAATTTAATAAAAATTGATCATTGATCGGTAGAGCGCATTTTCTTTATTTTTGCATTATTTTTGTTCGATTCCAATTCGAATCATGTTGAATCGATTGAATCGATTCAAAAATTGTCGATTTAATTCCATTCAATCGATCAATGCCAAAATCGACACGACACACTACATTGGACACCTCAGCAGTGGAATAAGGTACTGTAGAGCGACGAGTCGAAGTATTTGATGATTGGCTAGAAGGAATCACTCATGTACGACGTCCGGTTAACAAACGGTACGATCCCAAGTACCAGGTTCCGACGGTTAAGAACGGTGGTGGTAACGTCATGGTTTGGGGCTACGTACATGGACAAGTACGAAGTACCAGTACATGGTACATTTACAAGGACATTTTGGAGAAGGAAATGTTGCCATATGGAAGGTCTCAGATAGGTCGTGGTTGGTTGTTCCAACAAGACAACGATTCGAAATACTCTTCCCTCTTTTTTAAGGATTGGTTCGCACAGCGTCAAATCAACCTGGCCAAGCCAATCTGAATCCCATTGAGCATCTCTTGGAGGTCCTTGGCAGACGTTTGAAAGCCAGAAAAGCAAAACATTGTAACGAAAAATTCGAGAAACTCAAGGAAGAATGGACCAAAATCCCACTTCAGACCCTGATGAACTTGATCGACTCGATGCCAAGAAGATGTGAGACCGTTATCAAAATCAAAGGATGGCGACCAAGTATTAAGTTAATTTAATAATTTCGTATAATTTCCCCCAATTTTTAACTTGTCATTTTTGTTTTTTCTTCCCATGAATAACAAAAATCAAAATATCAATTTTTTAAACATTTTTTTGAGTAAATTTGTTTTTTTGTTATTGAAACTTATTTTTTAAGCGTTTTCCTCAATTCCTGAAACTTTGGGGTCGATCGGATCATCCGAAGTCGAGTTTCGGTAAAAATCACCCCGGTTCGTATACTTTTGCACGGTACTGTATGTGATCGCCAAATAAGCGTGACTTTTGCACAAAGCTATAGCAATTTGCTCAAAAAAGACAGAACACGATAAAGGTAAAAGAGGGATACTAGAATAGGATTAATAAAAAAGCAGGATTTGAACCACAAGTTTTCATTGAAAAAACGGAGACAACTATTTCCTTAGATCGCAGCAAAAAAAAATTAATTTGCAATCCTAGCGTACGACCACTTTGAACGTCTCAAAATAGAAATGCCTCTCCTTGGAATTGCCTCATTTTGAAACTCCGTTAGCAGATAGTTAGGGAACGTGCATAAAACCTGGAAGGCGATTTGGCGGCAGCGGCAGTGAACTGGCAATATTTTCACTCTCATTCGAGGGAGCGAAGACTAAAAATAGGCCAAAATAGCGCAGAAACCGAATAGGGCTCAAGGGCAGTAAAAATGGCATTACGTAGCCGCGTACAGTACCACATGCATTTCAAATTTAGGAATAAACACCGCGAAAACCGAATTTCCTGCCGATTTAGACTTTTTATTTAATATAATAATTGTAAAAACGCAGTTATTCCGCGGGAAAACATTGAAAAATAGAAGAACATTCACAAAAAATCGATAAATGAAGCGAAATTTGGCCTAAATTCAAAATACGTGTGGATTATTGTAGGTACAATGAGCAATGCTGCAGCATTTTATCTCTGCACTCTCCTCGTTTCCACTACCTCTCGCCAATGGCCAATAATCGCCAGTACCATCCCATTCTGACCGTGAGTTTTCATGTATTTCAAGTTTACGTTATTATCAAAAAAATTGACCGACCATTTGATGAAATTCTGCAAAAATGTTACCATTGAAAAAAAAAGAAAAAATTAGAAAACGTTAAATTCAAGCAAAAACGTTCACAGTAGAAATATTGCGTCATAGCTCTACAGAACATGCGAATTCCATCTTCGCCAGTGCTAAATAGGGACTGTCCTATTTCGTTGGTTCCTCTGACTAGGGAACCTCGAATAGAAATCCTCTTAAATTTTTCTAAAAATTCGAACACTGGTAATTTCGACTACGGAGAATTCAATACATATGATGGTTATCTGAGGGTGGGATGGAAATCTGCAAGGTGTGGATTCGGTTCTGCTCCACGGCACAATTTTTTCGCTTTTCTGATTTTGCTTTTTTTTAAAGTTTAATTGGATCATGGCAAAAAAAATAAAACTATTTCATTTTCTATTCATTGTTTACCTTATTTTTCCTGTCTATTTTTATTCCTCTCATGATAGTCGTTGAGAAAGTTCTTGATTATGACATTATGCTCATTGGAAGTATCTTCCAAAGAAGCCTTGCCTGAACGGAGAGAATCCTACTTTCGCCGATTTCCTTCTCGAAGCTCAGAACTCTGCTGCTGATGAATCGTTCGAAATTTCAACATGACGAAAAATATTAGATAAAGGTATTCTTTGAAAAAGTCGTTTGACCAAATGCCTAATGCCAAAAAATGCTTTTCTTTTGGTGGACGGAGTAGCTAGAAAGATCAAAGTGCCATTGACAATGTCAAAGTCTCGATTTCCAGAAATTTCGACATTTTGTTTTATTTTTTTTTGCCATAATCCAATTAAACTTTTATGAAAGCAAAATCAGAACAGCGAAAAAACTGTACCGTGGAGCGGAACCGAACCCGTACTTCCAAAATTCCCATCACTCCCTCTTCACCTCCCGGCCACCGTCGCTTGTTGTTTATACAGTGGGGAATGCATAGAGGAAATGGCGCGGAGCTCCGGATTTTCAGATCAAAATATCTCCATTTCCAGAAATTTGCGTAAATATCCACCTTGTGTACTGAATTGTCCGTAGTCAAAAGTACCTGTAGTCAAATTTTAGAAAAAGTGAAGAGGATTTCTATTCGATGTTTCCTAGTGAGGGACGATCCTGCTTTGCACTGAATTCCGAGTAACAGTTCTACTTTAATCGACATAGAATCGTTGTACCTGTTAATTATGCTTAAAATATTACAGTTTTCTGATGCCAATTTTCAGATTTCTGATTAATCCTTAGTTTTCGTCGCATTTACGACTAATGATTAACAGTCTTTGTGCATTATTTACAAAAAATAACCAACATTTGAGAATTTGCGTCAGAATATAAATGTATGTTGGGCTTAGTTCAAAAAAGCAATAGAGCGCACTTGCAGACGTAATATACAACAGCGTGCGGTTGAAAATACCCCATCACTTCCCGGATCGAAATGCGACTGCCCCACTTGCCTCCACTCGCATATCCGTCCCCCGTCCTCTCCGCTCTTTTCCGCTTCTCCCATCGGCTTCCTCTAGTATCTCGCCCGCCCGTCAGCCCGCGTTACGTCTTTGTCCATATCTTGTCTTCTCTGCGTTTCCCTGCCCCCCATTCTTACCCGTGTTTCCCATCTTTTTGCCCGCAAGGACTCAACAAACAGAGAGATAGAAGCGGGCGGGCGGCGGGTGACCATTGATTTTTACGCCTATTTAACCATTCTATTCGATTTCTTTTTGCTTTTCCAGCGTTTTTTCTGGTTTAATTTACGATACGGGTAAATTTGAAATACATTTTTTAAACATTAAAACGAAACGGACTTTTATGGCTCAATGGCTTAATGATACCGCGCGGCTTTGTACTGAACTATTGGAGCCTTCTTTATCCAGCTATATCTTGTTAAATTGATTATAAGATAAGTAACGAATCACTTTGTATCACTATGCTTTATTTATGAAGCAATACTAGGAGTATTATTTGAAGCCTTATGTAATTGAGGAAGAACCGGCTAGTTTTCGAGATGACGCCATGAGCGCCCTTGCCGAAAAGCGCCTCTAGAATAGACCGCCGTGTCACCGAGAGTACGCCAATATTTGAAAAAAAAGATCACTCGGGCACATAAACCCTTTTCAATCATGGCACTATGCCTCAGATTGGAAATCGAGCGTTAGAGCGAACATGCGTCACTAGCTCACGGAATTCTCTGCGTCTCCTCGTTTTGCGTTATACAAAGAAAAACAAACGATCGGTCTCTCTGTGAGCCAGCTATTGAATTCTATTCTGACCATTGAATTTGTTTGCGATTTTTAGATAAAGGATCGTTGAGGGTCTGATGTCTCGTATCGCTTGAACAACACGGTTAAGTGACAGCTGAAAAGCCGTTTATCGAACTGAATTTCCTGAAAACATGCACTTTCTAGCATTTTCACAAAAGAATGACGAGAAAAAAAACTGTTATTAAAAATTATTATAATGATCTTGTTGCAATCGTGCCATTTAGAAAGCTTATTTGAGCAAAACATCGATTATTAGTGTCTAGTCTTCTGTAAAAGTGAGACGTGCTCTTGAAGTTATTATCCATCCGCGAGGACGTGATTTTTCGTTTAAAGGCGCTGTTTGGGTCTCGTTAGGGGATAGCGCGTTTTAACGCGCTAATTTAAAAATTGTAAGAAAGCGCACACACTGCGTTTGTGATTTATTCAGTTTAATAAACAGTTTAAGAAATTCGACAATAAAAATTAATTTAAAAAACATGATTTTCGAAGCAAAACAGTAAAAAAAATTCCAATATTCGCTTCAATTTTCGAAAAAAAATCACAAACGCAGTGTGTGCGCTTTCTTACAATTTTTAAATTAGCGCGTTAAAACGCGCTATCCCCTAACGAGACCCAAACAGCGCCTTTAAACGAAAAATCACGTCCTCGCGGATGGATAATAACATTCCAGATGGAAGCGATGTATAAGGTATTTTTGAAAAATTATTTAATGGGGTTATTCATGAAAAGCACGAAAAGCATTTTAATGCAACAAAATGCATTTTTTTGCATTAAAATGCAATCGTGAATAACATTAAAGTGGCATTTTTTGCATTAAAATGCAATTGTGTTTTTCATGAATAACCCCATAAGTATTTAAGCTATCTGCAAAAATTCTGGAAATGCTCATGATATCGGAAAATACTGTTGGATAAAGGTTTTCTTAGCCGTTACCTAACCAAATTTTATAAACGATTTATATTAAGCGAAAAAATATTCAATTTTTAAACGATAATACAAATTCTGGACCAGCACTTGACAAATTGTATCATAAATTAACGAAATTAGGAACCTATCGAAAAAAATACCGAGGAAAGAGATTACACAAAACGTGAGGGCACAGAGAAGTTCTTCTCGTATCCGTGGAGTAGTGCATGCTCGCTCAATCTTGATCTCCAATCCGGGTTAAATGATTTAAAGTAAAAATTAAAATGAAACTTTAAAAAAAAGATTTTCTTGGGGTCCATAGCGTTATATTTTGTAGCCCAAAGTGCAGTGTGTCGTTTCGAAAGCATTTCGAAAACATTTTCCGAAAAAGAAAAATTCTCCAGAAATGTTTCTCGTTGATTTCTCGAAAAATTTCCGAAAAATCAACGAGAAAACTTTCTCGAGAATTTTTCGGAAGTTTTTCGAAAATTTTTCGAAAAGCGCATTTTTTGAAGCGACACACTGCCGAAGTGCTAAAATTTCGAAAGCTGTTATTCCTGAAGCTGTTAACCACAGTATTTTGCTGAAAAATATGGAAACGCAGTTTCGACAGTCACAATTCGTTTCCGGTATACATTTTCTTTGTTCCGGGGCCACTGCTTCCTCCGAGAAAACTGCGGCGAACAGAGAAGTATTAAGAACATTTCTTGAGAACGGTGGCAAAACGTTAAAGCAATTTGCTGCCTATCGATATCCTCCGTCGGTTCACCTTTAGAATTTGCAGTGATTATTAATTTAGAAGTAATATATGTCGTGGAGAGGTCGGCTAGCCAAAGGGTACAACGGTTCAGTGCAGCGTTTTTAGAAATTACTATCAGCTTAATGGTATTTTCAGCCATTAAATGCAGGTCTATTTTTAACGAGCGCTGAAATGCGGAATTTTCTTCGCGCGATATTTTCTAAAGTGGTGTAAAATATACGGATTCTGCAGCAGTGATAAACTACAGTTAGATGGGCGGGCTGTCCCATAAAACCGTATTCTCTGTAGAAATTTCGCAATATATTGCTTTGTCTTTTTTTGACATCGAAACGGAGTTCCCACAGAATCGTGGGAAAGGAGTAGAATGAGAGTAAAAGGTAACCAAAAAGCGTGAAAAGTGAACGGACAGAGATTTGTAAGTTCGCAGCATGTTTTCGCACTGTATATCAGAGAAGGGCGAAATTCCGGATCCCGCCGTTTTTTCATTCCGTTTTCCGGATTCCAGATTCCGTGAAAAAAATTTTTTCCGTTTTCCGGATTCCGTGAAAAAACATTTTTTCCGTTTTCCGGATTCCGTGAAAATTTTTTTTTCCGTTTTCCGTTTTCCGGATTCCGAGTTCCCAAAATCCAATTCTGCACAACTATGAGTTTTAATACTTTATTCTCAATTGTTGTGAAAAGTATACTTTTTTGAACTCCCGCAAAAATTTTTGCAAACAGAGCGCATTTACATCATTTGATTCCCTCATTAATGGTTAAAATTCCGGCATTTAATTCGGGGGGTACAAGGATTCGGGGGTACCAAGTTCATGACAGTAAATCTGTTTTTGAGTCATTGTTCAGATCTCCAAGCAAAAATCATGTTCCGGAGTTCAATATGAGTACTGACTCATCCAATTCTTTGTCTTCCCAAGTACCACGAACTGCAAAAAGACAGAAGAAGCGTTCCCGAATCATGAACTTGGTACCCCCTTGTACCCCCGAATCATTGTACCCCCCCCCCAAATTAAATCCCTAAAATTTCGTTTTCCACATGCCGCCGTTTTTTACATTCCGTATTCCGGATTCCAGATTCCGTGAAAAAATTTTTTTTCCGGATTCCGAGTTCCCAAAATCCAATTCCGCCCTACTCTTCTGTATATGCAACCATACGGTCTACGCTTCGCCCGTTTCCTTTTTGTGTGGTCTCGAGCAGCGCATTTTTTTTTGTTTTTCATTTTCTGAGCGATACGTAACGATAAATTTTTTTTTGCAATTTCAAAAACAATTTAAACTCGCGGGTAACTGTTTCTTCGCTGATTGAAAGTAAATTTGCTGCATTATGCATCTTTCGAGCAAAAGGGCATTCCAATAGAATATACTTACATTTTTTGCGATTAGAGTTGAGATACAGCCAGTGAGATGCCAGTAAAATAATGAAAGACTGAATTCGTTTTAATTTGTGGTATTTTCGAATTATGCACTGTGACGTGTTTCTATGTGTAACAATTCAACGTCTAAGTATTCCTCTATCGAAGTGCGTTTCAATGATCGTGATTTTATAGTTTTTGAATTCATTATTTAATAATTATTCGGTGTCATTAAAAATTACAATTGTAAAATTGCAGGAACGAGGATGAATGCAGAAGTAAAACTAGAAGAACTGGAGCAATTTAATGAATGGCATTCTGGTATGTGGAAAAACGATGGTGAAAAACCACTATCTATTTCTCCATTTTCGAATAGATGCAGAAAACGAAAATTGGACGAAATTGAAAATGGAATACGAGAAGGCTTTTATACAGAGGTGACCATTATGATCTTCAACATGCCAATCGGAGATTTTCAAATAGGTTATCCCCAAACGCTTCAGTATATCTAGTAATGAGTTGGAAATGTGCATAGGTACTACATTAAATTCAGAAAGAACAAATGTTTTCTTGAAATTTTGGAGATACGGGGAAAAAGTGGCCGGATTTTCGTTGCACTGTACTGTGGGGGCACCCTAATATTCGTCTAGTTTCGGAAAATATTAAGCTTCTCATCGCTATTTCTATGCTGGCAGCAAATCTGACACAATTGTATAGTTATTTCAGAAACCGAAATGCGAAAACTTCAATGTATTGGTAAATGAGCTTGGTGCTGAAATTGATCGCTTGCGGTGCAGAAAATGTCGAAAAATATTGAGTGCTGGTCCAGGAGGACACAGAACGTGAGGAACAGAAATTTGAATCAGTTGCTTGAAATCTGCCAAAAAATATAAAATGAAAATGCTTCAGAAATCATAAAAATGGATCATGCATGGAAAAGGTCAAGAGAGCTGCAAAAAAAGTGGAACCCTACGAGCAGCAAAACGTTCGAAATTCCGTTGTTAAATATTTTACGAAATCGGGCGCTCTATTCAATAACGTGGATAATGCCGCATTTCGAGAACTTATCCGGGAATTGATAAACATAGGAAATCGGGAATTTGACACAGAATCTTTAAATTTACCATCGGAAGAGTTGATACGACAAGAAGTGGAAAAAAATATGAAAACGATGGTAGAAGAGATCTCAGAATTGGTGAAAACTGGTTTGTTTCAATAATTAAATGGTCGGTGATTACAGATTCATGAACCAGTGAAACGGAATGAGGTCTGTTTTGTTATCGATTTTGGAAAGCGGATACAGGATCTTTTGTCAATTTTTCTGGTTTTCATAGACCGAAGCGAGTCATCTATTAGATTGAAAGCTGTGCCGCTTTTATTTGTGCCAGCTTCCATTTCGAAAAATTTTGATGTGGTAGGATTTTTTAAAAATCTATAGAATAACGATTTGCTGATAATTTTCAGATATCTGATCTGATTGTTGACGCAGCGAAGAGGTTTAATTTGAGCGAAGACGACGTGAATTGTTTACAAGCAGTCGGCGACGAAGTGTCAAGTATCAAAAATATACCAGAACCTTCTCGATTCCGTAAGTGGAAATCAACTAAAATCGTTTGTAAAAGTTAAAAAAAACCTCATTCTTACATCAAATCTTGCAATTCTCTGAGATGATGCCGTATTTTTCAGTTATTTTAGTTCTTGTATGTCACGAGTCTTCAATTATTTCTCATGACAATCTCCCGGTTTTAATGAATATCTGCGCTATTTTCTTTTTTTTTCAGATACACTTTTCTCTAGACATTCAATTCAAGAAATGGCAGAAGAATGGCTGAATTCCTATGAGAAAACAGGGATAGAATATTTAAAAGAAGAAAAAGATCTGATCAGTCTGACAAATGAAGCAGTTGACAATTGTGCTAGCTTGGCAGCCGCACTGCAAAGAAAGCGGGTATGAAATCTTTCAATCTTTCAAATATTAAAAATGTGTATTTTACAGAAGACTTGCAAAATGATAACGTTACCATCTGCATACTGCCAAACTAAATTCTCAACGATTGACGAGTGCTGTAGAGAAATTTTATCAATGCAAAGTGAGATTGATAATATCGAAGATCCATTCGTTAAACATCTTCACGAGAAAGTTAAAAAAAATTCAAAAATTCTTGAAAAGACATTGAAAGTCATCGACTCTTTCAAAATCCCACTCGCAGTGTTCGACGGATGTGATCCAAGTCTCCATGAAATTGTTCCAATTATGTTTCAAATAAGAACAAATTTGAAAAACGATGAAGAAAATGGAACAAAAAATAATGATGTGGTAATTTCATATTGCTCAAGTCAATCTCAATCTGTGAAAAAGAGCATTTCAGACACTGGCCATAATTTCAAAGCTAGTTCGGATCTCGTTGGATAGATTTATCGAAGCAAAAATTGACGAGGTTCATCTATTAGCGGTTTTGTTGTGTCCTGGAATGAAAAGTTTGAATACACTTCCGGATGAATATAAGAAAAAGGTATTGCAGAAATTTCTTATATAGTAATGATTATGTGAATTTTGATTGTTTACTCCATTTCTGAGCTGTAATTTCGCTTTTCCGTCGAGTTAGCTTCTAAATAATTCATGAAAATAATTTCTACCTTTTCAGACTAATCATCTGATAGTAGAAAGACTTAGTAGTATGGATTCTCAACAGGAAGAATCTCAAACAACACAAAGGGTCATGTAAGTCTGATTTCGTTTTATAGTTAATGTTCTGAAACGTTTCCCAATTTCAGCTCCAGTCTTTACGAGACTCCAATTACAATGCCAACTTCTACGCAAGAGCTTGATGACTACAAAAACATGCCTCTTTGTTGGAAAGATTTTGAACTGAGCCCATTGGAATTCTGGGAAAAGTACGCTAACAGATTTCCTCGATTAGCTAAAATTGCATCATTGGTATTTTGCCAACTCGGAAGTCAGAGCGCATGCGAAAAGTCGTATTCGGAATTGAGCAAGTCATTCCGCATGGGCACACAAAAATTGGACCCGGAACTCTTGGAACATTTAATGATCTCTTATTCATATTCTAACAATCTCTTTTGATTCGAATTTACCGTTTTGTTAATAATTGGTGGACTAATATGACATAAAGAGTATAGTCTTTCAGGTACCTGGTGAGTCCAGCGAGCGATCTTCAAAAAAGAAATTGCTTCGTTGTTTTTCGGTTATGATTTTATAATTTTATCCATGCCATGGTCTCAGAAAAGAACTCACCTCTTGGTAGACTGAGCATGAATTGCTCAAGAGAAATTATTTTTTTTCATTATTTGCAGTGACCGCTCTAATGGTTTGCTTAAAACATTTTTGTAATGAATGCTTATAAATTTTGCTCCGAATTCTGCAGTCCGCATTTAAAGCAGACTACATTGTCACACCTGCACTGCAATCGAAAACAACGATTCTTGGAACCTGCCACCTTGGAGTCTACCACCAAACTTGACACATTTCCTGTTACCTTTGTATTAATGCCACAATCCATGACAACTTATTGATCATTCGTGGGAAAGATGAATGTTTGCGGATACTGTAGAATGATTGACAGCTGGAAAATATGGATTCTGAATGTTCAGAATATTGTTTTATGTAGATGCAAACATACTTGTTATGGCAAACGGAAAACATCGTCGATTCGGTGATTCGCTCATTGCAGAGGACAGGGCACTGAGCAGGGAAACTTTTAGGTTGAACACAAAGTTATGGCGTTTTTATGTTGTTTATTTTGTGAAAGATTTTTGAATAAAATGTTTGGTTATCTGTGGTCGTGTTATATATCATTTTAAAGAGCGTAATTCGCTCTATCTACTCGTCTTATTTACTTTTCCTTGAAATAATTATGTCACTTTTTATAGCATTTCAAAAAAGCATGGATAAAAGGCAAATTCGAACGATTTTCTTGTTCCAGTTCAAACTAGGCCGAAACGCTGTCGAGACAACTCGCGATATCAACGATGCATATGGCCAAGAAACCACAAATAAACGTACGGCACAACGGTGGTTCAAAAAATTCCGTAGCGGTGACGAGAGCCTCGAAGATGAAGAGCGTGCCGGCAGCCCGTCAGTGATTGATGACGATCAATTGAGAGCCTTAATCGAAGCCGATCTTCTCAAATCAACACGAGAAGTTGCCGAAGAACTCGACGTTGACCAATCAACAGTCGTTGTTCATCTGTAGCAAATAGGCAAATCAAAAAAGCTCGACAAATGGGTGCCACACGAATCAAACGAAAATCAAAAAAATCGTCGTTTTGAGGTGTCGTCCGCTCCTCTTTTACCCAATAAAAATGAGCCGTTTCTTGACCGGATCGTAACTTGTGATGAAAAGTGGATCCTATACGACAATCGACGACTTTCCGCGCAGTGGTTGGATCGTGATGAGGCTCCTAAACACTTTCCGAAGCCGAAACTCCACCAAAAAAAGGTTATGGTGACTGTTTGGTGGTCTGCAGCCGGCCTCATTCACCACATCTTCGTAAATTCGGGTGAAACAATTACCACAGAGAAGTACTGCCAGCAAATTGACGAAATGCATCAGAAGTTACGACGTATGTGCCCGGCATTGATCAACAGAAAGGGACCAATTCTTCTCCACGATAATGTTGCACAACCGACCCTGCAAAAGCTGAACGAATTAGGCTATGAGACTCTGCCTCATCCACCATACTCACCAGACCTCTCGCCCACCGATTACCACTTTTTCAAGCTCCTCGACAACTTCCTTCGCGAGAAATGCTTCAAAAGCCAAGACGATGCCGAAAATGCCTTCAATGAGTTCGTCGCTTCCAGAGACCCGAACTTTTACGCTACCGGCATAAATAAACTTGTTTCTCGTTGGCAAAAATGTATTGATTCTAATGGTTTTTATTTCGATTAATAAATTTGATTTTTTAAAAAGTTATGGTCATTTAAAGTTGAAGGTCAAAAAACGCCATAACTTTGTGTTCAACCTAATATTTCCCTATCAGTTCCAATTCAATACAGTTTTCTTTTTCAACAGTTTTATTTTTTTGAAAAATACAAATGCGATCGTCTGAAAACTGCAATGCTCAACTCAAAAGCTGAAAAGACACCGTTCAATTACAGTTTCAATTTTCAGAATGCTCTTTTCAGCTCCACATTGAAGCACGCTATCACAAGCACAAATCAAGTGACATTCATGGGTCTTACAACGAAAGAAGTGATTCTTGAAATTTCCAGTTTTTTAAATTCTACATAATGAGTTTTATAACTTTTTTAAAGCTTTATTCTTTCTATTTACATAAAATAGTCTCTTTCCATTTGAATTGTCATCATAATAAAGATATCGTCTACATCCTTATGGTAGCCAGTCGGGGGGGGGGGGCAGTCAGCCATTGTCAACTCTAATTAGATCAGTGACTCAATCTATTTACCACCACCGCTTTTTACACCATCTAGCCAATAAACTCATTGTAAATGACCCTAAACGGCGCACTTCCTGTACACCCGTATACCCGTATCGTATACCTGAGCATTCGACTCCGTGCAAAGTACGCCATCGTATCTTGAACACCGAAATTTTTCGAAATGTTGATTCGTGCATTTTATGAGCATTTTGTGAGTTCATAGAATTGAGACAACCGCTTCATTTCGGAATGCTCAGTTTACAGAGAGTTGAAAAAGTACTGTAGCCGAATAGATACAATACCATGGATGAGCTTACGTCTTTCAGTGTTCTCTCTGCAACGCCTTCGCAAAAGATTCAGATGAAGAATCCCCGTGTAAGGAACAAGTCTTTCAGCCAATGTGAATGCTTCCACAGAAGCCTGTAGTAAAATGTGCAAAAAATGCGTTTTTCAGTGGAAATTACCCAACTTTGAGCCTGTGTAAACGAGCTATCCATTGCAGGAATGTTCTGCAAATCATTTTGAGAATTGATGAAGCCGTAAGCAACATTTTTGACGTTGGCAGCCTTCGATAGCAGTCTCAAAGGAGACCGCTATGGCTCACTGGAGTGAGCGCAACTCCTTATATTTGTGTGTTTCACTACAAAAACCGATGAAATCGGAGTGTCGTCACTGCATTGTGCTATAGCAGGCGTGCCTGCAACGTTAGGAAAGCTTTAAAAGAATGCCAAAGATTTTGCTTTGAACTGACCCAATTTTCAATTCAAAACTACAGTTTTTAAAATGAAGAAAATCTTATATTGACTTCTAAATTACGGGTGACGTTTTATTGAAGGCATCACGAGTTTTGCAGAATTTCTGGTTTGATGCTCTCAGTGAAATCATTAGAATCGCTGCTATTATCGGATATCGGATCGCGAGTACGTGGTTTGTCGTATAGTGGCGGTGTTTGGGTCTCGTTAGGGGATAGCGCGTTTTAACGCGCCAATTTAAAATTTGTAAGGAAGCGCACACACTGCGTATGTGATTTATTCAGTTTAAGAAATGTGACAATAAAAATTAATTCAAAAAACATGATTTTCGAAGCAAAATATAGAAAAAATTCCAATATTCGCTTCAATTTTCGAAAAGAAATCACAAACGCTTAGCGCGTTAAAACGCGCTTTCCCCTAACGAGACCCAAACAGCGCATTTAAACGAAAAATCACGTCCTCGCGGATGGATAATATTTATTTCTATTATCAATCAATAAAATATTCCTGGGTTCCTGTGCTTTAAGTATGTGGTTTCCCTGCTCAGCGCCCTGTCCTCTGCAATGAGCGAATCACCGAATCAACGATGTTTTCCGTTTGCAATAATCAGTATGTTTGCATCTACATAAAACAATATTCTGAACATTCAGAATCCATATTTTCCAGCTGTCAATCATTCTACAGTATCCGCAAACATTCATCTTTCCGACGAATGATCAATAAGTTGTCATGGATTGTCGCATTAATACAAAGGTAACAGGAAATGTGTCAAGTTTGATGGTAGACTCCAAGGTGGCAGGTTCCAAGAATCGTTGTTTTCGATTGCAGTGCAGTTGTGACAATGTAGTCTGCTTTAAATGCGGACTGCAGAATTCGGAGCAAAATTTATAAGCATTCATTACAAAAATGTTTTAAACAAACTATTAAGCTTCAGTAGCTTTCACTGCAAATAATGAAAAAAAATTAATTTCTTTTGAGCAATTCAAGCTCAGTCTACCAAGTGGTGAGTTCTGCTCCGGGTCAGCTTCATTTCAGACAGTTCTGCCTTGTCATACCCTCGACGGGAAAAACGAAAACAACCGCAAGGGTGCCAGCTGATGACTTATGTAATAGTCATGTCTGAATTGGTGGTCCACAGAAAATGTTACAGGTGAGTCCAGGCAGTCAGATGTACTCTGAAAATTGTGAAGGCTTTCAACACCGATTTTCAGCTCAGTTTACGAGAATAAAAGAACTCCAAAATGTATTCAAAGAATTTTTGAGTTGATTTATGTGTTTTTCAAAGTGAATTCTTCAACGATGGATGGATGGATGATCTTACGTCTTTCAGTGTTCTCTCCGCTACGCCTTCGCAACAGATTCAGAGGAAGAATCCCCGTGTAAGGAACAAGTCTTTCAGCCAATGTGAATGCTTCCACAGAAGCCTGCAGTAAAATGTGCAAAAAATGCGTTTTTCAGTGGAAATTGCTCAACTTTGAGCCTGTGTAAACGAGCTATCCATTGCAGGAATGTTCTGCAAATCATTTTGAGAATTGATGAAGCCGTAAGCAACATTTTTGACGTTGGCAGCCTTCGATAACAGTCTCAAAGGAGACCGATGTGGCTCAATGGAGTGAGCGCAACTCCTTATATTTGTGTGTTTCACTACAAAAACGGATGAAATCGGAGCGTCGTCACTGCATTGTGCTATAGCACGCGAGCCTGCGACATTAGGAAAACGTTAAAAGAATGCCAAAGATTTTGCTTTGAACTGACCCAATTTTCAATTCAAAACTACAGTTTTTAGAATGAAGAAAATCTTATATTGAGACCATTTTACCCATTAGAAACTTGAAATTTTATGTTTAAGAATTCTTCCGTTAAAGGTTGCTTTTTAATTAGAGGTAATGTTTTGCGGAAGGTATCACAGAGTACTTCTAAATCACGGGTGACGTTCTATTAAATGCATCACGAGTTTTTCAGAGTTTCTGGTTTGATGCTCTCAGTGAAATCATTAGAATCGCTGCTATTTCTTCCAATACTTCCAATACAAAAGGACAGAATACGGCGGAATTGGATTTTGGGAACTCGGCGGAATCCGGAATTCCGCCCTTCTCTGCAAGAGGACAACCGGAAATATTGTACTGAAAATGTCCAAAGGTGAACAACAATTTTGGTAGTTTTTAATAAATTTCTAGTTCGAAACCTGGCTCTTGGTTGAAATCTCCTTCTTTTATTAACAGACTGCAGAACCTTGAATCTCCACAAAGCAGTATTTTGAACATTCAGAATCCTTATTTTCCAGCTGTCAGTCGTTCTACAGTATCCGCAAACATTCATTTTTCCCACGAATGATCAATAAGTTGCCATGGATTGTCGCATTAATACAAAAGGAACTGAAATGTGCCAACTTGTGTGTCAACCCAAACTCCGCCCACCAAGGAACGCCCACTGGATGAGTGGAGAGTATACGATCAGGTTCATTGACGACTCTTTCCAGTTTTCTCTTCATTATCCATTCATCCTTCCATCACGATTATTTCCTCTTTATTTCTTAGCCAACTTTAAAGAATCAGCTCTCATTTTAACCAAAAATATTTCATTTCTTTCTAGCCAATTATAGCCAATTTTCCTTAGTTTCAGAACTCCTGCCGACAGCACTCTAAATACTGTTCTGCCATCGCTGGTGTTCGTTGTTTAACAGCCGCCGCATAGGTGATCTCCTTTCCCATCTTTTGCACATTTTCATGATCTACCGGTTATTGTCACTTTTTCTCTTCAGAGCGCATAATTTTGTAACTTCAACTTTTGTTTTTTCTCGCTTAAATTTTTAATATTCTTTGCTCAAAGAGCAACTCAAAAAATGCTCATAACCTATCTTATGTACCTGCAAGAAATTGTTTTCTGCGCTAGAGCTAGGATCAGGAAAAAGTGATAATGCGTCCAACTTAAACGAATACTGTAATTTTTGGATTGGAAATTCAGAAATTTCACCGTTTTTCATTGGAGAATACTTCCAGAATTTCCCAGAATTATTTCTTGTTGGCGTGCCCCATACATAAATCGTCGTTGCTTCACCTGATTCTTTTTCAGAATTCGTCTCAACCACGTTCTCTCAAAATAAGAAATGACGGAAATCCCTCATGCCCTCTACCCAACGCCGTGTTATCCAAATGGGCAATTTGATAACCAGGAGAACCTGCCAAACATGCCGCTTTACTACCAGAACCAGTTTCGCAATTCCCCATATTTTCCGTATACTCCGCAGGTCTATCAAGTGCCGTTTATGGCAGATACACTTGGGGAGTATCAAAATATGTTTGAACAATACCAATGGAATCAATGTGCTCAATATGGAACGAACGAAGCGCCCAATTATGATCAACCCTTGGGCTCTTATATAGTTCTCACTTTGGAAAATGCCGCGAAATGGGCTAAATTCCACGAGATCGGCAATGAAATGATGGTGGTCAATAATGGAAGGTGAGTTCATTTCATTTCATACTTGTCATCCGGGCCGGCGCATTGCCGCTTCTCATTGAAAATTGCTGCTCTGCTCGTTTTCTACAGCTAGGGTGTGAAATCCAATTTCTGAAAGCTTCTAGTTCGATTATAGTTGGAATTACCAGTCCCCTCGAGAACACCGTCTCATCCCACCGCGTTGGAAATGTAGTCTCCGAATTTACAATTTTTTTCTCCTCTCATGCAATAAGAACACCGCTAGTAAATAAAAGCGATAATATAGATTACTGCAACTCAATTTTTATCAATAAATACAGTCGTAGAATTCGGCAAATAAAATTCGGAAATCTTAAAAAAATATATTTTTGGGAAAATAGATTTACCGACATAAAAAAATTTATACTTACCGAATTGTATTTGATGTACCTTTGATTCTTACAAGTTTTCATGCGCCTTTGATTATTACGGTACATTATTTCAGACGGTGAAGGTGGGAATCATTCGTGTGAACTCACCACGAAAACCGTTAAAAATTAGTGTTACCGTAATCAGTCAGCCTTTCAACAAATATGAAATTTTATTTATTTTTTTCCAATTTTAAGCATTGCTTTTTTGAAATGTGAAAACGCCATTGGCGATTTCTCTAACATCAAAGGTCACTGCGACCCTGACTAACGGTTTGCTCTAGTCCTGTGAAGCGCCGGCTGCTTCGTGAATTTTCGACAGCTTGCCAGTTTACATTATTAAATTAAAAATAAGTAATTTTGCGAAGGAATTCATTAAAATATCTCCACTGTCAGAAAAATAATAATCTTATATTTTGTAGGCAAATATAGATAAATTATTTGATAAAAATATCGCGAAATTTGCCTTAATCTGCTTTTGAATTTTTAAAATCACTTTTAATGGTATTTTTTCATTATTTTAATTAAAAAAAACAACATTTGATAGAGTTATGGACAATTTCCCAAAAATTTTCGCAAAATATACATCCGTACTGAACCAAATTTATGGTTTTGTTTTTCTTAAGTTCCGGAATCTATAATAGGCAATCTTGCTGAATTGGTTTGTGATAAATATAATTAATTAAAATGCTGCCCAAGGTTGCTGATGTTGCTGGCTGCCCTGCCACGAATTGCAGAATTGGACAACAGCCTGCATCTTTGTTTTGGATTAAAGCGCTCTAGTCTTTTTGTATTTTCCACTTAATATCATCCTAATTTAATATTTCAGAGCGCTATTCCCGAAGCTTGAATTCACCGTGGAAAATGCGAAACCGCTTTGCAAGTACAAGATAAGTCTGAAGCTACGTCGTCTTCACGATCACAGTTTTGAATTCAAAAATGGAAACTGGCAGTCAAAAGCTTACGGTTTAGAAGAATGGTCTCGAGAGAGCAATGAAGTATTCTCTAAGGAATTAAAGACTGGGGACCAGTTGATGAAGGACGGAATTGATTTCAGATCAATAAAGATTTTCAATAATGGGAATGAGAGGAAAAAAAAGGTGAAAAAAAATGAGTTGACAGAAGAACAACTGAAGGAGATCACTGAAAAAGAAAAAGAAATGGTATGTGCTTTTTTCCATTTTACTATGATACGAGGTCAAGAATACTGCATACTCCGACGGAATTCCGAATCGTCTCTCTGAATTTAGGTGAATTCATCGGAGATTTCTTGCACATCCCTCTTCTTTTCCGCTTTTTGGATAAACCTTCTATGCTTTTAGTATATTTATTTCAGCTGCAAGTGTACACTGAATGCAAATACGTGCCAGTGGTCACTCTCTACGAAGTTACTGACGAATCCCAAATGCAACCAATCGGCACGTTTTCATTTCCAGAAACTGCGTTTATAGCTGTAACAGCGTACAAGGTAATGAACTGATTAAAAGCTAAAATCTTTAAAAAAAAAGCATCAAAATTTATACATCAAAAATCATTCAAGTTTTCTTTAAACCAAACTTTTTCAAATGTGCCTCGAATTGACTGAAAATCACGTTTTATTAATTTGTTTAATACTAATTTTAGTTTTGAGGACAATCTGTGAAGAATATCTACTTATTTCGTTACTGTAATTATTATCCGAAAAAGTTTGGTTCCGTCACTTTTGAAAATTGAATATACTGAATCCAAACGACATCAAAACACTTTTTTTTTACTAAAATTTCCATTTTTAGAACAATCAGCTCAAGCTACTAAAATGCTCTGAAAACCAATACACGAGGAAAATCGTGAAGGAAGCAGCTAAGAAAAAGCTGACTAACAACTGGCTAGCAATGTCTCCTAATAACGACGGAACACCTCCAACTCCATCTCCACACGTGGGGCCTTCCACTTCTTTTGATTCAAATATGACGTCATCCACGTCATCATCGTCATCTCCTTCCGTTTTGTCGCCATCTCCATTCGAATCGACGTTTCCTCCAATAATGCAAAATCAGGTTCAACAATTTCCAGAATTTCACAACAATTCAAATTCGAGCCTCCTTTTATAATGGTTCTAAGAACAATGCAATCCCAAATGACATTGAATTAATGTAAATACCGTGTTCTCTTATCTTTTTCCTTAGTTGCTGGTTTGGTTGCATTACTATTTATGTGGAAATATTGTCCACATTTAATGTAGAGCTATTCATATGATTGAAATAAATATGTTCATTTAATATTGCATAGAGTACACAAAACGCACAAAAAAAGGGGGGGGGGCTCGATGAAGGTCAATCTTCCACAGTATTAGGACGCGGTGGGGCTAACAGTGAAAAAACGCAAAATGAGACAATTTAACGCTGTTAGAATAAGAATCTTGGAAATAAGGCTTCCACGAATGACGAAACAAATCGATCGTTCGTGGAATCTTTTCATCTCGCCTTCATTCGTCTTTCCGTTCGTCTTACGTCTTCAATTAGAATGCATGTGTACCAACACCATGTCTATCTCTGCGTCAGACGAATTCTAGACGAGATGGTCTTATTTCGTCTTTCATAGAAGTCTTAGTTGGAAACGATGACAATCTAATCGGGCAATTTTGTGAACACGGCTCTGCACTTTGTCCTTTTCGCTAAAATGCTTTCTTTCGTTGAAATTGTTAAATTTCGTCTTTTTTCCTGTCTGATAGACCATAATATTTCAAAAAGAAACAGCGAAAATGGAATTCTTATGTAATTAGAAAAGACCAAAAAGTAGCAAAACGGAAACACCACCACCACCGTTCCTTCCAGAAGATGGAGCCGCCCTCAATTGATTTCCAGTCGGGAAAGTAGCGGGAGATGGCAAAATCAGGGCAGAGCTTCTCGAAATTCTAAAAAAATTCTCCCATTTTGTTTTTGTTTTTATTATTCTTAAAGATTATGTAAATGCGCGCTAGCTGCCTGTGATGACGTCACTTGTTTTGGTTTTCGCATTTCTAGCAATCTTGTTTTGATTATCGACTTTTGCATTTTAATAATTTCTTTAGTTATGTTAATTCAAGTGATTTAATTAATTAGCTTCTGTTTTTTTTAAATAAATTATTTGGGTTGCTTAGGCTTAATTACCCAAGTTTGAATTCTCTACCTGCCTGCGCACAAACTCAATTCCGTCAATCAGTCGGAGTATAACTTTATTTGGACTCTCGCCATCTTTGGGCTCCATAGCCCGATTTGATTGATAAGGTGAGCCCCTGCAACAACACCTAAACTGGAACAGACTAGCACAAAAACCTCAGTTGATGAAGTATGTTCTCAGGTGTTTGGGTTTTTAATGCCATCTTTGGAGCTACTGTTTCTATGATAACAGTGATCTAGAAAAAGGGAATTTAAGTGGAAAACGCTAAACATTCAGATAAGATAAATGCGCTGGAGAATGTTGAAGCGTTCTGAAAATTGTCTTTTCACCCATTACTGCATTTTCGTAGTTGACCTATCTTTTCTGGAGCCTCATGGGCGATTGCTATTGCTCAGTGAAGTGACGACACCTTGTGCTGAAAACACTTATTTTTCAGTAGCGCTATAGCAGCTTTGCATGAGATTGTAGAAGAACGTTTTCAACTACAAAGATGCGATTCAAGGTTTGAAAATTTCAAATGGAAATTTTCAGAACGTTTCGTCTTTTATAAACGTATTTTCACAATCTCAAAGTGGGAGGCGGTGAAGCTCCATGATGCCCACCGAGTAAACGCAACACTAAACTATTATGAAGGATTCTTTATTAATGGAGAAGTAAAAATAAGGACCAAAGCTGGAAAACCCGCATCAAAAAGAGGAAAAGAAAAAGGAATCTGAAGGAGGAAAGTGTTGTCGATGAAACTGCAAAATAAAATTAAAAGAAGAATAATTACAGACAAAACCGTTTAAACGGACTGTTATAATGAGTGTGTTAATAGAAATATTAGAAGTAAAAAGGCTGAAAATATAGAATTCGTGGTGCTCGAGCTGGAAGTTTGGGCTTCGGCTTCTGAAAAAAAAACTGATGATGGCGATGCTCTAAATCTATTGGAGAATTGAGCAGTTCCGTTGGTCTTCCCTTATTTTCAGTTTTTAAAAAGATTTTCGAACTGAAATGAACATAAATCTAATTCGATTCCGTCAAACATATGAGATTGGCCTCGAATTATGCATTATCCATCCGCGAGGACGTCATTTTTCGTTTAAAGGCTCTGTTTGGGTTAGCGCGTTTTAACGCGCCAATTTAAAAATTGTAAGAAAGCGCACACACTGCGTTTGTGATTTCTTTTCGAAAATTGAAAATTAATTTAAAAAAAAAAATGATTTTCGAAGCAAAATATAGAAAAATTCCAATATTCGCTTCAATTTTCGAAAAGAAATCACAAACGCAGTGTGTGCGCTTTCTACAATTTTTAAATTAGCGCGTTAATGCGCGCTATCTCCTAACGAGACCCAAACAGCGCCTTTAAACGAAAAATCACGTCCTCGCGGATGGATAATAGTTCAAGCTGTTCTAACGTGAAGAGGGCCGTGAGTCGCCACTCCGGCAATTAATGAATGATAACAAGGCAACTCACTGTTGATATGGACAATTTGCGACGCCTTCTGCTCACTGTGCTCACATGCGTAGTTCCCATCATCTTCCATGGTGGCCTTTCGGATGCGCATTGTCTCAATCACAACGCCAGCGTCTCTTTTCACTTTTAGAATGTACTCTGAAAATGGAAATGGTTCTTTTGAATCGGCGACACATCCACTAGATACTACCATTGTTCCCTGAGCCCGCGGCGCTGTAATGCAGGATATCGCGGCGCCAAACAAAATCAAAATCCGGTTCCCACTTATGTTTGAGTGCATCAAGTGCCAATTACACATAAGACCCCTTCGGCCTGCTCAAACCCTTGTACTCAAACACCTCCTCTCTTGAATTGGAGGGCGACCGTCGTCACGAAATCTCGTTATGCACATTTGAATTTGGATGGAAATTGAGAAGGCGCGCAGCAGATGGAGAGAGCGCATGACGAAGTGGTGACGAAGATTAAGAGCGATCTAGGTGGAAATCAGAAGTCGCCCACACCCACTGTTAGATGGGATGGGAGGCGTGTTCCAGAATAATCTTTTTCGTGGGACACAGAACATCTTGTACGATGAGTTCATTATTGATTTTCAGAATTCGCAACATACTGCTGTCAGATTTCAATTTCTCGCCGCTATCGCCATCGAGAGCGGCGACATGCGAAGCTCCGCCCTTTCGTGGACTGCCCGATCATTCCCGATCGATGAATATCCAAAAAATAAGATTTTTACATTTTTCAACAACGGAATGGTATTGTTTTCATCCGCATGTTTATACCGTCCGTGTCCGATATCTCGGGAGCAAGGCTGGGAATTCGCCGGCGATCGCCGGCGTTTAGCCGTTCTCGCGGGCAGCCGAAAAAAGCCGGCGAAAAACGGCTGGCATTTTTTAATCATCGAAATGAGTAATATTACGAATAGTGGAGGGGAACCGAACCCACACCTTCAGATTCCCACCCACCCCCCCTCTTCCCACCTGAACCACCGCTGCTTATACTACACAATTTATTTGCTCACCGTACACCGCGATAAAAAAAAAACGCCGGCGAAAGCCGCGACGGCTTTTTTCGGCTCCGCCGTCCGCCGGCTAAAAGCCGAAGTTTTTCCGCTGCCGCGCCACCGGCTTTTTTTTCCCAGCCTTGCTCGGGAGTGAGGTAGAAGCGGAATCAAGCGATCTCCGACGGATCATTAAGATTTCAGTGAAAATTGAGGTGATTTTTGAAGTGTATGGCAGCAAGCACAGAGCAGGTCAGCGAAAATCTGGATAAGTCAGGGCTAAGGCTTCCATTTGGGCGATATTTCGGCCGTCTCGTCTTGAATTCGTCTGACGCAGTGTGTTGACAACTTTTTTATTGCGTAAGACGAATGCAAGACAAAGAAGAAGCCGAGACGAAGACGACTTTTTGTTTTCGACTTTCGTGGAAGCCTTAGTCAGGGCAGGTTAGAGTAGGACTCTGGTACGAAAGGCACCGTCTTCGGTTGTTCTGTATCTTGGGTGTGAGGGAGAAGCTGAATCAGGAGATCACCGACGTTTCGTTAAACCTGTTCGAGTAGAAAGCCGTTGTTGCCTACTACGGTAATGCAGGTTTTTCAGAACTCTTAAACAATTGTCGGCTCATTTATACTTCTCAAATTCGAGCATTCCCTTTCCGTAACAAAATGCCATTCACTGGTTTTTCTGCGGGAAATCTCCAACTTTGACTGTTTGCCCAATTAGCATCACTCCCTACAGTGCTACACATTTTTACAAGAATCACAATAACTTCGAGACACGGCAAAAACGGGATACAACCTGTGACGGGATACACAAAAACGAGATACACAAAAACGATATACAAACGGGATACGCGCAATTGCGCTCCACCGCACACACTTTTCGAACGGGAATTTCAAATTGGAAATGACACTTACATTGTTATTTTTTGTTCGAATTTTTCAAACTTCAAATAAATAAAGAAAACTCAAGTTTTACTGTTAAAATTGTCTCAACATTTCCAATTTGAAATTCCCGTTCGCAAAGTGTGTGCGGTGGAGCGCAATTGCGCGTATCCCGTTTTTTTGTATATCGTGTTTTTGTATCTCGTTTTCGCGTATCCCGTCACACGTTGTATCCCGTTTTTGCCGTGTCTCATAACTTCGCAACGACACTCCACCGAACGGGGCGCGCGCTCTTTAGCTGAAGCGAGGCGGGAGTTTTTGATATAAATTTTTAGGAAAGATCTCGCTAGATTTTATTCCTTTTGTGTCCTTATCAATTATTTTTTTGCTTCAATGTTTCGTTGTAAATTCGTTCGTATTTTTGTTTGTTTACTTTAAGGGCAACTAATTGCAGAAAATTGCTTAATTCCCTCAAAATAAGTCACGATTTAGTGAAAATCGAGGTTGTTTTTGGAGGGCGCGAAAGAGCCGATCACTCTCAAATGATTTAGGTCCACTTGCTCCGTTATGCAATGCTCTAGTTTTTAAAATTCACAGAACAACTTGCCAAAGTAGCCAAAGATCGCGTTTTTCAGCGGAAAAAAATGGCGAATTGGGATATTTTGTTGGCGTCACTGTACATGTCAGAGAAGGGCGGAATTCCGGATTCCGCCGTTTTTTTCATTCCGTCTTCCGGATTCCAGATTCCGTGAAAAATTTTTTTCCGTTTTCCGCATTCTGGATTCCGCGATATGGCGTTTTTCTTCCGTTTTAGTTCTTTATTCTCAATTGTTGTGAGAAGTATACTTTTTTGAACTCCCGCAAAAATTTTTGCGAACAGAGCGCATTTACATCATAATTATTCCCTCATTAATGGTTAAAATTCCGTTTTCCGCATTCCGCCGTTTTTACATTCCGTTTTCTGGATTCCAGATTCCGTGAAAAAATTTTTTTTCCGTTTTCCGTTTTCCGGATTCCGCGATATGGCGTTTTTATCAGAGAAGTGCGGAATTCCGGATTCCGCCGTTTTTTCATTCCGTCTTCCGCATTCCGGATTCCGTGAAAAAAATTTTTCCGTTTTCCGTTTTCCGGATTCCGAATTCCCAAAACCCACTTCCGCCCTACTCTGGTACATGTGTATTTCTCGAAACCGTACTACAGTAGACAATACGCGACGGATTTATTTTTCGGAATCTGAAATGCTTGTTGCGTTGATTTCAAAACTGTTCTGTGTCAACTGAGTGAATGGATCGTATCTCCTCTACTCTAAAGTGGACACTTGACGCTGTTTGGTGTGAGCGCAGTGTTTGCGGACAAAAAGCCTTGAGCCGCAAACCGTATTATTTTCAGTGCCGTTTTCAGCTGATATTGTTAAGAATTGTATGTATATTTCTAATGAATCAAGAAGAAGTATCATGGAAATACTCGCGTGATGACTACGACACTCCGAATGAGGCGGGTGAGTTGAGGGCGCACTCACTCGCACTCGCCATACAAACTAGTTTTCATCGGGCGGTCAGAAAAATCCATTTGCTGTCTCATGTGCTCACCACTCCATATACATAGTTGTTTTGAATTGAATGCCAATGATGAGCGGCGGCATGAATAAAACATGATTTCGGCATCTCTGCAACTCTTTTCTCCTCCTGCTTTCTGCCATCGCTCATCATCGCTCCGCTGCACCTGCTTCTTAACGACAATCCAATCCCCCCCCGCCAATTACAGCACGGACTCTTGTTTCTCTAAAACCAACGACTGGGGGGGAGGTAATTGAGAGGAAATTGACGGGAAATTGACGACTACTTCTACTTGTGGCCGTCGACGAAAATGCGAGCGGAACGTTGTCGAATCTCTATTTGCTTTGTCTTCGTGCTCCACGCCCCCCCCCCCATCCGGTTGACGGGTAATATAAACTGAGCAACTTGATCAACTTACACTGCACACATCTCATTTGCAATTCAGAATTCATCATGAAACACTGACTGTTAGAATAGAAATTTGTAGACATTCAGAGAATGTCGCTTCTCTGTCTTCTCTGGGCTCTCTCTCTCTCTCTCTAACTATTACAGCTGGTTTCTAATATTCAATGAATTTTGAACATATTACTAGAAAAAAAAAGACTGAAACAAGAATGCCGTCAGATGGGACGTCCCTCCACGACTCCTCGAGCTGCACCCACAGCAGAGTAGGGCGGAATTGGATTTTGGGAACTCGGAATTCAGAAAACGGTAAACGGAAAAAAATTTTTCACTGAATCTGGAATCCGGAAAACCGAATGTAAAAAACGGCGGGATCCGGAATGCGGAAAACGGAATTCCGCCATTCTCTGACACACAGCGATCTTCCACCGTCTTGCGCGCATCCTGCCAGCCACGCTTTCTCACTTTCAGAAGTTCAAAAGCTCACTTTCAGTGTTATTAAAATTGATCGTCGCGCCATCTCTCGTCCACACTACATCAATTTGATCGTCCGTTTTATCCGTCGACGTCACTGTGCAATTCAGAACGACTTCATCGCCAGACATGTTTGCCATCAGTTTTGTGGATTTCTCTGCAAAAAGACAGCGCTCGGCGGTTTATTCCGTCGTCTTACTACTTCAAATACTATGAAATATCTAAGGCATCCGCGAAAGACGAAATAGGACCGCCTCGTCTCGTCGTTCGTCTTCGTCTTGAATTCGTCTGGCTTTCGTAAATCTTGTGTTTATTGCGTAAGACGAATGCAAGGCGAGTCGAAAGACGAACGCCTTTCTGTCTTCGTCTTTCGCGGAATCCTTAAAATTATCTCCTTTTTTAAGAAGTTTTTTCTTGAAATTTTCAAAAATAAGAAAATGGAGGGCTGAAAGGCGGGGGGGGGGGGAGGATTGGAGCACTCCGGCGAGATGCTGGAAGACGCTAAGAATTTTGTCTGAATCTGCCAAGTCTTCCATGCCGAATCTCCTCGAATTGCTTTCCATTCTCCAATTTTCAGACGAAAACTCTCACTCTGTAATGAGGCAGGCGATGGAAGGGGCGGGTCCAACACTTTCAGATAGACTGCATACACTGTGTTGTGCTTGTCGTTGATTTCACACAGGTAGCATCCCGAATCCTGATGCTCAGCTCGTCTGGAATTGAAGAATTCTCGGAATGAAATGCGTTTCACTTTGGCCAATTTGCTGTTTTTCAGTTGAGAAAGCGCCAACTTTGAGAGCTCGCCGTAATGACAAAATTTGTTTGATAATTTCAGAAATTTCAGAGTGAACTCTACCCACATAGCTCTTCACTTTTGTAGTTAATCACTTCGTTGTATGACGAGAACCTGCAAATTTCCAGCTCTCACAAGAGGAACCGTTTCGGGATGTATTGAAAACGTGAAGAGCTTGTGAGAGCTGTAACTTTGTTGGTGGTCGCCGCCTATAAAAGTTGTCAATTGCAAAAATGAAGCTCTATTTTTGTAAATTTCACTTAAGAATTTTAGAATTGATCCAACATGTTTTATCATTATGGCAAGCGCCGAAAAGTGACGTTTTTTAGCTGAAATCAGCAAAAATTTGGCATTTTTTCTAGCTGCTGGTAACAATGATTTGTGCTTTTGGGCATCATCGAGGATGAGAAAGACAAAAAGAAAAAGAGCTTCAAAACAAGTTAATTGCGGCTCACATAATTCAGCGTAGCTATTAGCAAGATGCCACAGTTTGTGGGGTGGGCAGTTTATGGGCAAATTATGTGAGCTAAACTAAATTGAGCATAGCAAAATTAGGATGGCTGTTGGTAGTCGGCATCGGTGAATACTAGCATGAATTTCAGATCAACCAAAATCAGAAGTTTTCAAATTTGCACCTTCCTCGTGTCTCCTACAACGGAGGTTTAAGCTTGCCACACAATTTTTTTCAGATTTTTTGAAAACGGTGGCAACATGAAGGTCTCTGTGAGCTCTATGGAGGAAGGCTCTGTAGGCAGTTACAGTCATCACATAGAGTTCTGAAATAGAACGCTGAAAACTGTGGAATTTCACAATTAGTGTGTCGTTTCGATTCAAAAATCGATCAACTTTGATTCGATTTGTTGAACGTGGCAAATCGAATTGAATCGAATCGAATCAAATCGAAAATCGAATCGAATCAACAAAAAAATCTATCTTTCTTGTTATTTTTAATATGTTTATTGTAACAGTAAATGCGCGCTAACGCCCCGCCCAATCTTGCTCATCCTATGATAACGAAAGTTTTTTTTCTTGATTTTTGCATTATTTTTGTTGATTCGATTTTATCGAATCGAATCGAATTGAATCGAGTCGAGTCGATTCCAATTCGAATCAAATCGAATCGAATCGAATCGAGTCGATTTTCGATTCGATTTTTTTTCAATCGCGATTCGAATCAAGTTGAATCGATAAATTCGATTCAAAAATTGTCGATCCAATTCGATTCGATCGATCAATTCCAAAATCGACACGACACACTATTCACAATTATTGCAGCACGATTCTCATAGAACGGACAGAGATTTTCAATTTTCCATTGCTTTTCGAGCAATTTTTTGAGCACCAATGTTCAATTTGAAGTTAGTTATGCACCGACAAGCCCGCGTCGACATGTTCCCGCCCGGAGCGCAAGTGTGCCTACCTCAAATTGAGCACCCAAATATTAGTGGACTTCTTTGACACCTGCCATCGTGGGTCTCGTGTGAAGGTGCGGTTACCAGCTGTCAGCAATGCTCCATCCAATACACGGGTCCATGCGATCTGCAGAACTCTTTATGAATTGCATTACAAAGACACACGAAGTGGATATCGAAGTTCTCGATCCCTCGCGCAGACCGACACCCTTCGGTATACTGTATATACAAACATTTCCCCAATGTGTGTGCCCTCATTGTTCTGGGAAAGGAGGGGGGGAGGAAGAAGAGGTTATCGGATATAATGGTATAATAACAGTGCTCCTCATGGCTTCCGGACAGCTAGGCCTGTACAATAAGAGAGGATAGGCGACGATTCGATTACGGTCGTTGGCTTTTCGCGCGCGCGCAGGCAGTCACACTGGATAAATAGAAATTTGCTTAATTGGACAACAACGAAGGCCAATGGGATGTGGCTCGGTGGATGGCAACGATGGACTGTCTTGCCAGTTCCTATCGCGCATTTTGAAGAAATAGTGTGGCTTGTTACAGTATTCCAGCCGTGGAATTAAGAATAGTGGTACTGGAAATCAGTGTGTCGTTTCGAAAGCATTTCGAGAAATTTTTCCGAAAAATTCTCGAAAAATTTCCGAAAAATCAATGAGAAATTTTCGAAAATTCTCGAAAAAAAATCGATAATAATAAACTAGTTCGAACGACGCTCCGAAATAACACAAAGCGCATTGTTTATCGTATTTCCATTCAAATCATTTTTCGCGATTTCTCGAGAAATTTTTACCAGAAATTTTTCGAGAAATTCTCGAAAATTCTCGAGAAATCAACGAGAAAAAATTCTCGAGAATTTTTCGGAAGTTTTTCGAAAAACGCATTTTTCGAAACGACACACTGCTGGAAATCGATGTGCGCTGATTCCGGGTCCATCACGGGCCTCTCCATATCCTCCATTTTCTCCAATTCAACATGTTTTCCACGATCAATATCGCAAATTGAGGATTCCGATTGCGTTGGAACAAGGTGGGCGGGCAGGCGTGCGGGCGGGCGGGCGAGGGGGGTGCGGAGAGGGTCAACCCATTCCCGCCTGCTTTACGCTCTGATAATTTCGAATAAAAGTTTTATCCGAGCTAATGGCTGAAAACACACTGGAGGGGGGGATCTTGAGATTGATATTTCAATCTTCAGATGTCGTTGACAGCATCGAAATCAGCTGAGAATTTCCGAAAGTTCAAAAATTCATTGCGTATAGGATCGAACGCGGCGTGAGATTACCGTAGCGGTGGAAATAACGGTGATCTGAAAGTGAATTCAGGAGTTCAGACGTCCAGAAAGCATCCAGAAAGTACAGCGAATATTCTTCACATGCTTCAGCTCTCTCCGTATCACCGCCTCATGCATTTAAGCAATTTACGGCATCCCCACGCAGAAAATAAACATTTTCAATATGGCGCGCAATCCAAAAAACGAAAACCGGCAGCCAGAAATGCGCGAGAACATGCCGGATTTAAATTCGCTCTACTGCACCAATCGAGGTCAATAAAAAACAGTTTATGGTCAGAAGGCTAGAATTGGCAAAACAAATTGCAAGTAAATCGAGATGGCCGAAAAATGGCCAAAGTGGCCGTCGCCGCGACGGCTCTAAAGAAGTTTAATTTGGCCAATAGAGCGAACTAAAACAGCGATTTATTTATTAGTACTATTTCATTCCGCGATGATGCTTCTGATGGCGGGCTGCTCAATTTACAGAGGCTCTCTGACGATTTCCTTGTTACTGGTGAGCATAACTGCATAATGAATAGCTGCGTTGTCCGCTTCCTCGTCCTCCTTGACCTCTTCCGCCTCCGATTTCCGCTCGTTTTTCTTTTGATTTCCTCTTTCTAATTACTCATTTATGAGTCAAATGATGCAACCGTCTTCCGCTTTTCTCTTCTGCGGCCGACCTATTTGGGTGGGGCATTCCGAAAATTGCACACTTGAGAAAAAAAAATAAGGAAAACACTCAGAAGCAGCAGCAGCAGAAGAAGAAGAAGAAGAAGAGACTTCTCCCATTGGCAGGAAACCCGTAATTGACCATTTCCGCTTTCAATCCGAAGGAAACAGCGGCAAAGAGAACAAGAGCGTCGGCGGAAAGTACAGAGTAAGCGATGGGACACACGGAAGTTGTTTTCTGTGCAAAACAATGCTTTAGCTTTCTAAAGAAATCACGTGCTCCGCGCGTCAGATGGTTGTTGAATCATAGCTGCAATTTGGGGAGTTGGCGAGTGGTCCATAGACCAGTGCGACCCGCATGCAGTCCGTGGTCTTGTCTGTAATCCGCTGCGGACGGAACACGGAACAGTGACATATGGACTGAATGCGGAGGCATTTCAGCTTTGTGCAATGTCTCAGTATTTTGGGAAACGCGCCATTGGCGCGCCAGCTGAAAATTGCTTTGCAGGGAAAGGACGTTTTAAGAATTCAAAAAACAATTAAAAAAAAGTGCATTTCATCAATAATATGTTCAGTTGGGAGAGCTTGTAGAAAAAAAGTTTTCAGCTATCATTACGTTGTTTAGCGCGTGTCTTCTGATCCAATATACAACACTGAAAATGTGCAGAAAATCACAAAATATGTTTAGAATTGGAAATTTAAAAAATCATTCCATAATCGCCAATGGAACGCCATACTTGACATTTTTCCAATGAGAATTCACATAACTCATATAAGCGCATGGAGTGGACAAGAAGTTCGGCAATTGATTCTTGCTGGGCAGCTAGTTGAGTGAGACGCTTACCGTATGGGTTGGAGGGGGGGGGGAGCGCCGATAACTATTTTTCAGAATTTCAGACGACGTCTGTAGTGTAGCGTATTCTCACCTCATGTTCCGCATCTGGAGGCACACTGCAATGCAAATAGGCTGGATTCTCCGCCACCACATTCACTATTGTCTGCGACGGATTTTCGACGTGCGCCCTTTCCTGTCGAAGACACGCCATCACCTCTTCCGATGCACCAAGTCCTGCAGAATTTGCATTTTTCGATTATAAAATGTTTTTGTCTCGCGGCCGTCCAGCCCGTTTCCACTTTTTGACCATTCACCAGTACACTAGTACTACTACTTCCTTTTATGCTTATTCAGCGAACATTCGGCGGAAATGATTCGCATCTCCTCTGCTTTTAGTACTGAAGTAATGCTGAATTTTGATGAGAAATGGACATTTGTGGGTGGCGGGGGGGGAGGAGTGGAAAGCAGTTTTCGATTATGATGAGCCAAAGATAAGCGAGTAAAATGGAGTTCCCTTTTATATAGAAAAGGAGAGTATGCGGGGGCCTCCAGCAAAGTTTTTACCCATATTTTGCCCAGTTTTCCATATTATTTGTTGGAAGGCCAAACTCTATTGTACCCGCTCCCCGTTCCTCAACACCCCAGCTGTAAGTGGCGAGTTATGGGAGGAATACGGTGATCGCTCATTTCGACTGAAAGACCGTGGGGAGGGGAAGCGGTAAATCAGAGAAAACAACTGCCAAAAAGGTCTTTTTCGCATTGCTCATTCTCGAGGATTGCGAGAGGTTCAAAGTTCATGGGAGAGGACTAGCAACAACAAAAGAAGAAAAAGTTGAAATCCAAAAACTGTAATTCGAAATTCGAAATTCGAAATTTCCAAAGAATGACAGAGAAGAAGAAGAAGCTCCATGAAATAAATTGGGGGAATTTCAGTTTTTGGAATTTCTGACATCTGGAAACAACTGTGAGTTCCCTACCTTTGCGTGTACCACCGTCATCGTCATTCCGCTCCCTCCCTCTGTCTTCAATTGTTCAATAAATCCCATTTCCTTATTGAATAGCAAAAATAGAGAGAGAAATGGAAAGACCCTCTCCTTTCCTTTTCTCAACTTGTTTATGCATTCTTCTGGAGAGTAAAGACAAGCTGCCAACTGCTTCCACATCGTCCTCTTCTCCGCTTTCAATACCTAAACTATCCTCCGTTTCGTTTAACGAAACATGGAGCGCAAAAACTCGCCGACGGAGGAAGAGGAAGACAAACGGGCAGCCGGGTCGGTCGGTTGGTTCTGCTCCTCCTCCCCCGGGGGACATCATATCCGGTGGACACGGAAAGGCGGCAAGCACTCGGAGGGAACATGTTTAGGGATATGTGGTGGAAAGCTGGACGGGGGGGGGGGGGAGGAAGAGGGCGAGGGATGGTGACAGCCAAAAATGAGTGAAGGACAGCACATTTCGAAATTCAAAAAGCAATACTCACAGTCTCCAGTGGGATCCGAATTTCAAGGCTCGTGGAGCTCGTTTCTCGTTTCTATTCAGGGGAAATCGCTGGTCTACTACTAGGTTACTCAGAATGCACCGTTCCACAGAACTGTCTGTGGCCAGAGTAGGGCGGAATCGGATTTTGGGAACTCGGAATCCGGAAAACGGAAAACGGAAAAAATATTTTTTCACGGAATCTGGAATCCGGAAGATGGAATGAGAAAAAACGGCGGAATCCGGAATTCCGCCCTTCTCTGATAAAAACGCCATATCGCGGAATCCGGAATGCGGAAAACGGAAAGAAATGTTTTTTTTTTCACGGAATATGGAATCCGGAAAACGGAAAAATTTTTTACACGGAATATGGAATACGGAAGACGGAATGAAAAAAACGGCGGAATCCGGAATGCGGAATTCGGAATTCCGCCCTTCTCTGATAAAAATGCCATACCGCGGAATCCGGAATGCGGAAAACGGAAAAAATATTTTTTCACGGAATATGGAATCCGGAAAACGGAAAAAAAATTTTTCCACGGAATCTGGAATCCGGAAGATGGAATGAAAAAAAACGGCGGAATACGGAATTCCGCCATTCTCTGATGAAAACGCCATATCGCGGAATCCGGAATGTGGAAAACGGAAAAAATATTTTTTCACGGAATCTGGAATCCGGAATTCCGCCCTTCTCTGATAAAAGACGTCATATCGCGGAATCACGGAATCCGGAATGCGGAAAACGGAAAAAAATATTTTTTCATGAAATCTGGAATCCGGAAAACGGAAGAAAAATTTTTTCACGGAATATGGAATCCGGAAAACGGAAAAAAAATTTTTCAAAAAAGTGTGTCAAGGTTCCAGAAGGCACTTTAGATTCCTCTAGATTGCCTTCAAGCATTTTCTTTCCCGCTCCCCCCCCCCCACATAATCCTGATAGAATAGTTTTTTCCCGGCCTCGCGACTCCTCGCTCTCTCCTCATAATCCTTATTCAAAACATGACACCATCCCCTTTCCGCTGTCCTACTCACTCTTGTCCGTCCTCGTTAACAGTGGGGGGGGGGGAGAAAGGGTGTCTGCTTCCGTTCAGTCATATTTCAAAAAGCTCTCAGGTAGTTTTGCCGCCGCCGACGAATATATGACGCTATTATTCGCCTGTGGTGGGGGCTCATCTCCGGCGAGTATTTTCAATTTAAGAATGCGATGCGGGGTCTCTTCTCAGGCAGGTAAAGAGCGACAGAACCGAAAGAAACAGCAATTTCATTTCTCTTTTTTTTCTCCCGACGTATCTTCTTCTTCGTCGTTTTCCTCCACGGTCTACCTACCTGCCCACTTTCCGCTCGGTTTGCTACTGAAACAAAAGTTTTTCGCCGTCGAGAGCCACCTGCCCTTTTACACGCTTCGATTGGATCCGTTGCATAATTGACACGTGTTTTGCTTTCTCTGGGGCCATGCGGTTCTTCTCAAACTGGTAGTTTATTCAATCCAAAACTTTCTACGGGCAGCTGTGGGGAAAGCGGGCGGGCTTCGGGGTGGGGGGGGGAGGACCGTTAAACAAATTAAACAAGTGGGTAAATGGGGATTATGTACCGGGATATTTCCTGAAAGCACATAAACCGAGTGGATGGTCTGGTCATTCTGCATGGCTTTCGTTAAGCCGCTACTTGTAAATTATAGATTCTGAGAAACGCATTCAGCCGCCTAGTAATTTTTTGAAACTAAACTTCAATGAAATTTTAAATTTATTTTATTAGATTCCGTAAATTCGCCTGACAGTTGTCGTTAAAAGCGAATCAGAAACCATGGAGTCTACAGTACAATTTGTAAGCCCTCATCGCCAGAGTAGGGCGGAATTGGATTTTGGGAACTCGGAACTCGGAATCCGGAATCCGGAAAACGGAAAAAACATTTTTCACGGAATCTGGAATCCGGAAGAAGGAATGAAAAAACGGCGGAATGCGAAATTCCGCCCTTCTCTGCTCATCGCAATACACGGATTGGTCGAAATGGAGGCTTCGATAGAAAAAACGTCGCAATCAACACTTTTTGAATTGCGAATATATTGAAAAAGCATACCTGCTCCAATGAGAATAGTGGAAAACAGCACGAAAACATCTGCGAATCGCCCCATCTGCGTTGTGTCGCTTCTTGACCGCCGATCACCTCTTCTGACAACTCCGTTTAGAAATGTCCGAAAAGGTGGGCGTGGCCAATGAGTGAGTGCGCGAGGGGTAGGCGGAGCATTCAGAAAGGCCCCGATGGAATAGAAGACGAGACAGGCAGACGCAGAGAATCAAGGCAAATAATTAGTTAATCGTCTCCTGCTTTTTGTTCACGTACTTTCGCTGGTTCGATTAGAGTTCGAATTTGATCGAGTCACTTTTTTTTTTCGGGAGAACATTCGAAAATCACAAAAATAAATACAAAATAAATCAAAGCATCGAGAAAGGAGGAAAAATGTATTGTATTAGACGATGAATTGAATTGATGGGTTGTCTGGAACAAAGTAGTACAAGAGATGGAACCAGGGAGAGAGAGAGAGACAGAGAGAAGAACAGCAATGAAAATGTAAAAGAAATAAAAAAGAGAGAAAGCGTACCAGTGATAAAGTGATAATCGTTTGGTGGGAGGAAGTTTTGGGGGGGGGGGGTTGGCTTCGTCGTGTTTATGGGGCATAAGCATCGGATTTGTTCCTTTTGTTGAAATGCATACAATGAACAAAACATTGTGTAAGAATAACACGCAAAGACAAAAGGCAGAACAACAGTTTTCAGAAATAAAAAAAGCAACAGAGAGCACAAGAGAAATATTAAAAATACTTTCAAATTCAAAAAAAAATTATAATTAAGTAATGAAAAATTCCTAGATATGTATGAAGGGTCAAACTGACTGCTGATGATTTCGAGCTAGAATATCGGCTAGCCTGACGGCATCGGTGAAGCCACGTGGTTTTGATGTGGAACCATTCAGGATCACTGATGCTGTGGAAACTTCAGCGGACTGTGCTGTAAAATACGGGCAAGAGTTAGCAGAATGATTGAAACAGAAACTAGTTTGAAGTATCCAAGAACGATCAAAAGATGTAGAACAAGAAGAATTTTTTGTAATATGGGCGGTACGGACTGTCAGAAGAAACTGTTGTTTTCGCGAATAGGGAGGTTTCATGTTTATTTACCAAAATTAGAATAACATTTTTTAATCTATGTATATACGGCAAATCTAAAAAGAAACAATTGTATAATTCAGAAAATTGAAAACTATACTAAAACTATAAAGACTAAGGCTTCCACGAAAGACGGAAGACAAAAAGTCGTCTTCAAAAGTCGAGTCGTCTTCGTTCGTCTTGCATTCGTCTTACGCAATAAAAAAGTTGTCAACGAGATGAAGACGAAGATGAGACGAGACGGCCGAAATTTCGCCCAAAAGGAAGCCATACTAAAAACTTTGTCGCCAAGAAGTTGCAGTGAAAAACATGAAGACCAGATATCAAACTCATTCGAAATTCGCCCTTTCCTATTTGCCAAGCGATCACTTTTCACTTTCCTCCGTCCGCTTTTCAGACCTTCGTTTTTTTTGGCAAGTTGTCGAGCAGAAAAAAAAAACCCATCAGAAAAACGACGAATGCAATTCGATGACCTCTATAACGTGACACCCGTCACTCTCCCACATTTCGTCTTAATTATTAACATTGCAGATGTCTTTTTTGATATAATAACAGTTAAACGGGGACCGGCTAATTTATTGCTTATAGATTGTGTTTTTCGAATTCTAACTCACTCGGGGACACTGGCGTCGCTGTCGATGACGCCGCCGACGGGAACGTCGATTTTCCAGATGTTACCGTTCTTTCACTTGGAGAAACGAGCGTTTCAACAGTTCCCGTTTTTGTGCTGTTGCCGTGTAGTGCTTCTTCGAGAGCTTCCTCGTAGGATTGCGGTTTGTTTGATCGGACCTGCTCTGCAGAAGAAGGAGCTGGTGAATTTGCCGTCTCGTCTTGTACTTGCACACTTTGTAATGTGGAGTTGGATCGGTTGCCTGAAATATACTATTCAAAACTGCACGTTTCATTAGGCGCAGCGCTTCATGCGAAATTTGGACTAATCTAGAAATTAGTCTTATCGAATAAATATGACAATACCAGTCTAATGAAAAAAAAAACATTCGTTAATAGAGGATCAATGAGAGATTTAAAAGCTAGTAAGTAAATTTCCTGCGTCAGATGACTGAACTGCAAAAAAAATGGAAAATGAGATCACTAAAAAATGCTTTCTTCGTATAGGGTGTCAATCAAAATTCTGAAAACGGTATACCAATTAAGGCGTGTCTGAATATAGATCAGAGAAAAAACGATAATTAAAACGATAGCATATTAAAATTTAACTTTACAGGGAAAAGATTATTATTTTTGAAACGTTTTTTTCCGATTTTTACTTTCCATTTTTTTTTTTTGAAAAGGAATTCAGTTTATATGAAAGAAACTGGGGAAAATGTATAAAAATGCGCAGTTTGTAGAACAAAAATTGTCTGAAAGTTAGTTTTATTTAGACTTGACATCGCAACCTTTTTCGGTTATTAGATTTTTTAAAATATTCTATATTTTATTTGAAAAGTATGTACAATATATCAAATCGCAGTTGACGAGTTTTATATCGCAAACCTATCCTTTCCCACAAAGAGGCTATCAGCCGGATTAGATCAATTAGCAATGAAGATGTAGAAAACTAAAGAGTATTCATCTTACTTAGCGAGAGTGGCCCCTACATAAACTGAAGCAATACAAGAGTAACACAAAGGCATTAATTTCCCTTGAATCCTTTCTAAACTCCAGCAGCGAATTGAGATATTTCAGAAAGTAAGAACAGTTGTATATTTAAATTTTTGTTTTAAAAGCTATACTAATCTGCTTATTTCTTGCTTAGTTTGAAAAAAAAAGTATAACTGTACCATCTGTGTACAGATTACACGTCGATCCATTGGCTTCCGATCCTGGAACTACAACAATTCTCGATTCATCAGCACCCGAGCCTATCGAAAAGGACTGACTGTTACTTCCGGTTATTCTATTCTCACTTTGTGACGTCGTGTCATTCTGTGATTGTGATGCCGTTTCTTGTGCCAGCTGGGAAGCCTTCACTTGTTGGGAGGGTGACGTCATCAAATTCTGATAATGGTGTATCCGAGTATTTCGATAGGGCTTCTCGTAACTTCCCATTACAACTTTCATCCGTCCATCTTCTCGTGTGTTATCAGGAACATAAAGAACTGTACTTTCTGTACAATGTGCAATATCTTCTCCATCTTGTCTTTTCTGAAGCTGTAACTGTTCCACCTTCCTTTGCTTTCGGAACTCCATCACATAGAATTTAAATCTGAAACATTAAATTCGTGACAATTGAAAAAACTATTCATAACTGTTATTTAGACTGGTTGCTAAGGGTTCACTTTTCATACAAGGCAATAAACCTTTTCTTAGATTTACGGAAATATCGGCCCGGTATGAAAATGCGGGTTGAAGAAAAACCAAGCGGAAATTTTATTTAGTACGCGACCAAGTTTCAGACCTATCAATTCAATAAAAGTCGCGATGAGGGGAGATAAAATCCTTTGATAACCCAACATTTTCGAACCGATTTTATACTTTTGCAAATGTAAATATCGGTATTTTTCTTTTTAAACTTCTATAGAGGGTGTTCATGTTTTTATCGTAGATTTCAAAGATTTTTTCTGTAAAATGCTATGATTAGGGTAAGGGAACCCGAAAATAACTGCGCAAATTTTGAATCTACAGGGTTTTCTTTTCCATCCATCTCTGTTCCTGATTCAAAGAGTGTTCAAAACTAAACTTCTAGAAAACGTCTTCGAACTGAGAATGTCTTCACTAAAAACATTTTTAATTAGGTGTTTTATCAGTAACCACTGTGCAATTCGAAAAACCTTCCATTTCTATTAAAAATTCACAAAGTTTTCTGAAATTGATGAAGAAACATAATTTTCTCAAAGAACATGGTTGTGTCTTGTATCTCACGTTATTTTTTGGGAAATAGTTTTATTTTACGAGATTAATTGAAAATGGAAGAAAACGTTTTCTTTGAATTTTTCCAAGTCAGCATATTTTTTATTTTGTAGTAATTTCAAAATTGCAGGATGAGCACTCGCGGCAAGGAAGATATCACAGGTAGTTTTTATCAAAATTTAAGTTTACTGCTATAACTTACGTTGGCAACTGACTATGGCACAATGTTTTTTTGCAATTTCCCCAACATCCGATAGTGAACGGATTATATCCAGAAGTAAACTTTCCGGTTACTTGCTCATTCGTCGTTCTTCCGCGTGCAACCAAAACTAAATGGAAGACGGTGAGTCCAATGACAGGAACACAAAGAATTGCACAAAGAGCAAGGAGGACTATCGCACAGAGATATGGCGGAGATAGAATGTGGTCACGAGCATTTTGATCTCTTAAATCAGATCTAGCGGGACGTGAGTTTACTCTGAAGGAGGAAGTGACTTACGATCCGGACCAGACGTAGCAAAAACAGAGGGCGAAGACGTACAGCATATGGATGCTCAAACTGCATAGAAAGAAGAAGAAATATCTGAAAAATTATATTGTACAGAAATGTTAACTTTAACGAAAAAAAAACGCTATTGAATTACAGTCTGTGAAAATCTCGGTTGTATAATTTGAATATTCCATTTTCGTGTCTTTTCTTAGTTCAACCAATTATTTTTAGAAATAATTTTTAAGCATAAGCTGAATCTGGGCAAATGTTTTATTATATATTTTTAACTTTAAAAACATCTCAGAACACTGATTTATTAATTAATCGATTTTTTTCCCAAATATTTAGAAAAATTCACGAACCTGTAATTTCTTTTTCCCACACAATTGTGCACCCACGGACAGTGATGGTCGAACGTTTCGATGCATCTAAAATTAACTTCCGAATGTCTGAATTTCTGACTTACTTTCTCACCTATTACAAACACTACAATGACTAGATCTTGGCGGCCGATAGAATTTGCATGTCACGCACCATTTCATTCGTACAGTTATTCCGTTTATGTCCACGTTTTTGTAGAGAGGAGCACGAAAATCGTCCACTTGTGTTGGCTCTTCTGATCCGAGTGCTGAATGTATTCATAATTTAAGAGGATAACTATTTAAATTACAGTTTTAGTTATAGTGCCCGAACCTATGGAATTCTTTTTAAAAATACCAAACCCAAGACTGACTTCGGATTAAACGTAAAATCAATTGTTTTTGGTTCAATTCATGCTTCAGAATCATGTTTCAAGCCTTCATATTCAAATCAAGCTGCTGTATTTTTGTTAACAATGCATCTATGGTAAATGACAAATGAGTTTCCTTTTATGATATTCAAAACAGACTTAGAAATATAGCCTTATCAACGAGCACATATTATTTTGTTACCCAGCCAAGTTTATGTCACAAACCTACACGCGCACGTGCATACCTATACACACATACTCTGCTGGTTAATGATATTTAAAGTTTTACCATATGGGTGGACGGCAGGATCTAGAACCATTGCCATCAGAAGATTTGAAGCGACCATAAGGAAGAGAATCACGTCGACAGCTATTAACACGAGGCCTAGTCTGAAAAAAAGAAGCTTGTATCCAATTTAGGAAGGAATTATTTTGACTTATGGTATTAGCATATTCTGAGTTGTTTAACTGCTAAGATACATTGACCAGATGTTGTTTCTGATTAGGTGGAACTGTTAATAATGTAATTTCATACATATACTTCTGTCTACGACGAGAAGAATTTAGTTTTAAAAAATGGCGATATGACAAATTACATAATTATTAATCGAACTTAATATTTTCTATAATCTGTCTCTCTATGAATTGCTCAACTGTTCCATATTCGAAATGATTGTGCAAACATCCATTCGGCTTCAGAATCCCAAATTCACAAAAACAATTTTTTTTTAAATTCGAAATCCTCTTGATAATTAGGATTTTTAGTTAGTATAAAGTCTAAAATTTAGAATGTGAAGAAAGGAAGAGCGTGGTGATGAAAATATCACACTTCGTTCAAAAAGAGGTAGTTTAAAACCGTAAAGCAATTTTCTGGTTCTGCTCCGGACCTCGAACAACGAGTTGGGGTTCGAAATATTGCCAAGAAATCTATTTCCCTTATGACATTAGTAAGTTTTCAGAGCAAAAATAACTAACGTATTCCATTGATTCCAAATCTGAGGGGCAATGAACCAGAAGAACGAGACGGAGCATCCGACGATGAGCGCCCAGGCGATAGCGGCCGGCAATAATGCCGATATCCGCTTGCACATGATCTCACGATGGATACGCCCAAGACGAACAAAACAAGCAGCCCCGCCGCTTGCCGGGCAAACAACAGTGGTTTGCTGTAAAAAGTGGTTTAATTAAAATACACTCCCAATTTCCAGAAAACAATAAATAACCGTAGAGAGAAATAGAGCAACAGGAATATAATGAATTAGCATGAGACGTAGCAAGTGAATCGGTTGGATGGCTCATTTTCAGAATTCATGTTGCAAAAATTCAATTTCCGGCGTGATTATGAAAGGCGTAGGAATAGCATCGCCTAGAAGAGTGAGACGAAATTAGCTAAGTCAGATAAACTTAGATTCTTTTCAACGAAGAGTTAACCGGATTTTTACGTGCATATAGTAAAATATGAATTTTGTGCTAGAATTCAGAAAATGACATGATCAATATATGGGAATAACATGACGGAATCTGAACTTCTTGATAGCATTACGGATTTGACAGATTTTTCACAGTGCGAGGGAAAATATAGTTACCAGCCGCAACATTTTTGTTTAAAACATGCTCATGGAAGGAGATTTTAATCAAAAATATTTTAATATTTTATAAATTTCAAAGCTGAAGTGAGTTTTAAACCTCAATACTCCAATTTCGGTTAAAATAAAAGAAGAAAATGACAATAAACGATAGATGAGCAGCACAAAAATGGTAATGGCGTTTGAAGATTGAAGCTTTAAAATCATATAAACACGAAATAAATCGTATAAAAATTAGAAAAAATAGCATAATAATTGGAATGGATCGTGAAGTTTTAGTATCTCGTTATTTTCTACACACCGCTTCTCGTTGTTCTTCTCCGAATTAACATGCACCAAGATTATTGCATTTCGTGTCCCGTCTAACAGCAGTGCAGTGTCTTCTTCGTCTTTTTTCACTCATCGATTCGAGACGCAGAACGTCAGAGGTGGGGGAAGAAGGAAGGAGTAAGAGGACGAGGGACGAGAAAAGATAGTGTCCTTTTTTGTGTCCGAAAATGGAAAACGTGTGAATGAAATGGAGTGAAATGCAGCAGCGGTGTGTGACAGAAAGAAAAAAAAAGGGATGGCTCGGCCGTTTTGTAGGCGCAAAATGCCTTTTTATTTAAGATTAATCAATATTTCATTTATTGACCCTTGGGAAGGAATGCTTATTATCAGAAAATGATATAAAAGTTGAATAGAAACGTTTGAGAACTCTTGAGATACCCTTTGCACGAAGCTTTGGTGAGTCAACAATGAGTAAGATAGTGTTCAAAAAGAGGATATTGGAGGCACGAAATGTGTGCAATATGGCGGAGACTATGAGGCACAGAAACTTCTTTTTAGGATAAAATGGTACCTGAATTTTGAATCTTTTTTGCGAAAAATATCAAAAATAGTGGCAATGATATTAAAACCAAGTAGATTAAAAAAAAATTGTACCGAAGCAAACAACGGCAACACTTTCAAAACTGCAAAAAAAGGTGATAAAAGTGACATTTTTATTTTTGGTGACTAACATGCCATCTTCCTTTGCTTTCTTTAAATAATATATGTCTCTTTTTGGTTGTTCTTAAGATTTTCAAAATAAAACTGATAAGATTCGGTGAGACACAGCGTATTCCTCTAGTGAATGAAATTTTTCCAGGGCGTACGGTTTCAAGACAAAGACAAGTGATGAAGAAACTCTCCGAAAAAGTAAACCACGCGGCGCCGAAAGCAGCGAAATCGCAAGTCGCGAAAATACAATTCATAAAAACATAAGGAACGAAAAAGGAAGCTTAGTCACGTCCATAAAACAGTAGCGAGCTGAAAAATTGCTGGTCTTTTTGTATCCTTTCAAGGCATTGCTCATTCTAAAAAATTTTGAAAAATGTTTTGTAATCTTGTGCATTTTCTATTCGAATGATCTCATTTGCTGTTACGACTGTCACGAGTTGTTCAATTATTTGAAATTCGAGAATACTGTGTTTCATTTCGGGATCGCTATTTTTGGAGGCTACTATATATGTATATATTTTAAAGAAGGAGACAAGAGACTGAGAAAAAATTCTGAAAAAACGGCGGCAGATCAGCGGCAAAACAACTGAGCAAGTTGGTTCCTTCGGACATCATCCGTCATTTCATCGTTAGAATTCCTGTAATACGAAAACGGGAGAAACACCATATACCACGCGCAAATACACAGTTTTTTTTTCAAATTTAGTACCGGAAACAATTTTTTGCTCGGTAATTGCGTATTGACGATTCCCTATAAATCTAATGGGGTTATTCATGAAAAGCACGAAAAGCATTTTAATGCAAAAAAAATGCATTTTTTTGCATTAAAATGCAACCGTGAATAACATTAAAGTGGCATTTTTTGCATTAAAATGCAATTGTGCTTTTCATGAATAACCCCATAATTGCAATAAAATTCGTAACTAAATTCAAAGCTGTTCTGTTAGATTGATAACTTCCTAATATTCCTCGAAAATATCCGGGTACAGAAACTCATTTGAACATGTTCGTTGTCTCTGGAACCCCGTGGAAATGTCTGGAAAGGGATTGCAAGACTACGTAACGTTGGATATTTTATCAGATTTTAATGCAGTGGTGCATGCTGAAAAGATTTTTGAATTAAGTGTCTGTGAATTCATTCATTAAGCCAAATCGAAAATCAAACTACGATAATTAATACCGACTATTTTTCAGGAATAATATACTTTTTTTAATCCGCCACGCTTTTTCTTTCTGCTATTCGGCAATCCGGTAATGAGCGAAAAAAAAGTGAAATTGGCTTCTGCAAGTTTTTTTAAAATTCAACTAATGCAAATGCACTATTCATTTTGTTTTTGTTGTATTTGTAACCAGACTATCTGAACGTATATTTTGTTACAAATAGCCTTACAAGATATTTAAAAAACAAGTGTTAATTTCACCGATGCGTACAAACGTCTGAATTCGCCGCTTTCTCCGAAACGTTCGCTGTTGGAAATCCGCAAAATCCGGAAAAAATGAAGTTCAAGAGATCCGGAAACAGGTAAAATTGTGTAATCACACGCACGAGGAATGCTCATTTTATACTGTTCTAATCTCGATTTAGCGCGTAGATAACAATTCGATTATTGAAAACTTTATTAATTTGAGTTTTTATTGTAGAACATACATTAAAAAAAGAATAACCCTGAAATATTTTGAGACCTCTTAAATGAAAATCATATAGAATGAATTAAGCTCCACTAATTTCTAAGAAAATATACAATTTCGAAAACTGAAAGGCAATGAATGAAAGAAATGTACAAATGCGGTTCGAGAGCAACTTCAATGATGATGCTTCTAAATCCTTTGTCTCATTGGCCCTCCGAGCCGATTATGGTGGTCTAGGATCCGCATTTTTGACTGGAACAGCTATTCCCAGAGGACGTCAGTTCGGCGGACCCTGGTTGATGAATTGATGGATTGATGAATCGAATCAATATTTGCGCGACGGGCGTTAATGCCAAGCAGACTCTCAACCTTTTTTGGCGTCTTCCTTGGTTTTTGGTCATGAAAACCAAAACGGAAAGTTGTGTCTTTTCGAAGAGATCTCTATAGTATGGCTGGTTACGGAATGAAACAGGAGTTTGGGTTACTGACACGTATTCCACGATGACGCGCTAAAATTAGATATTAATTTTAGATTTCTGATATAAAATTCCGATCATTGAAGAAATCATTGAATTCCATGAGTTATATTTCGAATTTCTGAGCGTGGTTTGCGAACTCGCCTTGCTACCAGTTTCTACAATTAAAATGCTTGCATTTACCAGCTCATTCTCTAACCTCAACCAACATGCGCAAGTACAAACTTCCGCAAAATTTTGGAAATTGGCGTAGATAGCAGCATAGAAGTAGATCAGTGGTAGCGGTTTTTTCTCTCAAGGGGCCGGTTTTTTTCAACGCCGATACCTTTTGATATATGTATATGTATATATATTATCGGATTGCGAGTACGTGGTTTGTCGTATAGTGGCGGTGTTTGAGTCTCGTTAGGGGATAGCGCGTTTTAACGCGCCAATTTAAAAATTGTAAGGAAGCGCACACACTGCGTATGTGATTTCTTTTCGAAAATTGTAGCGAAATTTGACAATAAAAATTAATTAAAAAAAGCAAAATGTAAATAGGAAAAATTCCTATATTCGCTTCAATTTTCGAAAAGAAATCACATACGCAGTGTGTGCGCTTCCTTACAATTTTTAAATTGGCGCGTTAAAACGCGCTATCCCCTAACGAGACCCAAACACCGCCACTATACGACAAACCACGTACTCGCAATCCGATAATATGTATATGCGAATGTATATGAATATATATGAATAAATCAGAATTTAACTCAAAACGTCTGGGATAATAATTGGCCCGAGGCGAGAGCCTAGGCCGCGGTCACCAATATTGCTTTCTCACGAAGTTCTTACCAACAGTTTCTGAATCCTGTATTTTTCTACATTTGAGAAACACTTCTTCGTCCTTCCCTGATATTCGTGGTTATGAGAACACATGAACATCTCACAGGCATCTACAATTGGTTGTTCGAGTTGGAGCAAGTAGCCGATGCTTTTTCTGGAAAAAATGTAGTTCAAACATTTATATCGCATGAACTCGGGGAGAATTCTTTAATGATCTACCAAACGTCTAAGGTGGTACCACTGAGACGAAATGGTAAAGTGAGACATTTTTTCGTCCTAAATTCGACTTTCTTCGTCCGAGATTGGACCGAATTTGGCAATAGATCCTGTTGGGACTGTTACAATTTTTGTGAGAAGCCCTAAAATGTCAGAGTCAAGCTAAGCCGCATTTTTATCCAATTATCCAATTACGCCATTGTAAAATACCTGCTCAGCTTCCAGGCATGTGGAATATATCCATTGATTCCATTCCAGAAGGAAGAGTGGTGGTCGCCTTGGAGGATGCCTTTTCAGGAGCCAGAGGCTTTGATAGCGTTCCAGGTATTGTGGACGTAGGCGGCGAAAAATTCTTTATCGTCGTGCGTTGAAATGCAAAAAATCGAATGAATTTGAGTGACGATTTCTTAAGTTTACATAGCTTATCAAGGGAATCAGGATCAGGTTGATGTCGTAGAGGTTGTGTCAGAACATGTTGTATGTGCTGCGGTGTATCGACCGGAATGAAAACACAAAGGGGAACTATTATCGCCGTAAAAAAGTTCCGACATTTTTTCGAGCCCGCGAAAATCGGGATCCGGAAAAAATGAAGTAAACTTTTTTCGTTTCTTCTGATAAAAATATATCGCGCATAGCAAATGCGCTGATGAAATGGGCGGAGCCTCTAAATTCAAATCTCGATTTTCGCGGACTCGAAAAAATGTCGGAACTTTTTTACGGCGATAATAACTTGCCTTACCGTTTCAGCTCAAATTCCCTGCTCTTAACAATTGCTTCTCTTTATATACATTATTTATTTACTTCCTTTGTCGACCCGTTATTCGCTTCCGTGGGCGCGGAGCACATCTCACCATGTTTTGTGATCTTGAGTGATGGTGGTTCATAAAATAGTACAAATTTTCTTGGTTCCGTACCTAGAAATTCGTTTGAATTAACAAACTACAGTATTTGAAGCACTAAACTTCCTAGCAAAAATGAAAGAAAAGCGTTTAGCCTTTAACCCAAAAGGCCCTCTAAATTCTTCTTCAAATGCCTAGTTAAATACCAGTTTTCTCGCCTTTTTGATTTACGCGCCCATCACCTTTCGTCGGCACGACAAACACGCCAGCATGCACATGGCGCATGATTTGGCGCGCGGTCTAGGAGTTTTGCCGTGTCTATTGACAAAAGGCTTTGAGGAACGATGTCCTGTTTTCTTTTTTTCGAAAAACTCGGGTAGTCACCCGACAAAGTAATCAGTTGATTTTCTCGATATATAGAGACTTCTTTCGCAGTGAGTCGAGCCATCTCAAGAGAAGTCGTTTTTTGTCTCCAGGAATCCATTCTTGTACCTATTTTCTAATAAAACGTTTATCATGAAATCTTGAATATGTGCCTACAAGAATAACAGAACTAATTTCAGTGATTGTGTTGTGCCTTCCTCCGTGCCACTGTTTCAGAAGAATGTTAAATAAGGAAGGATTCCACGTTTTCGTGTTGAGCCTATATTACATAAAGCAGAGTTGCAGGCGTCGTATCAGACAATAAAGAACGCGATAAAAAATTTATTATTCGTGAAAAGCAAATCAGTATTCTAGCATTTCCAAAATCTCCATTATCGACCCGTTGTATTTGTATTGTCGTTTAAAGAATAATTTCGAAAAATCCAATTCCTCTCCCGGCTTCTCATTTTGCCTGCTTGAATGTAAAGCAAAGGTATCGTCCGAATTCAACAATAATAGTGTTGCGTACGTCCGAAACGAGCGGCGATAGACATTGTGAACTGAAGAGGCGCATTGCAGTGGGAGGCTGTTCTCCCATATTCTGGTTACGCGAGAGACCACGACTACACACCTGTCTTTCCATGCATTCGTTCGATTCCAATACATTTCGACAATTTTTGTTTGGTTTTTTGATGATTTTTCGAAAACTTTTCGGATGCAATTATCGTCGTCTCGTGTTCAGTTTGTTATTTTTTTAATCGGATGTATTATTTACTAAGCTTTTGTACAAGGTATTTTCCACAATTCCTTCCGTAAACAATCGTTGAAAATTTCGTCACATTTCTGATTCCTAAGCAAGAATTTGTCATTCTGTAGTTCCTCAAAATTCTAAACACTGTCATATTAGTTATTTTGAAACAAAATTAGCTTATACAGTTTATTTGGGACGTTACAGTGTTATAGAAAAACAACTTTTTTAAAGCTCGGAAATATTTATGAATTGGGAGGCATATTAAGAAGCGCGTTTCCTGGTCAAGCTCTATACTGGCTGAACGAACGTATTTGTACACGTCAGAGTTTATTTGTTCACGAGCGAGCCACTAGTATCTCCCTTGCTCTCTTCCTTGTCAAACTAATCCATTTTTGATAACCACATTCTTTATCGATTAGTCTGATCCGGAATCCATTATGGAAATTTAATGAATTATAATATTATAAATGGCATATCTCTATTTATATCCAGCGAAAAATTTTACAGGCAGTCATTTTGATTTTGAAGAAAATTATTTATATGGTGTGTAGTTTATTGCAAGTGTTTTATATTTCATAATTTCAATCAATTTATTATAATGTGGTCGTTGAAGACCACTACGCCGATCAACTTCTTTTATTATTTGCGTAGATCGACACGATTTCATAGAAATCCAAGAACTGAAAAGAGTTAGCTTCACAGATACAGCAATTTTATCTTCAATTGTATTTATTTGTTGTTTACAGCGCTAGAAGTGGACCAGAAATAAACGGAATGAGCAGCGGTTTGTACAATTATCGCTAGCTCTAGAAGAAAATATCACATAACCTTGCAAATATATTAGTCAGGAAATCATTTGATTTCTATGCGTACGCATATGGCTTTCTACTGTTTTGTAATGTAATTTTTTGAAACTTGGGTGAAAACAGTTTTATAACATATAGCTGCTGAAAACTATGAGAAACAGAACTTTTAGATGCTTACCGGATATTTGAAGGCGGCATAACATGTAATTTAATTTCGGCGAATATTCCGATACGTTGAAGGAAGAGCATTATTTTCTGTGCGTACGGCTTTAAGAAGGCCGAAATCATCTTTTAATTAGCAGCATTGCATGAAATTTGAAGTTCTGAAGACAAAGAAAACAATTAAAGGAAATAGCGAAATTCTTGAACAAAAATATGCAAGGTAGCAATAAAAAATTACTTATTTAGTTGCTTGGTCGCTAGATGTTTATGCGGTCCCTGTTAACAAATCTTTAATTAAAAAAACAATTTTCGTCGGAATAAGGTATAGCTGCCAATAATTTATCGGTTTTTTTTTCATAATTTTTTGTGTCCTTTATCTGAAACGAAAGAGAAAAGGACAAAACTAACTTGAAGCCTTTTTCACTATTAAGGTGAAACAAAGAATACAAAATAACGTTTCTTGAACCTTACGGCCGTGGTTTATATTCCGAAGCGTCAGGCTTCCCGCTTACAAATTATTATTTATTAACTCTCGCTCTAAGCGCGTTAATTCCTTAATATACATTTTATTTAAATATTTAAAAACAAACTGTCGAAAATCCAAGTAATAAGTTGTAGTTTTTCTTAACTACAACTTATAAAAATAAGCGTTCTTCATTGAATATTTTAAAATACCGTTTTCGGTTCTTAATACTTTTATTGCCTCCATTTTCCTTTATTCCAAAATTCCATCAGCTGCGATGGTTCACACTTGCTGTGCCCGTCCCTAATATATATATTATTTTTTTTAATTCAGACCACAGTCCGCCCTTGAAGTATTAAAGTGTAAACCAGGAAGTAATAGAAGTGACGAAACTCCCATGAATTCTACTTTGATAAAACCTCAATTTTAGTAGGATCTTCGGTCTAAAAATGTTTGTTTTAACCGTTTTATGAATCTAAATGATAAAAAAATTTTTAAAAATTGGCAGACTATATGAGATACTTAAAAATAGAGTTCACCAGCTGATTCTATAAGATCAATTTCGTAACGTTTGAACTTTGCCAGTTAATGCGTTCTTTTCTCATTCTCCCTTCAAAAGTGGCCTTGAGTAAATGTATTTCTGTTGAGTTAAAAAACCGTTTATCTTAATGCGTATGCTTAGACCTCGAAATGTAAGTTTTCAATGCTGATTTCTCGTGTTGTCTCTATTTTTTCATCGAGAACAACACATTCGTTGCGATGTATACCTAGCTTCCCTCTTGTGTCTCACATCATTAATTCTATCAAGTATTACAATTGTTGATGTCATAGGAATGAAACAGTTGGTTTAACACAGACCATCCAAAAAATATTTCTTGATCTTCAATCTCTCATTTATTATATATTCTTCTTTTCCTTTTTTGGAGAAAACCGCTTTGAATGAAAAGATAAAATCGATAAAGCCAACACCCATTTCTAACGGACGATTCCCATCGGTTTTCGGTAGTTGCCCCCGACCGCAGAACGAAACGTCATCCTGTCTAGAGAATTCCTACTTCCATTTTCTATTCGTTCAGTTTCGAAAATCCTAGTTATTGCAAGTTTTCCGAAAAACAATGTGGATTTAAACCTTCAAAAATCACCCGACCCGATTAATCAGAGTCCCTAATTTTGCTCGAAATATTTTCCGTTATAATTCATTTATAAAAATGGTTTATAATGAGTTCTTTCTTTTATAAGAACTGTAGGAATGCACTCATCTGGGATATTTAAGATCATACTTGAAAAAGCACTGGGATTCCAAATGTTTATAAAGGATATTTAAATAAACTCCAGAATAGCTTAGAAACAAACATTTATAACGGAATTTTTTTCTTATTTTCTTTTGTTTCATTTCATTTAAGTTGTTCTCAGTTTCTAAAGTTTGCAAAGTATAAATGCCATATTTTTCCTCGATTTTGTGGAAAAATGTGTTTAATTTATGCTGAAACCTTTTTTTTCAGTCTCGAAAATATTGTTTTTGATCAATCGAACTATTTTTTTTTCCAGGATGTACCGGCATCTCTATATCGGACTCATTAGTTTCCTTGTGTTGACTGCTGGTCCCATCGAAGCTCGTCGAGCCTCCAGCGGTGGTGGCAGTTTGACGGGTGGAAACGGCGGATTCTCTAGCCGTGGACAAAGTGGATCTCGAACAGGAGTACAGCAAGGGGGAGGTGGGTTCCATAATCAAGGAGGATTCAACAACCAGGGGGGAGGTTTCAATCAGCCAAGACCCAACAATTTCAACAATCAGGGAGGATTTCATTCGAACCCCGGTCAAGGAGTATACCATCCAAATCAAGGATTTCATGCAAATAATGGAGGGTAAGTATTAAAAAATATTAATTTTTCATAGTTGTCAGCGGACTGGAACCTGTCTGACCGCTGTTCCGGGTATAACTTTCTTCAGCATCAACATTGTTACTCGTTCAAACGCAATTTGAAGATCTCAGTGTGTTTTATGACATTTAATCAGAAAAAATTGAAAAAAAGTTATCAGATCACGCTGGGCGCTGTAAAGTAGGCATGGTCCTTCAAAAATTTCGGCGATTAATGATATAAAACAAACCTAGATCTGCGAGCGATCTTGATAGATAGAAATTATTGAAAATTAAAAATTTTCTAACAAAGCACGCGGAACAACTTCGAATTTTCTAATTTATGAAAATATGGAGAATTCATAATAGAATTATCCATGTGAATATGTAGCACCGGAAATTGTCTAAAATATTACACCTCCCGTAGCCACTATGTTGGTGGAGGATCTGTGCCATTAGGGCACTACTTCTATTCTAATATCTGAGTACCGCAACACTCACCTCACTAATTGAAGCTGTAAATTTTTAAAAATCAATCAGCCGCCAGGGTATATTTTCGGAAAATTGCGTTAAATACTACGCGAGAGATATTAAAGTGGTCCAACCAACTCGAAATTTGGAAAGAATAAGCACAAATTAAATTATAATTTTAGTTCAAAATCGAGGTCAAAATATCATGCTAAAATTTAGGTTTAGAATGCTAGATAATATCAAACTTGACATTTTGGTATAATAATAGAGCCGACAAACGGTCATGTATTTCACCATGTCGATCGCTCACAGCTCTCTATCTTTAATTTGGATCTCGTAAACTGTTGTTTCCAGCTTGTAACCTGCATTTTCCTTCATCTTTTTGTCGCGAAAAAGCCAAAAAAAGTAGATGTTTCAAAAAGTAAAATTAAAACATTTTGCCGAAACAGCGAAAAAAAAATCGGGGCTGTCCAGCTCTAACTAGACCCCTCATTATATTTCTAAGTGGAACATATTCCGATAAGACACATTGCCTGGCCTCCATTTTTTTTTCTTATCAGTCATCTGCCAAACCGGAATTTTACTTATTTATATATCTACTATACATATAGTAATAATTCAAACTTCCGTTTTCAGATTCCGTCCAGGCTCAGGTCTTGGATCCCAGTCTAGCAGTGGAACATTCAAGAAAGCTCTGATCGGTGGTGCTCTCGGAGCAGCCGGAGGAATTCTTGCCTATGAAGCTGGAAAAGCCATCATCAAGTCAGTCACCGAGCCGTTCAACTACAATGGACGTAACTACAACTGGGATAATCATGGACAAGTTCGCAATGGAGAATTCCAGTGCTCAATGCCACTCAGCCAGTTGACTGGCCAGGTAAAACAACCCTTGTTATAGAAGAACGTTGCTCAAATGAAACAATTAAAAAAAAATCGAGTTCGCTATATTTTCTGATAGCCTGATACATAAACAATTATTTAAAAGTGTTTTATTTCAGCAATCCACAACCACAACAACAACATCTACGACGACCACTTCACCAGATGGTGCTACCACCGTGGCTCCGTCCTCGACGACACCGACTCCTGATCAAATACTTCAGAATGTGAGTTTCACAAAATCGGTATCTGTAGTTTTCAAAAATAACATCGACCAAATCCTGAATGGTGAAAATATATCTATATTTATGGCAATATATTTAAAAAAAATGCATCTAAATTTATTCTAAAAGAAATTAATATTGACGATACTTATCGACTGCTTGGGCTCATGGTATTTGAAATGTAATACAGATATGTCTAATTACGACTAACAACAAATTTTGGTTAGGATTATAAGTTAGTTATTCTAGAGCTTTTTCAGGAAATGTATACGCGAAAGAAATGAGTGAGAAGTAAGCCAAAAACATTCTGAAATAGCTTTTTCTGCGTAAGAATAGCAAGTATTAAAAAAATCGAATGTACACTAATCCGGGTGAAATGCGGCTCTTAGCGGTTCTAGCGGAGCCGTCAAACATAACTTCTCCAACATCCATGCATGAGAAAGATCAAAAGGAATACCCGGATATATAATTTGGAGTGTGTCCCCCGCCGTGTAGGGATCTACATCGCTAAACGGGTATTTGATTTGTCATTCAAAAATACTGAATTAAAAAAGTTTTTGTGTCAATTCAATAAACGCTTTCATGATATTTTTTCAGATCCAATATGCTGATGGATCCCGTCCAAAGACAATTGTATGGGCATGCAAGCAAGGCCGTGAAGTGTGCTGTGGAACTGACTGTTGTCCAGCCCCTGTGCAAAATCAAAACTCTGTCGGTGGAAGCAATGGATCAAGTGGAACTGGAGTTGGAACCGTGGCTCTCATGTACATGTTTACGCTTTTTTTCTTTTAATTTTTTAAAAATTTCTGTGAAAATTCGCAGAAAAAATTAAAAACTAATATGTCCTAGTAGAAGCTACTGGACGGTGTCGGTTTTACTAATTTCGTGTCCTCGTCCTTAACTTTCTACGCTGAAAATATTACGCCTACTTGTTCATTTTGCCTTCATTCGAAGTTTATTGAGATTTCTATTTTTTTTTTGCAATTCATAACTAATAAATATTGTGTGTATCATGAATGTTATTTAGGAACTACGGCAATGCTGGTTTGCAGAAGTGATGTTAGGTTATTGTTTGGTGTTTTGTGTGATTTTTTTGTTTTACAAGTTTATTTGTCTTTGTGAGAAATTTGACTAACGATTGCATGCGCTACAAATCATCCCATCCTCTGCCCTATGTGTTCTAAAATTTCCTTCCATTATGATTTCAACTAATTCACAAAATACGACCTTTCATTTCTTCTTTTCTTTTCAGCGTTATTCTGATCCTCCTCCTCATCTGCTGCGGATGCTGCTTAGGTGCATACTTCTGTTGTCGTTCGATTTTCGATTGTGGAGATGATAAGCGTAATGATCAGCAATATCACGGTCAGTTTCGGCTTTCTTTTAACAAGAGTATACTAATAACAAGCTAGTAAGCAGCCACGCCCACTTCAATTTTTCTATTGTCACGGGTGGGAAATGAAAATGAGCGTACCTTGCCGCTCTCAAAATACAAAAATATCGACACAGAGAAAATTATTTAAATAATAAATAAGACTAATAGAACTCGCGGAAACGGAAAAGGGGAAATTACTAATAATTATGAAAATGGCTTGAAATTTTGGGAATCATAGCCAAAAACTTATGCGAACATTTTGATTAAAGTTTAGTGTAAATATATACTGAATCAAGTATACTGAAAATTTTCAGACATTTTCTGCCTAAATGTTTACTCTTATATTTCCGTTCGTGCTGGACCGATTGGCCTGAATCCTTTTTAGATAGATAACCTCTATGAACATGAAAATAAGAACTTCCTGAGCTGGTAAATTTGCTTTTATTTTACTTAAGTTTGGAAAAATGCTTCTCCATTCTGAGAAAATTGAACTGATCCTTTTTTGTTTGTTGTGCGGAAGCAGATACAACTCTCGACCAGCATCCCTGATTTTGACTATTTGAAAAAAAACGTCTGATACTGAAATGTTGCCTTTTCTCTTGAAAAATTATCAGTTCGCTACTACGCCGCTGTTCTAGAACATTCTCGAATGCTTTAGAAACTTTTGAAAACAATGTCTATTAAAGTTGTAATTTTGCATATATGAAGCTGATTTTTTACATGTGATATACGGACATCCAAATTGTTATATCAGCAAAATTTTAACTGTTTTTATCATTGTTAAGACAGTTTGTAGATTTTGGGTGTACGGTTCTACAGTATCCCAAGTACCCTGCGACCTCCTACATATATGGTTGCGAAGCGCTCGGGTGGGCATGGCTCCAACCCGAATATCAAAGTAAAAGGCCCCCGTTCTTTTGAGTTATTCAAAGAAACGTCTTGGAAAGAGTCACGGACACACAGACGGAACTATTCGCTTAATAAGTAGATCTCACTAATATATTTTGTAGAAATCTGAAACGCCGGCTCGGGAGGTTTTTATTCTCACGATTATAGAATTCTTAAAACTAAACGAGTTATGAGCGAAAATCTGAACGGAAAGCTTCTCGAAATTTATCCATCCCAACAGTGACCAACCAACGAGAAAATCTTACTTTGCTAATGATTAGTATCCGATTTTCGGTACGAGCCAAGATATAAAGGGGTAAATCAATGTTTAACAAAACCGCTGTTTTCTTCCAATTTTAAAATTTAAACTTTTCGAGATTTTTATATCTTCTAGACACTAGAAAAATAAGGGTTTTCTAGTATATTTTTTAATGAAGAGAAAATAAACATAAACCATCACGAACTCTGCGACTTTATCTCTAATTTTTGTGCGCTATTCACCTCTTCCGATAGTTGAAGAATATTAGAGATGTGTTCGAAAGCGTACTCCGGACATCTCTTATCTGAAATATTGTGAAAACTATTAACTATTTTTTCGCAATACGAAGTTCATTTCTGGATATGTAAGTAGAGAACTAAGGAGCTAAAATCCGAAATAAAATCTAACTGGACTCCTTGAGAAGGAAAAAAACTCTAATTGCACAGTGCAATTCAAAAAAAATGTTCTCCTATCTTTTATGGCGTCCGATTCCATTAAACCGTTTAAGCTTTTAAAGTAGAAAAGATTCCCAGTAGCTAACGCAGAACGTTCCTGAAATCTTCTCATTTTCAGACGATTACTCTCAACAACAACAATATCAAATGCAAAATTATCCACCCCAACAACAGCAGGGTCAGTACTATCAACAACCACAGCAGGGAGGATATCCACAACAAGGTGGATACCCGCAAGGAGGCAATTATTACCCACCAAATAACTATCCTTCTCAACCAACTTATTAAATCAAAAACAGGGACGTTCCGTTTTATATATTACGGGAATAATTTTCCTTCGTCATCGGTTATTTGCGTACTGTGGGAGTCACAGTTCGCGAATTCCCTTGATGAAACATAATCTAGACAACAGTTCCCCTATTTGAATATTTTACTATATGCTGTGCCATGGACTTCCTATTTTTATTTTGTAACGCAAAATTTTAACTTTTCTCACAGTTAAAACAATTTCCTACGATTTTTAAACGCCATTTACGGGAAAATACTACAATTTTTACGCATAAATTTTATTTATTTTTTCATGTTTTCGGAGGATATTTTTCAGGAAAGGGTGATACACAAGGGGCACAAAAATGTTCAGGCAAGAGAAAAAGAGGACAAATCGGAGAAATTGAAGACAAAAAAGACACCCGTATTATAAAGGAGTTGTATCATCGTGACGACAAAATACACGAAAACGGATGAGGTGTCCAAAATGTATATAATAACCACGTAGATGATAATTTTATATAAAATGCACGGAAATCTATTTAGGAACAGTTCATGATTCATTAGTACGCTGCTTGGCATTCAACCTACCGAAAGGTATATATGGGTGAGGCCAGAATTCATTAATTACTAGATTCATAAGTTTCCCCAGAAAAATGAATCTAGAAACGGCTCTCCGGATAGATCGAATTTCTAGCAGTCTAAACTAGTCCGATTTTCGTTCACACCGAGAAACCGCAGTGTTCCTAAATAAACAACAGTGAGAATACAGGTCTTGAAGCGAAAGGAGAGGTACCAGCCTCAGTGAGAAGAGTACCCATACTGGGAGAGACCTCAGAAGGAAAACATGGAGAAAAAAGGAAATTAGGAAAAATGCTAAATGAGGAACAAGTTTTGTGCTGCAATGGGATTAAAAACATGAAAAAAATCGGAATTAAGCAAGCATGCGTTTTCAGAACAGTATTTCGATGCATACTAGCTTAATTTTTCTGTGGATGTTTTGTACAGAAATGGGATAGAATGAAGTCTAAAATTGACTACGGGATAATAAATGAACTTGATTTCTTGTGGAATAAAGGGAAGATAACTAAATGATAAACAAGAAAACATTTTACAACATTTGAGGTGATTTGGCAACAAAAAATTGTGTTCTTTCGACCGAAATTAAATTTTCCTCTTAAATTAGTTTTTCAGTCACCGCCTCAAAAGCTAATAACCAACAAAAAATTACTGATGGAAAAAAATAGAACACGTGGAAGAGATTACACCAAGTCCAAATGAAAAACAAATTTTGAGAAGAGTAATGTTAATTGGCAATGACTGGTGATTTTGATTGTTCGACGACAATGGTCGTGGTGGACGTCACAGGCTCATCTGGAGATATTCCATGAGCCGAGAGCAAATTCCGAAGATGGCGGTTCTCAGTTTCCTTTGACCCTAACTCCCGTGCCAACAGTTGAGTGTCTTGATCTCTTTCAAGAAGTTCGGCCGCAAGCTGAAAGAAGCTAAATTAGTAAAAACGCAATGGGTACCGCAGAAAAAGAAAAAGAGAGGAGGCCGAGCGACGGGGGAGAAAAAGTATGATGTTGAGCAAATATATATATATACATATATATGTATGTTAGGGGTAAGCCTCGCCGAGCTGTCAGATCTTGAATGAGCTGCGCGGCTGGCCTACATGTACCCGTCAGATGGTGCATATATAGAATATTCGTTTGAAAAAATAAATCAAATTTCCAGTGAAAATTTGCCATTTGAAGCGTTCTTCGACGATGCACACAAATGATGCCTTCTGAATATACACTTGCTTCGGGTTATCTGATTTTCACTTTGTGTTCAATGTTCGTCGTCTCTGGCACCGTTTCATCTCACGTTATCATTCAATGGTGTCTGTGATTGTGAGTATGATCGGTTGGGGAGCTGGTGACAGGCTCTATAAGATTTCACGTGGATGCTTGAATATGATTGATTCCCCCTAGGCTTGGCACTCACCTGATTTGCTCATTATTGAACTCAAAAACTCGGAAAATGAAAACTCACTCAAAATATGGAATGAATCGATTACGGTAGTTTTTTAATAAGAAAATTAAGGTTAATAAAAATTGGAACATCAAAAAATGTGAGGAATGAAACAAATCTGAAAAAAGCAAAATAAACCATAAGGCTTTAAGCAGTTGGATGCAACGAAATTAACCAGAAATTCATATTTCACAAGAAGATAGACTATCTTACGGGAACAGCAATCGTAACTCTCTCTTCCACTCTGTCACGTGAAAGAGAAAGAGACAAACAGCAATTGATAATAAAACCTTATTTTGAATCAAGGTTTAAAAACCTAAAAATTCTAATTTCTGATTCTACCGTAACCCCCATTAACCATTAGACATTTTCCCTTTCCTCTTCTCTCCCCTTATCCCTCCAGTTTCATAAAACAACGAAGCCTACCTGCGATCTTGTCATACTCTGAATGCGTTCACGCTTCACTTCTAAGTAGTCCGTCTCGAATTCTCGCTCCCTCTCCTTGTCGTCCTCGCTTTCGCAGGAAGTGCTGTCCAGATCGTTGTTGTCGTCGCTTCCGCACGCCACCGTCGTTGTGGCAGGCTCGATTGTGCACCAATAGGCAGGGCGCATGTGATCATAGGATCCGCTCATTGTTCGAACACGGCGACGTTCGGCGGCTTCGAATTTTAGCTCATTCTGAAAATAAGTATTTTTTACGGTATTCTCATCGTTTCGAAATACTTCGACAAACATCATTAATTTTATAAGAGGGCTAAAATACTCTACATTGCTAAATAGACCTTGAAGTTTTAGCAACCTACAACAAGTGCAACCCACAACGATATGTACAACCTAGGCACTTTCCCCCGAATAGCAACTAGCAATTTTTGCAATCCCAGTGTTCAGCTATCAAAAAAATAAATTGAAAACTTGCAAATCCGGAAGTGACTGCACCAAAAATAGATGAAGTTTAAAGCTAAAAATGTTAATGTTCTTCCATATTTCAAGGTACATTTCAGAAAAGGAAACAACTAATTCTCGTCAAATTTCTTCATCTATTCGCCCCCCCCCCCTTTTTTTTCCCATCTCATTATAAGGTTTACAAGAGCGCCCTTCGTCGACCACTCATCCACCCGCAGGAGACATTAGAGACGAAGAGACGCAGTTAAAACAAAATGACGTTTGCACACGGGCCTAACGGTTCGATTTCGGTCCATTTTCGAAATTCTTTTTTTTTAATACGATAGAGACAGGCATCTATACAAATTGGCTCAGAAATTTCGGAGAAATCAGTCTATTTTGAACGAACGTTAAATTTAATTTTTTGTTACACGGATCACGCGGTAACACTGAATTTAGAAGCAGAATTTGGCGGAAGAGATGTTTTCAATGGCGTATTGAACGAAATAAGGGCATGACAAGAATATAGTTGGGAAATTCCGAATATTTCGTAGATTCTAACCTCAAACTGTGCATCTGCTCTCGCTTCACGATCGTCTAGCAAGAATGAAGTACTGTTGGGAGGAGCCATGCCAAACCTGAAAGAGTTGGATTACAAATGGAAGATCCTATCCTAAGTTCTGAGTATGCTCGGATGGGTACTAGAATTAAAATCACAAATAGAAGCAGCCTAGAACTAAAGCGGGATTCGAAAATATTTGAACAGTTGTTTTTAAAGAAAACAAGATCCTTCAAAACACTTTAGATCAGGCATCCATGACGTTCCTTCTCCTTTTCCGAGCAAGCGAAGTTCTCAAATTACAAACGCAACAATACCTACCTGTCTTGTTTGTCAGGCTTCTGATATTTCTTCGACTTCTTCTCATCGTCTGAATAACCTGGAGAGTAGGGCCTGTAACGACCGCCGCCGCGCTTTCGACGACTTCTACGAAGCCGCCGTTCGCAGTCGGACTCGCCGTCAGACACCGACATCGTTTCACTAGGAAAAAGTCCGTAATAATCGGCCATGATAGTAATAAACAGCTTGCCGAGCGCTTTCGAATGACACCCAATTTGTAGGGTTGAACAATCAGTTTAGTCTCGTTTTAAGTTCTGGTGAAACTGCCGCTGCTTCTGCAAGCGCTACCGTAACCGTTGAGAACTTGTAAGGAAGCACGCGTACGTCTACTGCGGAGGCAGGCGAGAGTAAGTGCACTCTCTTCTTCAGTGCACCAAACACAGCGCGTCTTCGTGCGACACACCGATTGCAAACTAGAAAGATCGCACTGAACCGCGTCTCTATTTATACTACGCGCAACCGCGACGCTCCGATTCCGCCGCAATGAGAGCGCCGCCTCTCGTTCTGAGAGAGCGCGCACCACAATTCTAACGTGTTAGAAAAAAGAAAACCCGTATAAAAGCAAATAATAATTATATCCACTATAAGATCTGAATACTGACAATATTTTAAATTAAAATTTAAAAGAAATTATATTTAGCCAAAAATGTCGCAGTTGTCTGTGCCTCGTCCATTTTCCATCGTTTTCATCGATCCTCGTAGCGCTTTCGGGAGCATCTAAAGAAAATTTCCTTAAAAATTGCACATATTCTCAGTTATAATCGCTGTTGATAATCGAATTGGTAATCTAAATATCTGTTCTAGTTATTACATTCACTTCCACAAAAAAGGTGTAGGATATTGTTATTGGTTAAAGTCATGGTTGCAATAAAAATTGCGAAGCTTTTAAGCAACTTTAATGCATTGTTTCCTTTGTCGAAAGTCTTGGAAATAGCAAAAACTCTCAAAATTATGTTTACTAGTCTTCATTGGAAATGGTTGGAGACCTCTGAAAATAATAAAATTGGGTAACTCGTTTAAAGATGAACAATGTCTTCGCTTTCATTCGCATAACATTTTTATGTGGCGTTAAAACTGCAAGAAAAGACACATTTAAAGGCAACTCTGAGTTAATTTTTCGAGTGCTGAATGCCAAATGCAACATCCAAAACAATTGCTTTGAAGAAATCACTAATTTAGATGTGCAGGTTGTTGTTACATTGCCCGAAGAAACTACGAAAATCGCAAATCCTACTTCATTTTTTCTGCGCTTTTCCCATTATAAAGGTATCATTAATTCAGTAATCATTATGATAAGGTCTGAACTGAATTTTTCATCTAAAATGTTTTCTCATCAGATCGCTTATGGAACAAAAGTAAATATTTATGTTCCCATATTTATAATTCAATTTTTCTGCGATAACTTTGCAACGTTTCCGAAGTCTCTCAAAAAAGAAACGATCACATTTGGCTTTTGGGGACAGCGTCTCAATTCCATCGGAGAGCGTTTAAACAATTCAAAAACATTCCTGCCAAGGGAAATCAGTTCCTTTCTTTGCAAAGTAACTCACCGGCTAACCTGGTGATTCATATGTGTATATGGTTGTGATGTATCTTTAGCAAATCGAAGGGAACAGTTTGAAAGACTAAACATTTAGAGGTTTGTGAAAATTTGACAAAATTTGTAAAAAATTCTTAACCTACTTGTAAAAGAAATTAACGCGGATAATCGAGATTTACACAAATTACAACAAAAATACGGGTTTCACCTTGTTCCATATTTTAATAGAATTTTCTGGCATTTCCAAATCTAAAATTCTCTTTATTAACTGCCTAGAGAAGCTTAGCTTGTGCTTTGAATGAACCGTTGCCTCGGACTTCTGACGCGTTGCAGCAGCTCGGTGTCAACACAATTTATTGTGTGGAATACAAAGAGCTCTATATCGCACATGATTTATCTTCGCGTTTCTCAAAGCCGTGTTATTTTCAGTTATCCAGAGCGGATACAGTGTTTAGTTTTAAAATATTTGTTTATTGCTCGTTGCAATTCTTTTGTGAGTGATTCTTTCACCATACAACCGCACTATATATTATGCCTTGAAAGGGGTTGCGGACTTCTGCCGACAAAAAATAATTCAGAAATCAAAGTGTCGTTGTTTGAGCTCAATTGCGATCTATCAATCCTTTATAAAATTATGTACATTTTCCCGAAAGTTCGGTAAACAGGGTAACATCCACTTAAAATAAGACAATGTATCATCTTGCATCGTTTCGTGTACGTTTTCAGAAAAATTTCTATTTCGTCCAAGCTGAAATATACATATTCCTAACGTTGAATCTCGTACGCTTTTAACTTTACCTCCGCGGCTTACGGGTTACACAAGATGTTTATTGTGCTCTGTGAAACATGCCGCTATGGTCTCGCTGTCTGTTTGGGCAAGAGTTGTGGCCATTCGTAGTATCCCCGCCCGAGCAAGTGACAGTTACGCATTGAAAAAATCTACATCAGCAACGAAAAATCGTTTAAAAATTTATTTATTTCGAATTTTAAACATTTCTTGTCGATATTTGGTAATTTTCATCATTATTATTATTATTATTATTATTATTATTATTGGCCTAAGATCATACAAAAACTTGATGGAAAATCCCACGAAAAATGTTTAAAATTCGAAATAAATAAATTTTCGCAGATTACGTCACTCATTTTCCTTTTGTTTTCGTTGCGATTTTGCACCATTTTCAGTCTGTTTTATGAGCTGATTCTTTTTAAAATATGGGTTTCCACACAAATCAAACGTGCAATGCGATTTAATTTATTTTCCAGAAAATTTCAGGTCAAATCAAATGCCCCATAGAGCGAATTTGCATTGACAATCCTTGAAATAAAGTCTGAATTGCATTGTCGCGCCAATTTAAATAATTATGGATCGAGCCAAGGCGAACTTTAATTTTGCACCGACCTAGAGAGCCTTATACTTTAAAGGAATCGCTGAAAATAATGCTTAGCTGAACAGAAATATTCCAAGAAGTATTAAAGTTGAACTCTTGACGATGAGCACTGAATCTATGGTGCAACCTGGTGGAGCACGGTGGTGCAGGCATGAAGCCGGTGCCTGAATAAAGATGACTCTCATGGAGTTTTCTGAAGTTGGCCTATGCTATCTATGGCTTATTTTGCAAGAGAAGAGTTACCCCGTTTATCTGAATCTTGCTTCTATCACTCTGTTCAATCTGAAAAGTCGTTCTTGATTCGAGAAAACTAGAATTGATGATCATGGATTACGTGCTTCTTTTTATATTGAAATGAGGAGAAAAGTACGAAAAAGAAAGGAGTCTTTGGTCTAAAATTCCCAAAACTCCTGACTGAACTAATACAATTTCTGGCCATCTCCCCTTCAACAATCCGTGACACAAAGACAAAAAAGCCATCCACTCTTCCCATCTTTCACCAAAACGCCCCCCCCCCCCCTTCACCCCCCCCCCTCCTTCCCAATCCCTCATTGACGTTTCGTTTTCCTTTTTCCATATCCAGTCAGCAGGTCAATAATTTTCAACGCGTTGTGGGAGGTCTCTGTTCTCTTCCTCCATCTGCGCCTCGTACTCTCGCCCGCCTGTTTTCGTCCGTCCGCGCGCGCCCCCTCCCCCTCCTCCCAACTTGCTGAATAGTCTGCTGGGGCAAGAGACGCAGACATTTCTGTTGAAGCATGGAATATTCTGTGCGGCGCGCGCAGTCGGGGAAGTGAGTGTTTGTGCGAGTATATATATATATGTGTGTGTGTGTGTGTGTGTAATTGTGAGTGCACTCGTGAGTCTTTTTTGAGCGAAACGAAATACAACACAACAAAAGTAGCAAAGACCTACTAATAATAAAACGCGTTGTGCTGGATCTTTCCCTTTCTTCCCAACAAAAGTACGCACCGAGGTGAGGGAAACCTTAAAAATTTGCGTCTTAAACTTGAAATAAGACGTACTGGAAGAGGCTGAAAATGGTTAGTTATCCTACAGCGCAACAAAGCACCTCCATCTCTTTCAATGAGATGCATTTCCGCTTAATTCTTATTTTAAAACGGCGACACTTCAATCGGACACTTCATTCTTCATGCTCCAGCTGCCAATCTAAGCTGTTCAATTTTATTTGAAAGAGAGGTCGTCTATCTGAAAATGTTCCCTCCGGTTGTTCTTTCCAGAATTGACACATGCTATTCATCCACTAAGTGCCGCGTTGTTAAGTTGAAAGAAACGGTCGACTTTACTCGACAACTCGACAATAAGGGAACAAGCAGATTTATACCGCGCTCTACTGCACTATTTAGAAATGGCTAGACTTGCTGAAAAATTGGTTTCATTCGCGAAATTTTTCTGAGATTTGGAGAAATAATAAACCGATTTACACCGCGCTCTACTGTACCTCGGAAAATCAGCGATTGCTATCTGAACCATGCCGGTCAAGCCCATGTTTTCAATACTGGCTTAATCGAAATGGACGTGGCTGATCTTTCGAAGTTCTACGACGGCGCTCCTCGTTGTTTTTAATTAGTGCAGTAGAGCGCGGTGAAAACCTACTTATTCTCCCCCCTCCCCCAAAATGGCAAAAAAAAAACTGTGCAAATGAAAACCGAACATTGGGCGGAAATAGGCCAATTCTCTCACAAATTTCGGGCAAGAAATAGCCGAAACGCTTGTGAACTTGTGCTGAGAGTGTTCTTATGTGTACCCTTCAAATCGAATCAAGATTATCTTCTTCGGTGTGTGCGTGTAGTTCTCGAAGAAATCTAAAATCTAAGTGAATTCGTGGAAAAATGAATATCAGATAAGCTGTCTCGAAATCGAAGACACCGTCTATAATTCCAATTAAGTGTCTGATGAATGCTGACTGTTGTCGTCTGTCGTACTGTCGTAAAAATGGTTTTTTTTTGAGAAACTTCTGTTATTCTTTGGCTTTCAACATGAGATTTAATTAGCACCATTCATGATCACAGTGCGCCGCCAGAGAGCCCAACGGATCATAAATGAGCAAATGGCGAATAGCGAATGAGACCTGTGATACGGAATATGATTATCCTAACTAGGAAAGGTTGTTAACTCACCGTGGAGTTTCCATACGAGACCTATGTGAATCGATAGATTAGAACACGCTGAATAAGAATCGCGGAGGAACTAAAGATGGTTAACCACAGTAGTCAGTGCTAGAATTTCAGATCGAAATAACTCGCTTCGCTGAAGCGTTCAGCAAATTCTAAAAACGGAATCTTACTCAGCGTGTTCTAATCTATCGATTCACATAGGTCTCGTATGGAAACTCCACGGTGAGTTAACAACCTTTCCTAGTAAGAAATGGGTTTCGCGTTTGCGCGGAACAAGGTTCTCTGCTACCAGCTACCGTACCTCGTTCTACCGTATCCCTTTTACTCTTCTTTGAACGACTATGAAGACACATTTCACTAATAATTCGGTAGCTTTATAGGAACAGGAAGTCTGCCAAGCCGATTGTTGTTGACGGTGGCGAAGTGTAAGAGTTTAACAGTTTTTTTTCGTCTGGGAGAGTATTCGAATCTAAAAGAATGCGCGTCAAATACGCGAATGTTTCGTAGGTGTAAGTGGACAAGGGCGACTCGACTGTTCTAGAAAGCCCTACTTGGAGCAGGGCTACTCATCGTCACTGGAACGACTAAGGTGCGGCCTAGTCATTCCACTGACTTAATTGTCTGCGGAAAACGATTATTGCGGTAGGCATCTAAGACTTCCACGAAAGACGAAGACAAAAAGTTGCCTTCGTTCGTTTTGAATTCGTCTTACGCAATAAAAAAGTTGCCAACACACAGCGTTAGACGAATTCAAGACGAAGACGAAAACGATGATAAGAAAAGACGGCCGAAATTTCGCCCAAATGGGAGACAGGTACTCAGCAAAACTCTATAAGAGTCCCACAAGCCCAGGCCAAGTTCATCCCAAGCGTTGGGTAAGTTTTACCCAAGATTTGTGGGTTTTTGGCAGAGTAAGCCATACTCATATGCTAAAGGCTTGGAGATCACACTGATGAACACTTTCCCATTCTGAAACTTGGTTTCTTCCATCAGTTCGCCATCACATTACGTGTAAAAATCAAAGATCCCATGTGTCTTTCATAGAATCGCAGTCGTTTCAGCTGCTCTGCAGAGTGTGCGCCCTTCTCATGGAATCCAATTTCGTTTATATTTGGCAGATTATATTTCATAACGTATTCTTCCGGAAGCTTCTTTTCAATCAAACAGTGTTACTTAAAGGTGCTCCTCATTTCTAATCCTCTAATATCCCTTCGCATGATGCCGCAACAAAGGCTCACATGACTCCATGATACTACTCAAGAAGAAACTTCGCTTCTGTCTAATTTTCTTTATTCAATTGTCCTCTCCCCCCCCCCCCCAGTTTCTCCGCAGTTTTTGATCGAAGATGAACTTGTTACAACGTGCATATGCATTCAACGTTGCGCGTGCTGTCCTTCTCATCCTTCCTTTCCTCATTATCATCTTCTTCTTCTCCTCCTTCTCCTGATTGCAAAGAATGATGATGGGCAATGTGCCAGATGACACGTGACGTCATCGGACACCTCGACTGACTGTCAGTTCGTAGTGCGCAAAGCTCCAGGCTACGGCGACGTGCACAGTGCTGCACGTAATTAACTCGTCTTTGTGGAACCATGCGACGCTCCTCCGTTTATTCATTCAGGGCAGACTCCCATTAGCGATTTCAATCAGACGAAAAGGAGTAAGGAAAAGGGCGGCGGAGGGGGGAGTGGGGAGTTACGTGTGACAATTTAAAGACCACGAAGATAGCTGGAAAATAGTTAATGACAGACTATAATGTTACTGCAAAAAAAATAGACAATAACTGGAAATCAAGGGGTTTCGATGATTAGAACATTGTTGAAGAGAAACTATTCTTTTTTCGAAATTGTAAATTTTGAATTTTTATTGGAAAAAAACCAACTTGGGTACTTCCCATAAGAACAACATTTGTTGAGTGAATTCTGCAAAAATAGAAATTCATTTTTCTAGTTCACCACTTTTTCGTTCGCACAACACGCACAAATTAAAAGTATTTTTTAATATAGAAATAAGAAATTGCGAAGGCCGCGGACACGAAAGGCGATGCAGATTCTCCCTGCGGAATAATTGTTTTTACCGAGTTTTTTGTTTCAGGTGTTTAGGAATAAATATGCGTCATGAAAAATCGATAAAAACTTGAATAACGCTTGTTATGGGCAGTTAGTTATGGTCCATTACAACTGAATTTGAATTGGAAGATGCATTTTCAGCGGTCTCTTTACTTCCCATTATACATTTAAGACTGGTTTCGGCGTTTTTCTCAAATTTGTTCGATTCTTCTTCCGTTTCCGTCGATTGTCTTCGTCAATGGTGTTGAATGTTTTTCGTTTTCGCAAGATTTTCAGCATTCAGCTAGTTTCGCTTTTAACTGAACATGGCCTAAAATGAATAACCACATTGAGAGCATTTATTTAACAAAGAAAATTGACGGAAAAGTGTTTTAAAAATTGGCAATCGCGCCGCGGTTATATAATTTTTTTTTAATTTTTGAAATCGATTTGCTACAGTGGAGCGAAGAATGCCTTCGATTGTCGGAAACTGGTCCATAGAGGGTTCAACCATTTCTCCACAGCCAATTTTTCAATTGAAATATTATCTATCCGCGAATATGTGATTTTTCGTTTAAAGGCGCTATTTGGGTCTCGTTAGGGTATAGCGCGTTTTAACGCGCCAATTTAAAAATTGTAAGAAAGCGCACACACTGCGTTTGTGATTTATTCAGTTTAATAAACATCTTAAGAAATTTGACAATAAAAATTAATTAAAAAAAACATGATTTTAGAAGAAAAATATAGAAAAAATTCCAATATTCGCTTCAATTTTCGAAAAAAAAATCACAAACGCAGTGTGTGCGCTTTCTTACAATTTTTAAATTAGCGCGTTAAAACGCGCTATCCCTAACGAGACCTAAACAGCGCCTTTAAACGAGAAATCAAAAAAATTAAATATTTTTATTCTGTTTATATTTTATAAAAAAAACGGAAAATGCTTTTCATCAGAAGTTATTATCGATTATGCCAGATTTTTAATGTGCATTGAGTGAGTTTGCGATATTTGAAATACAGCCGAGCGAACTTTGCTGTGCCTAATAAAGGATGTCAGAGCTAGTTAGATAGAGCAGAATCGCTAAAGTTAGAATCTGATCTACGAGCTCTATTCCGATGTTGTTAAGCAGGCTCATTTAGAATGTGCGAGTTCTCTGGATGCGTTTCTCAGTTGGAATGGCGACACAGATTTTGGATAGTCACAATGCATGTTTTGGCTACAAAACACGGATCTTGCATGCCACAATTCCTTGTTTCTCTGCTGTTTTGTCAATATTTTGAACGCTGTTATGTCACCAAAATGGCGAACGCTGCCATGGGAAGCTGAATTGAATTGAACATTGAACATTTTCTGTTTCTTGGTCATTGCGAAGCTGCTAGAAGAAATGTTCGCTTCGAGAGCCAACTCCTGAAATCCAGCGCTTCGCTTCTCCTTCGTTTCCATCTCTTTTCATATCACACGTATAAAAAGTCGCGGCCAATTAATAACCGGCAACTTGCCAACCAAATTCCTGATCAAATGATGTTGTTCCTCCCGCTCTTTATGTCCCGATCAAGGACGGACAAATGGAGGGTTTCAATTTATCTGCTGGTTACGTACGCTCCACAAATCGCCCACGTGGGGTTGTTTCCACCATCTGGGCTTCTACACGTAAAACGATTCAAAAAGACGAGCCGTTTGACCTTTGGACAATAGATTTTTCAAACAAATTGTTGCGGGGGGGAGAGCGTGAAAGATGTCATAGGATATGCATCCAGTATAGTTTATACGAAATTCGTAATATGTATGCGTGGTTTCTCGTGAATTTATAAGTTCGTCAATGTGGCCAGACGTATGCATTTCTATGATTTTCAAGTGTTGCAGAGTCCATTTTAGTGCTATCACCGCAGCTCGAAGTTCATGAACCCAAGAGCAGTTACATGGAGCTCCGGGACGGCGCATTTTCTGTAAAAATGTTAACTCCTCCCCCCCTCCCTAACCACAAGAAAGATTTTCCGGAATCAGGCGATCTCAAATTTCAAAATGAATATGGATGTAATCTGAAATGTTAAAGAAGGGGGTGCACTGTCAATTCCAAAAGAGCCTGGAGATGTGACTGAAGATTCCAAATATGAACGAAAAGTGCGTTGACGTTAACCTGGGAGGGACCGAGAGTGCAGTTTGCCTTTTTCCAATGGGGGTGGGGGGGGGACATGACGCATTCAAATAGATTTTTCATAAACACTTGGATTTTTGTTTGACCGAAAATCGATTGGAATTGAATTCGGATGAATTGGAAGTTGCAGTTTTTATATTTTGAACTGTAGCCTTAATGCTGAAAATACTGAACACTGAATAGAAGGGAATGAAGATAGCTGGTCGGGAAAGTCGGATTCTTCTGTTTTGCTCTAATAGATCTCTCCGCAAAACTACAATAAGTCTTCCACTAACTTTGACTGCAATTTATCTGGAAATTGTGGAAAGATTGGTCTAGATTTGTGAAGTATTGTTGATCTATGAAACATGAACGGAAGGGAAAGCGTTAAGCCATCTGGCCGCGACGACAGTTATTATTCTCTAAATGCTTTTCTGCAATTAAAGGATCATAACTGCTGTTGCTCGTGTGCTTATACTGTAGAACCCGTAAAAATTGCCCGCTTTTCCCACTATTTACCATTTATGAATAGAGGGGAAACAAGTAAGAATCTCGATGTTCTGCGCTTGAAATGGTAGATAACAATTCAAATTAGGGGACATTGTGGAGAATTTTCAGAAAATTGCAACACTTTCAGATGTTATCGGGGATGGTGAACCACCGCTTAGAAACATTCGAAGCAGCTGGGAGTTGTGGGCAAGTCGCCAAAGTCAAAGCTGGAATGAAGCAAAGTTTCAGGGTCAATTGTCTGAATGTGGGGACTGAAAATGTGTGAAATGTCAATTTTCAGCGTTGGTCCTTCGCGTGAGGCATCTGAAAAATGAGTGTAATTTCTGAATTTTCGTTTCCGGTTTCATTGACTTAAAAAAAAACCATTGCGTTTCAGTTTCCAAATAGGTTTTTACAGCCGTCGGAAAGATCCAGTGCAGTGCATTTTAGTGGGCTTTCGACCATATTGCAGAGCATATTAATCTAGTTTCTCACCACCACCCAGGCGGCCTGATCTTTGCTCGAATCGTTTTCAACGCCGGCGGTTTGTGTCAGCAGACTCTCTTCTCCCCTATAGCGCTCCACTCCATCGATGTAGACCTTTCCTGTAGTGCTCTCCGAAGCGGAAACATGGAAACGAGCGAGGACCGTCAACGTCGGAAGACGGCGTCTACCGTTCTTCATCGTCGTCATCGTCGTTTCGCTTCTTTTTCTTCTCCATTCCATTCGCAAAACAGCTGCGTCTAATGCCCCGACGGCGTGTGCCATCTCTCCGGGGTTTCAGTGCTCTCTGCCTCCTTCCAATCGCCGCCACCAATTGTTCGATTGTTGTCCTCTTTGCGCTTTATGTGCGTGTCTGTGTGTGTGTGTGTGTGTATGCGATGCTGATGGCATCGAGTAGTTACTCCTTCGATGGCCACAGACTATTCGAGACCAAGAGACGCAGCCGATCCGACGAATCGGCCCGAAGGGAGTGGAGGGGGCTGGGGGGAGAGGAGCGATGGGATGCGGGCGGGCGAGGGGGGAGTGGGGGGGGGGGAGGAGGTGCAAGAAAAAGGAAACAAGCGAGGCGAAGGAGAAGGGTACCGCAAAAGACAACTGTCATTTTGGAGACGCAAGCATATGCAGAGAGAGAGAGGAAAAGAGAGATAGGGAGAGAAAGAGAGAGAAAGAGAGAGAAAGAGAGAGAAAGAGAAAGAGGTTTTGCATTTCTTAAAATAAAACACAAATCTAGAGGATCCTCCCGCCGATGGACACTCAATGAGGGACACTTGGTACGGGCAACCAAAGTTACAACTGCTCTTTTGTCCACGAGCACTTCTCGAATAAACGATTTTCAGAGCTCCCCGTATTTGTCAAGTTTCCAGATGCTTCGGTAAGCAGGTGAAACCTTAGGAAAATTGAAATAAGTGCGTGCATGATACTGAATTTCTGAATAAAATAAGAAAGGGGCTTTGAATTTGGAATCGTTCTTCTAAAAATGCTGAAGAAGTCTGAAATAAAAAAATGGGAATTAAGCTGTAATAAGCTGAAAATTGCTCTGAATTAAAATTGTAGTACACTAGCTGAAAGCTCTGAAACTTCTGAATCTCATTCGAAAATTTACAGTCGGATTTGCAGACAACGTTCAGGGGAAGCCGGGAATCGAAAACCTCTGTAAAATGCTGAAAAGAAATCGCCAAAATTAGAAATCTGGTGTAAAATATGAATGAATTCTGAAATCTGTAATAAGGTAAAGTACAAATGAAGCCCCGTTAGCCCACCGCTGAAATAACTTTTTAAAGAGATTTCCCCCCCCCCCTTCTTTTTTTTGTCGTTAAAGACTATACGGACAGAATTGAGGGACGCATTTCACAAAATGGCAATTCTTTTGATACCGGATGTCAATTTCCAGATGTCATCTGAAACTATCTACTCGCATGGTTCAAGTAGCTTCCGGTTGTTTCATGTTTTTTTTGTTTGGCAGAAGCTTCACATATTTTCTCAAAGCAATCTTTTTTTTGAAATTTTCTTCCAGAAAATCCTGAATTCGTCCAAATTGTATTAGCATTTTTCCAGTAAAATCCTGTGAAGAGGCCGAAGAACGAGACGGGCCAACCACTGTTCTCGAAATCCCGCCCAGTTGTTGCCCAATTTGCGCGGGGAAAAAACGGTTTCCGTTCCATAATGATGGGCACCATTACTTTCAAAATGATCTTCAAATGTTCAAATGTCTCCATGCCGTCTGTCTTCTCACTTTCTAATTGGCGGCGCATACCAATTTTCAGCACGCAAACACACACACACACACACACACACACACACACACACACACACACACACACACACACACACACACACACACACAACGAAACGACACCGTCGCTCAAAACAGAAGTAAGTCAACTGATGACCGAAAGGCGAAAATTGGAAAAAGCACGGAGACGCAGGCAGTCACGCGGCTTTCCACTCTCTGCGTCTCTCTCTCTCCCTCGTTCTCTCCTCGCTACACACTTCGTCTGTCCAATCTTTCAGAGAGATTCAGAAACGCAGAAACCGAGGGACGCAGAACATGGGCTCCGCCCACCACCACCGCGAGGCGCTCTCTTCTACGATGCGAACCAAATTTCGGCGGAATAGTGTTGAAGATGGAGAGACGCGGAGAAGCAGCGGTCTACGATTTACATGGAATGGCGTGCAGAAATGAAGGGGGACTGCAAAAGAGCACGAAACGAAGACAAGTTTCAGAGGATTTCGGTCGGAGATGCAGTTTTTCATTGGGGGGGGGGAGGGATCAGTGGAAAGGTGTGACGGGTAAACTACTTGGAGCGAGAAGGGGTGGGAGGATGGATCGTTGTCATGCTCCTGTTGGTCTAGGCCAATTTTTGTGAAATATCTTAAAATCTAAAGGGGCAAGGATCCACTGATTCAATGCCATACGTTCGTTGCCGGAAGCGGAATTCCGCGATAATTCTGCTTGGTTTGGTGGAGACTTCTGATTCTGAAAATCTGAAAAAGGGCAAGCATCCACTGATGCAATGCTATACGTTCGCCGCTGGAAGCGGAATTCCGCGATAATTCCGCTTGGTTTGATGGAGACTTCTGATTCTGAAAATTTGAAAAATCTGTATTAAATTTATGTAAATCCATACAAAATTCATTGAATTGAATTTTCAGATGCTTCCGTCTTCGAAAATCTTCGAAAAATGACGTCTAATGATGACGGTAATGCAATTAGGAACTGCTGAACTGTTTATAGTTTCGTCGGCGTTTCAAATGTGGGCCTGCATTCCCCACAAAACATTTACAGTTTCCAGTCCAAGGAGGCATCTGTGACGTTCTTCTAACCACATCTTTCAACCAAAAACCTTTCAAATCGAGTTCAATGACGTCCAACTAGTTTTCGCAGGAATTCCGAGACTGAAACTATAGTTTTCGGAGGGAAAAAAACCAACACCTTTACACTGTGGCAACAAACTGGACCATTTTCTAGCAGACATCTATCGGAAGCCTTAAAGGAAGTGAGACCTATTACGGTGGCTGCCCTTGGGGATTGTCTTGAGGCTTTGGGTATAAACACATAATGCGCCTGACTTAAAGCATTTCAAAAACGCTCCGAACTTCCGGCACCGAACACCGCTATACCAATAATTTGGAAAAGGGGCAAGTGAGCCAGCAGATGTCTGAAAATGATGGTTGGAAATCTTCTCGAAATGCGCGTGGCGGGCCCGCAAGCAGTCCTTGTCTTGAATAAGCACCATATATGGACTGCATACGGGCCTAACCGGTATACGAACCACGCATATTTCAGCTGTGAAGCATCAGACTACCGTGTTCTGTAATCTTTAGTCTTTTAATAATTTCTTTTTTTTTGCGCATCAGGTTTCACTAAACTAGGGGGTGTGGATCGGAGCATCGTCTTGTTGACAGAGTCAGTGTTCTCTGTTTTAAGAGATTAAATGCCCATGGAAAGAAGCTCTTCTTCAAAACCTTCGATTCGTACTTCCATTTGTTGACTTTCAGCCTTTTGCTCAGCAAAACAAGAAGTGACATGCCTGCCGCCCAAGTGCATCCTTTCAACTTCACAAGGGCAGGACGGAAGGCTAGGTGAATCACCTTTCTCCTGACAGAGACTTCTCGATTCTGCGGGTGGATTTCCGATGCTCTTCACTGCGCGTAATGGACTCTCGACTAGTTTCTCGATGGTGCCATCTGATAGAATTGACAGAAGGCGTTTTCTGCTTTCTTTCCACAATTCTTTCCATTGATCCGCGAGTGATGTTAATGTCGTTTGCCATCTTTTAGAAGCTCCAATGCGTGATTCTCCGAATTCGTTCTTTCTCAGCTTTGATACGGTCTGGAGCTCTTATACTGACATTGTCACATCAGACAGCACGGTCTGAGACAATTCCAATGTCCAGAAAGCGTGAAATGGCATCGTCGACGTTCAGTCTGAAAAGAGGACGTCGGATGGGCGGTCTTCCGTATTCAAGAGTCGGACAACGCACCGTTTTTCTGAAACCGAACGGACCCGCCTGCAATTCGGCGAAATAGTTAAAACATTATAATAATTACAAATGTAATTAATGAATGCACTAAAAAAGCGTCATTCCTTGGTACGGGCAAATCATTCCACAGTATTTAAGAAAACTGCAAAAGCTTCGCACTAGCTTTTGGTATGTCTTAGATTTGTGCTAGACTTGTGGAAGACTTGTGCTAGGCTTGTTACAGACCTGGTCTAGACTTGTTTCAGAATTGTGGACGGCTTGGCTTTGCTAAATTTATGAAAGACTGGAAATAGAAAATGGAAAATGGAAGAAAATGGAAAAATGTATGTAAGACTTGTGAACCAACTCAGGCCACTCCACCAAAGTTTGGTATGCTTATTTCCGACGGTTAAATAGGATTGAAGGTGATGTTTGGATATACGTAAAAAGCGAAACTGAATTCGCACGTTGTCTGCGTCTCTTCTACAGGTGGCTCTCTCTCCCTCGCCGAATTGGACATTTCGCTGTAGAATACGTGCTAAGACGTTTCTAGAACTAACAATATTTTGGAAAAAAAAATAAAAAGAAAATGTAAAAATCAGAAAATATTGCATTTTTCGAAATTAATGGTGTCTTGAGAGACGAACACAGCAGACAATACAAATTGCGAGCGGAGCTTAAACGGAAATTAACCGCGCACTGTTTTTTTTCTTTTTCCTCTTCCTTAATGCCGCGTTCAAAGTTGATTTCCAGGAGAAATTTCCTGGAAAAACGCTGTCCAAACATGCCATTTTTTTCCGGATTTTCCGGATTATCGATTTTTGACAAATTTGTATTGTTTTCGTCTTTTCCCAATTACGTCTTTACACGATTTCTCCGTTAGAATCCATTATTTGAGGCGAAATATAGCGAAAAAAAGTTTAAAAGCTTGAAAAAAATGCGTTAAAAAAGAGCCGTAAATCGTGTGACGGTCGGTGGTCTCGAAGGGAAGAGGCAAACTACAGTAACACTCGTTGCGACAGTTTCCGGAAAATCTGGAAAAAAATGGCAGTTTTGGACAGCGTTTTTCCAGGAAATTTCTCCTGGAAATCAACTTTGAACGCTGCATAACAAAATCTTTCATTGATCGATTGTTTCTTTCTCTGAAAATATTTATACTTTCATATTTTAGACGAATAATGAATTTTTTCGAGACGCTGCTTGCATAGTCTTACCTTTGAAATACATGGCTTTAAAATAAATTAATGGCGAATACATTATAAAAATTCGTTGCTTACTCCAATTTCTCTTATTCTCAAACATTTTCTCCACTTAATGCATTAGCGAATGTTGCGTAGACACACAGCGAAAAATGCGCTGCTCGAATTAGCGCAAAAACGCAAAAGAGAAATCGGAGACAATACAAATCGTATTATATTTCAATGTTCAGATTAAAAAATAGTCGAGCGTTACGGACCCTTTTAACTTTAAATCATTTTTACACATTTGTGAGTATAAGAAATGCAGAACACTACATTTTCTTATTGTACATTTTTTCTGCGTCAATAATGCAAATTCTGTTGTAACACGCAAAAGGCCGCACTGGAAATTGTTTTAGAGATTCTTCTTTTTGACATTCAATTCTAAAGATACCTTCAATGTTAAAGATAAATAAAAAACAAGATAAAAGATAAAACGACGGTGAATACCAGGTCGAACCTACCTTCGACGTCGCTACGTTTCCGTTTCCTCAAAAAAAAAACTTCATCGCCAGAACAAAAGTTCCGAAACTAATTCTTTAAATAAGGAAGCGATTGAATTTGCGATAGTTTGATAAAATGAACCCTTGCTTCGGACTTTTGATGCGTTGCGGCAGCTCGCATTTCATTTATCCTCGCGTTTCTCCTGGCCGTGTTATTTTCAGTGATCTAAAGCGGATACAGTGTCGGATTTTGACTTTTCGTTTATTGTTGCAATTCTTTTCTGTGTGATTCTTTCACCATACCGAGTTCCGAAACCAATTTTTTAAATAAGAAAGCGATTAAAAGGTGGTAAATGAATCACTGATTTCGCGAAAATGTTGTTAAGTTAAATAGCTCCAAAAATGATTTTTTAAACATCGTTCGTCGCTCGAGGAATTAAAATTATAAAGTATTTATTAAAAAGCTAATATTGGTGGGCGAAATTTAAATTACTTTATAAGAATTGGAGAAACTCGCTCCTGAGTCAGCTGTCCTGACGTACTCTAGTCTGCTAGATTATAAATAGAATAGTGGAAGACTAGAAAATAAGCGGATAATCTCAGAAATAAACCGAATTATTTTCAAATTGGCAAAGTCCTAAAAACATTCCTAAAAGCAACAAACTTAATGGAGTTTTCAAGAAGAAGTGCGAAAAAATTGGCTTCCATAAACCGACATTCCCAGGCATCTGCGCACAGCCTTTTCAACTGCGATGACGAATTTTTCAACTAGCTTTCTCTCCTTCCTTGAACTGCGCATTTTGAAAATCCAGGCTGTTTATTTACAAAAATTTTACATTAAACCGAACAATTTCTATTTTTTTTCACTTTTCAGTATTTCGCTCTATTTTAATAAATTATATTTTGAAAAAAAGGTTTCTCCCGGGCTTCAGTTCGTCACCAGAAGCTTGTAAAACTCAGATTTCAGAATGCATTCTTCTGCTTTAAATGAAATGCTTTCATGTATGGAATCCATTTCACTGTCTGTTGTTCTGTTTCTTTTTTCTGCATTCTCTCATGATTTTTTCTCCTCTATTTTCTTTTCTCCCATCGAATCGAGTATTTATGGAGGGAAATAGTCGTTTTCACTATAGAGAAAAAGCAAATATGGAAACACAGACAGATATGAAAAAAAGGGGAAAGAAGGAATGATGAATGGAGGGACATGAAGGAGCAGAAAACTGGCTGAAAAAAAAACCCAAAAAAAAACCAGTAAAAAAATAAAAGATGTAAGAGGGTGATAAGCGGAAAACTAAAATAGAAAACGGGAGATATGCATCGCATTGGAACAGAACATTTTGATAATAAAATAATGGATCTTGTCAATATAATATTTCCTCGATTTCGATCGTTTTTTACATGGTGGGCATGAAACCCACCTTACTGTTGCAGCGACAAAACAAGACAAATGAAAAGTGGGCGTGCCGTCTCAAAATACGCTAACACCGTTCTGGAATAAATGCCACTTTGATAATAATACGAGTAGAATGCTAAAAACAAAAAATGGTCGTTATTCGTTTCAATAAAACTGGTGATGGGACCACATGCATTCTACTTTTCAGAAGTTCAAAAATGAAAATTTTCGAAAATTCTTCCGGAAATTTTACAGTTCTAATTGCTCAACTAATCAGTCTGTTTGGAGACTTCTACCTTTTGAATACTTTTATGATTTTCAGACAGCGGTTTCCATTTATTAAAGGTTTTACTTCAAATAATATTTTCAATACAATTTTATTGATGACGAAACAGTTTGGGATTTTCCAGCCATTACATACTTATGTATGGAGCATTTTAAAACTGCCAATGCGGGGAGATCACTTTTTTCTTTAAACACGCCTAAACAGTGGAAGAATGCGAAAAATCTTAGATTTCCATCAATGAAACGGCCGCCGTGAAAGGTGGGAAATCACGAAATTCTCATTGAAGCCCCTTAAAATGCTTAGAACTGTAATCTGGAAGGCGCATGGAGAATTTACCTATTGGTCTCGCAACGATACACCATTAAACATTTTTATTTTATTTTTACCCGATCTTTTAAGGCACCACCTCACTGATTTTACTTCGAACCATCTAACAGCGACGAATTTTTCTTCTGATTCATTTTCGGGTGTAACCCCACATTTTCTTGCATTGATTTCTTCTATGCCTCTTCTATTTTAGCCACTCAATTATTTCATTGTCCCGTTTGAATGTCTGATATGTACTCTCATCAAGTGTTCCCATCGATTGTCTCGTTTTTCCTCAATTCATCAATGTTGTTTCCTTCTCATTCATTTTCCACTCCCACCTATTTTCTATTCAATGTCACAAGTTTTTATGTTATGTAGCTCCGCCTCCATTCTCCCCTTACGTCTATTTTCCTATCTCACGTGCTTTTTTTTCGAAATGTCCATTTTCTTTTCATTATAGATCAACAATCATAAGCGCAGGCGGAATGAACATCAGGTTTTGTGGAGGGAAAAATGGCTCAACACTTACCACAAACTGCTGAGCAAATAAATATCAATTTCCAATGATTTGATTGTTTCACGTCACAAAGGCTTATCGGCATACAGTCCTACATTTGTTTCGCGAATCTAGTCATTCATAAATACATAAATTCCAAAAAAATGCATTTTAACATGCAAAAATACTCGAATACAACATTACAGACACACAAGCATGCAGAATACTGCCTGCCTAGAGCTCTTCAGAAACGTTGCGGACAGCAAAAGGAATTTAGAGATGCGCCCGAAAAGACGGTATGGCAGCGGAGAGTGCTGCAAAAATGACGCGGGATCGGGCGGAGCTGTATTTGAGGAATAATACCGAAGTGAAAGGCCTAACAACGGGCTGGAGAACACATAAACGACGTTCAGAAAATATCTTTAAAAAAAAAAGAGTTTTTACAGAAAATTATGAAAACTGAGTGCACCTCAAAACAACTGAAAAGCCGTTGTTGGAGGTTTCGTTAAATTCTCATTGGGAAAATTGGCTCGTCTGAAAATTTGCATTTTCAGCCATTTTCCAAAAAATGTATCAGAAAAAAGTTTATTTTGAGCGAAAATTAAGAGAAATTCCAACAATCAATTTTCCTGCGACAAATCGATGTAGACCGGATCATTCTTGAGGAGAATTAAAATATAATTTCTTTAACGTTTTTTCTCCAATTAAAAAGTTTCATCGAGGTTAAACAATTGCTAATAATATCTTAGCTTTTTAACATGTTCTGTAAACTTCCGAAAATAAACAATTTTGTGAAAAAAATGCATTTTTCAGGAAAATAATTTTTAAAAAAAGTTTTTCAGGGTTCTTCGGAAGAATAAACCAAACTGATAAAAGCCAACGTTTCTCTGAAAGAGGAGCAAGTTGAATCTGAAAACTGTGCAAAATTCAATATAATTCTAATCAGCGGCTGCAAGAAACAATTAACGAAAGAACGTCGTTCACGCAGGATATTCTCATCTCTTGAAAAGAGATGAAGGCTTCTGGAAGGAAATAAAATAATTATAAAAAGCGGAAGCTAGGTGTTTCTGTTTCTGCTGTAGATTGAATGTGCTAATTCGCTTCTTCAGAAGAGAATAGTCGCCCTTGTTTCACGGTTTTTCTTCAAAAAATGCTGTGAAATTGGGAGTACAACGAGACTGCATTGAAGAGGTAAAAACCTCACGAATAATTAAAAAAAATTTAACTATGTATTCTAAAATGCTCTTTCAGAGGGAAGACTCAGAAAGGAATGAGGACTGGATAATTCAAAAGCAATCAACTGAAAGTGCTAAAAAAATATGCGGACCCGCTAAATGATGGACAAGCGCCTGGCCCGACTATCCTCAGAAGGAATTGTATAACCTATTCGATTTCGAATCAGAATTCAATGGCGAAGACGGCCAACGCTGAGTTCAATGATTTCAAGAAAGAGGCGAGTTTCCGGCTGCCTCGGAAACGCCGATGTATAATATTCGTAATTTTTTGTGTTGTATTCCTCACCTGCATTAGTTGATCCACGTAGTTTTTGATCAATTCAAACAAATAGGCCACCCTAATTAAATATTGTGTACACGCGTGTCTAACGTGTAACGTGTGACTACTCACGTTACACGTCACCCCCACTATTTAATGCGACAGATTTTACCTTGATAGGTTCATTCATATAGCCACTTTCTACTCTTTCTTATTTTTCTTCTCCTAGTCTTCCCCCCCTGTTCTTCCTATCTTGTATTTCCTATTATTCTCTGGAATAAAACCATGGATCCAACAAATGGCGATCAGGGCAAGGCAATGGCAGACCTCACAGCTCAAATGGCCACACTGGTAAAAGCCTTTTCTCAACTGGCCCAACTTGGACATGTGAACAGTGGAACACCTGCGTCAACTCTCACTCAACAACTCGCGGATTCGATCGCAGCACGGATCCCGAAGTTCGTCTACGATCCAGAGGACGACAGGACATTCGACGCGTGGTATTCAAGATACAAGGAAACGTTAGAAAAGGACGGAACACAACTTTCTGATGATTCGAAGTCCAGGTTAGTGCTCTCTAAGCTTGATACCAAAGAATATGATCTATACACAAATCGAATTCTGCCAAAGGTACCAAGCGATCTAACCTACGACAACACCATCAAGACGCTGTCGGACACATTCAAATCAACGTCTTCGATCTTCCAACGACGTCAGCTCTTCCTGCGAACCGAATACACTGGTGCGAATCTCGAGGAGTACACAGGCATCATACTTCGCCGCTTCACCAACTCCGATTTCAAGAAAATGTCAGATGATCAACTGTGCTGCATGGTTTGGATCAACGGTCTACGAGATTCAAATTACACCGACATCAGGACAAGAGCGCTGCAAGTCATGGAAACAAAGCCCGACATTACTTTGCTTCAATTAGAAGCGGAGATAAAAAGACTATTGGACATCAGAGCAGATGCGAAATATGTGGCTGGCAACCCAACAACAAAAACCACTGAGGTAAATGCCATTAATAAATTTAATAGGGACAAGAAGACAAAGCCATCGCCCCCATCCGCGTGCTATCGATGCGGAGGAGCTCACTGGGCACGCGATTGCAAAGAGAAGAATGTGAAGTGCTCAAAGTGTGGTAAGGATAACCACATTGCCAAGTTCTGCCGATCTACGGCGAGCCCTTCACATAACAAAAAGAAGAGAATTCAGTCGATAATCATCGGCGCCGCAACAACTTCAGGAACCTCTCGCATCTACAAAAACGTCAAGATCAACGGCCACAATCTGAAGATGCAATTGGACACGGGAGCTGATGTAACCCTCATCAGCATAGAGGATTGGAAAATGATCGGAAAACCTTCACTTAGCGCTCCGACCGTCACTATCAAGTCGGCTAGTCGCGAACCGATCAGAGTCAAAGGATCATTCTCCTGCGACTACATTCTCAATGGAAATTTGGCCAAGGGCACCGCCCATGTCGCCGAAACGGACACTCTCCTTGGAATCGAATGGATTTCAAAGGACCCCCATCTCTGGCACCTTCTACAAGGCAACCATCAGAACGACTCAACTGTTTCCGCTGTTGGATCAGCATGCGACGACCTGGACGACAGACGTGAGAAGTTGAAGTCGCATCTGAAAAGTGAGTGTTCCAATATTTTTCAGCCAGGACTGGGACTTTGCACAAAGACCAAGGCAACAATCCACCTGAAACCCGACGTTCAACCGGTGTTCCGAAAGGCTCGACCGGTACCATACGCTGCACTTTCAACTGTCACTGAGGAGCTGGACAGGCTCGTTCAAGCCGAAGTGATAACCCAAATCGATCACTCTCAGTGGGCAGCTCCAATCGTGGTTGTTCGGAAGAAAAACGGTTCACTTCGCATGTGTGCCGACTTCTCGACTGGGCTCAATGACGCTATACAAGAGCACCAGCACCCGCTTCCGACCGCCGACGACATCTTCTCACAGCTTAACGGTGGGAAATATTTTAGTCAAATCGATCTTGCCGAGGCATACTTGCAGCTTGAGCTCGATGAGAAATCGAAACAACTTCTCTGCATCAACACACACAGAGGATTGTACCAGTTCAACCGTCTTCCCTATGGTGTTAAACCAGCCACCGGGATTTTCCAACAAACGATCGACTCGATGATCACTGGAATTGACGGAGCAGCTGCTTATCTTGACGACATCATCGTCACTGGCCCCACAGTCGACGAGCACAACAAACGACTATTGGCAGTGATGAAGCGGATCGCCGACTTCGGTCTCCGCGTTCGACCCGAGAAGTGCAATTTTTTGATGGACAAGATCATTTTTCTCGGTTTTGTCATTGACAAAGATGGACGTCGCCCAGATCCAGAAAAAATAACAGCTATCAGCCAGATACCTCCACCCAAGGATGTATCACAGCTTCGATCCTTCCTCGGATTGGTCCAATTCTACGGATCATTCGTCAAAGAGCTCTATGAGCTTCGTCCTCCACTGAATGAGCTCACCAAAAAGGACAAAGAATTTATCTGGTCACGTCAATGTCAAGATGCTTTCGAGCGGATCAAGGAAATCCTCCAATCGGATCTCCTCTTGACACACTATGATCCCATTTTACCGATCATAGTAGCCGCCGACGCTTCACAGTATGGAGTTGGAACGGTCATATCACACCGATTCCCGGATGGATCAGAAAAAGCCATCTACCATCACAGCCAGGCCCTCACGGCTCCCCAAAGAAACTACTCCCAAATTGAGAAGGAAGCGTTTGGTTTGATCACAGCCGTCACCAAGTACCACCGCTTCATCCATGGACGCCATTTCACACTCCGGACAGATCACAAACCCCTCCTGTCCATCTTCGGAGATAAGAAAGGAGTTCCAATTTACTCAGCAAACCGTCTCCAGCGATGGGCGACAATCTTGCTGAACTACAACTTCTCGATCGAGTACGTCAACACGCACGACTTCGGACAAGCCGATGCGCTTTCGCGACTGATTGCCGAACACAGTTCTGCAAAAGAGGTTGGTGACCAAGTAATTTCTCAGATCGAAAGCGAAGTCGTTGCCAATCTGGTTTCAACATGCCAATTTCTGCCAGTAACATCCGAAATGATCAGTTCCGCATCCACTAACAAGGGAACCATGTTTAGCCTTCATCTCAGAATTTTTTCTAAATTTGCTCATTTATAGTTTCGAATACGGGCTTTCTCGTGGTGTATTTGGTTTTCTGCGCAAATTTCTAGAAGTCGAGAAAATTTCATCTGAAAATATGCTGTTTTTTGCTCTCCTCTTTCTTTTCCACTTTCTCCCTTTCCTCTATACATTCTCCATTGTGGAAAAAGCAAGCAAAAGTGGCCGAGTGGATAGTGGAGATGAATAGGAATCACAAGATTGGGGTTCGATTCCGTTATTGTCAATTTTCTTTTTTCTTTTTTTTCTTTGATTTTGGAAGAATGCTTTGCATTTTTCGAAAATCAAAATGTCTCGTTACGTGCGTAGATCTTGTATTTGGGATGCGTCAGCTGTCCATGAGCCTCAATCATCTTCACCACTTTTTTGAATGATCCAAAAATCCCAACGTCACATGGCTGCACCATTCCAGTGCAACCAGGAAGGATTACACGAACTTCAAGATGGTTGGTTGGTGGGGTCACGCTGTCGATGGCACTCTGATCTTTCCAGCTTGTCCAAGAGTCCACTAACAGAAGAGCATCCTTTGGCATCGATGGATCAAATAAAATTTCTTCGAAAAACGTCTTCATCAGATTCTTTGTCATAATATGTGATGTATGACATGTCACGAAAATATTTGGAGCTTTGAAATGCCCTTTTTCCCATTTCTTTCCTTCAAAGTGATGTATAATGTTTTGTGAATTATTCCAGCAGCCGAGACCAATCTTTTGGAGGTGATATGGATTTTTGATGAAACGAAATCGACCTTTCATGGTTTCAAAGCTAGGCCGGATTTGTGCACCGGAATTGGTAACACCGGACTTCGATCCATAAATTTCCACCGCTTCTTTCACTTTGTCCAAATGCACGAATTCTCCTTTAGAAAATTGAATCATGTTCGGTTGTCCAGAAGATCTTCGACATCGTTGTAGACGTTCAATTGGTGATACTCTTCATCTTCTGGGCTCCAATCTATAAAATGATTGGAAACTAAATGTTCTTGGAATTATAGCAAAACTCACTCGTATCTTTTGTGTCCTCCTCAAATTCAGCGAAGACCTCTTCCTTGAAAATTTCGAAGTTCTCATTGGCAGCAGAATTCAGAACTACCAGCAAAAAATCGGCGAAATTCGAATCATCAGGGCTTTTTTGGAAGACGTTTCCAATGAGTCCAACATATTTTTGATTTGCGAAAAATGCAAAGCATTCTTCCAACATCAATGAAAAAAAAAGAAAACTGACAATAACGGAATCGAACCCCAAACTTGTGATTCTTATTCATCACCACTATCCACTCGGCCACTTTTGCTCGCTTTTTGGAAAAGAAGGAGGAGAGCAAAAAACAGAATATTTTCAGATGAAATTTTCTCGACTTCTAGAAATTTGCGCAGAAAACCAAATACACCACGAGAAAGCCCGTATTCGAAACCATAAATGAGCAAATTTAGAAAAAATTCTGAGATGAAGGCTAAACATGGTTCCCTTGTAAGGATCCGATCATCTCTAAAGTACTAGAACACGTCAAGTCAGGTTCATGGCCAAAGAACCTCGACAAGAACACCGACCTTGGAAAATTCGCAAATCGAATCGAGCAACTATCCATTGTCAAGGATTGCCTCATGCTCGGAGATCGAGTGGTCATCCCAACGTGTCTGCAAAATCGTGTTTTAAAAATGCTCCACCGTGCTCATCCCGGAATCGTACGAATGAAGCAACTTGCTCGAAGCTTCGTCTACTGGTTAGGATTGGATAAGGACATCGAATCCATCGTTCGCAGCTGTGACGATTGCGCCGCCGCGGCGAAAGACCCAATCAAGAACACATTGTGCTCATGGCCCACTCCAACAGCGCCGTGGACACGTGTTCACGCTGATTATGCAGGACCAATCGAAGGTACATATTATCTAGTGATTGTAGATGCATTCTCCAAGTGGCCGGAAGTCATCAGCACCAAATCGATTACCTCCAACGCCACGATCAGCATGTTCCGGAAAGTGTTTGCCCAATTTGGCAACCTCACGACTTTGGTCATGGACAATGGCACCCAGTTCACGTCAGCCCAATTCGCCGAATTTTGCAAGGAAGCAGGTGTAAATCACGTCAGATCACCCCCGTTCCATCCGCAATCAAATGGTCAGGCTGAAAGATTTGTGGACACCTTCAAGAGAGCACTATGCAAGTTGAAGGGGAGGGAACTGTTGATACCGCCGTTCAGCTTTTCCTTCAGAACTATCGTTCCACACCTTGTGCCGCCAGTCCAAATCACCGTTCACCAGCTGAGCACTTCATTGGACGAAAGATCAGAACTGCTCTGGATCTCCTGATTCCCACCTCCACGTCACCCACTTCTCGCAACGACGTCATGGAATCAATGTTCAATGCTCAGCACGGCGCAAAGGCAAAATCATTCCAGGAGCAACAAGAGGTTTATGTTAAAGATTTTCGTAACCTCCATAATGCTACCTGGATTCCAGGTGTCATCGTAAAACGTGTCGGTCAGACTCTCTACAGAGTTCGTGCAAACAACGCTATCTGGACGCGTCACGCCAATCAGCTTCGACGTCGGGATACTCGTCCACAATTCTCGTCAGACATGGATTGGCTAGACATGGATGTTCCTCCATTCGACGCGCTGACCACACCAACTCCGACCACAATGCCTACGACAGCTACGACGTTACCACAGGCTACGCCGAGCCCCCGACAACCTGTAAGGAAATCTACCAGGATTCGAAAGCCGCCTCAACGACTTATGTGCGACCCGAGGAAGAAGACTTATACCTGATTAGATCCCCCTTTCGTTAGGTTAGGTATTTCTAGTTTATCGGTTAGCTTCTGTATATTGTTTCATTGTAAAAAGGGGAGGTGTTGTATTCCTCACCTGCATTAGTTGATCCACGTAGTTTTTGATCAATTCAAACAAATAGGCCACCCTAATTAAATATTGTGTACACGCGTGTCTAACGTGTAACGTGTGACTACTCACGTTACACGTCACCCCCACTATTTAATGCGACAGATTTTACCTTGATAGGTTCATTCATATAGCCACTTTCTACTCTTTCTTATTTTTCTTCTCCTAGTCTTCCCCCCCTGTTCTTCCTATCTTGTATTTCCTATTATTCTCTGGAATAAAACCATGGATCCAACATTTTGTATCCGGATAGCTGAGCGATGCTATTTAATGATTGCGGTATCGAATTTTTTTTGAATTTTGTTGCAATACATCTTACCAGCGGAAAGTTCGCGCCTACGCCGCGACTTCCACTGGTTTTCGTTTGGAAATAATTGTAGTCGTTTCAGTTTTTCCTCTTGTTAATAGAACAATTTATTAGAAGAACGTCAAAAAGCAAATAAATTTTACAACCCGTCCCGTCCATCCCGAATATCAATGTAGGAACCTCACGTTCTTTTGAGTTATGCAAAGAAACGCGTTGGACAGAGTTACGGAAACACAGACGGAACTATTCGCTTAATAATAAGTAGATTTAAAAAAAGCGTTTTAAGAAATCCTTTGATGGAAAGATTGACACCTAAAGACGCCTCTAGAATAGGAAAACGGTCTTCCGTTCCAATTCTTGTCTTGACTCAAATGAACAATTTTCCGAATTTTAAGGTGTGGTACACTGACCTTACAGCAGTTTATAAAGCATTGAGCCACCCCATGCAGCTCGTCGAAGCAAATTTTTTGATGGCCTACCCACAATTCGATGATTTTTATCGTCAATTCAAAGCCAACTTTTTTCGATGCATGGATCAAAAATACACATTTATTGAATCAGCCGTACACAAATTTTATTCAAAAGTCTTTGCTGACAACCCAGAATTCCCAACTCTTGGCATCAAATGTGAAAAGAATGGATCAGAAGAGGGTGGAATCCTAGTAGGTTTTTAATAAAATTTGATAGTAAATATAATTGTACAATATTGTTTTTAGGGCGGCCTAATTTGTCATGTAATGCGGAATAAAACTCCAATTAGAAAGTTAGTTTACTTACTTACTAGGGAAGGTTGTTAACTTACCATGGAGTTTCCATACCAGACCTATGTGAATCGATAGATTAGAAAACGCTGATAAAGAATCCGTTTTCCGAATTTGCTGAACGCCTCAGCGAACCGAGTTATTTCGATCTGAAATTCCAGCACTAAACTACTGTTGTTAACCATCTTTAGTTCCTCCGCGATATCACAACCAATTTTTAGTGAGTTGAACCGTGGCAAGTTGGCAGAGTGGTAAGAGGCGGGAACAGTAGGAGGAAAGTCTGGGGTTCGATCTCTGCTGGGGTCAACTATTTTTCAATTTTATTTTTTCGCTTTTTTCAAATCTTAAAATTCCTTTTTTATAAGTTTTTTTGAATTTTTTTGTCAATTTTTTTCAATATGGTGGCATTTCACACATAAATACACAAGTTCTGATAACTTTTAGAAGTTTGAAAAATTACAGATTTTCCAAAGTTTTCCATGTGCTACCCTCCATCAAAAAAAATTTGACAACTGATATCACAAGATATCATATGCTTTGGCTGTTCTTTTTGTAGGAAATCCATTTTTACTATAAAAATGGATTTATTAAACTTTGACACACAAAAAACTCAACTATAAGATTTCATTGTTTCTTTGGGATATCAAGAAGCTTGCATGAAATTTGAAAACATAGGTGGCGAACTTTTTGAGGAAGTTCTGAAATTTGAATGGTTTCAAATTATCAAATTTTTTTGTCCTGTATACCTAATAAGGACCGTTCCAATGGTGATCCAAAGGTTGAATGAGGGAAGTCGTATGTGGTGAACTTCCATGTTCGGCACGTTCGGAATCGGGCGAGTTGGCGGGAACTGACCGGTGGTTTCCGAAAGAATCACGAAAGCGTTCGGTCCCAGAGTACCGTCCATGAAAAGTATAGGCAAGAAGTGATCTCCCTACTCTATCATCAAGTCTCTGCTCGTTACTTCCACCCTTTCCTACAGTACTCCTGGGAAAAAACTGGTTATGTGGACCATTCTTCACCATTCCTAACTCCCTCACAGTATTGTTTTGGACAAGTTGGGAATGACTCTTGCTACGCCACCGGCTGCATGAAAGATGCGTTTATAAAATGCTCCAGATGTGAAGAATTCATTTGCTTTGACCACTTTATTGTTACCAACAAGCACATGTGCCCTTATATGTAGTTGAGTTTTTTGTGTGTCAAAGTTTAATAAATCCATTTTTATAGTAAAAATGGATTTCCTACAAAAAGAACAGCAAAAGCATATGATATCTTGTGATATCAGTTGTCAAAATTTTTTTGATGGAGGGTAGCACATGGAAAACTTTGGAAAATCTGTAATTTTTCAAACTTCTAAAAGTTATCAGAACTTGTGTATTTATGTGTGAAATGCCACCATATTGAAAAAAATTGACAAAAAAATTTCAAAAAAACTTATAAAAAAGGAATTTTAAGATTTGAAAAAAGCGAAAAAATAAAATTGAAAAATAGTTGACCCCAGCAGAGATCGAACCCCAGACCTTCTTCCTACTGTTCCCGCCTCTTACCACTCTGCCAACTTGCCACGGTTCACTTCACTAAAAATTGGTTGTGATATCGCGGAGGAACTAAAGATGGTTAACAACAGTAGTTTAGTGCTGGAATTTCAGATCGAAATAACTCGGTTCGCTGAAGCGTTCAGCAAATTCGGAAAACGGATTCTTTATCAGCGTTTTCTAATCTATCGATTCACATAGGTCTGGTATGGAAACTCCATGGTAAGTTAACAACCTTCCCTAGTTAGTTGATCCGTTAGTCAGTTGTGTCACAACTTGTGTGGGCGCGGATCACAGCTAGTGTGGAAACTGGTCACCGGGTCGTCGGCACCCTCACAGTCCCCAGTCTCTTCTTCCTTGCCATCGACCCAAAACCCCTAACTTGTGGATAAGCTGTGTGGAAATCTAACGCATAGCTCGAGACCCATTTATTACTAATTGACGTCCGTAGATCGCCTTGGGCCAAAATTAAAGAGCGAAAAAACAATAAAAGCGGGAAGGGCAAGCATGAACATGAAAAGAGGGATGGAAAACGTAGACGTCGGCCGAACTGATGTGGACGAAGGAAGGACGCACGTGAAAAACAATTTAAAAAAAAACATGTTTGCTTGCCAAACGCGGGGAGCAATTAGCTCGCAAAATATGCACTTATGTGCCAAGGTATCAAATAAAAATTACGATAAAAAAAACACGTATTTACGTGAAAAAATCGCTCAGCAAATTGCCGAAACGGGTTGAAGCACGTAGGCTTCACAGCAAACAATTCACACTAACTTGTTGTCGTTCCCGCGAAGCACTGTAGGCCCGGTTAAACGCCGCTTGGGTCTCGCCGCGCCCTCGATTACGGTGAATGGGGCGTGGAGTATTTTTGAACAGACGTTTTGGCGGGAAGCATTAAAATTGGATCGAATTTGATGGAGAAAAATGATAGAAGTACGAGGATTTTGAGATTAATTTTTTGGTTGATAAATCAGGCATAAATTCTGGGAGATTTTTTGGGGAAAATCAAGTAGACCCTGAATTATATGGCTGTCAGGTTGGTGATGTGTGGTGAACATCGACAACAGCTAGCCGTGCTTTGCGGTGTTGGGCGATGGTTTTCCACGGAGTAATCAGTTGATTTCCTCGATATATTGAGACTTCTTTCCGTAGTGAGTAGGACCATCTCATGGGAGTCCAATTGGAAAGTTCCACGTAAAAGAACATATAGCCCTTGCTAGCAAACATGCATACTTACGAGAAATTTTTGTCTATTAGTTAATTGAGCTGATAGGAGTCAGACCTAAGGTTTATTTTATTCCCAACGTACATTATTCTTCATTCGGTCTTTACATCGGAACCGAAGATGGTTAATCTTACAAATATATTTTTGTTTATTTTATACATTTCATTTACGTTTTAGTACCTGGTTTACGGCAAGCAGAAACTGAAGGAATGGAGATAAGTAGCGAGGTGTACCCTCAAAGGGATCTGCTACGTGTGCTGTTTGTTACAGATCTCTACCCAAAGAATTATTGAATTGATGGCCACGGGAAACTCAGCATTATTGATCTTCATCTATGATTGACAAAATGTTATATTATGATCTTTGTAATTTAGATTAAGAGTTATGTCGATCCTGAAGTGATACACAAGTATTTGGACGATTACAGAAGTTGGAAAGGAAGCAAATAACTACGGATTCAAGTGGCGAAGGATTGCATTAAATCCTGGAATCTTCTGGATAATCTCGACAAAGCTAATACAGCGATCTCCATGCAAAAAGAGCTATTCAAAAAGAGTTATTAAATCCATCAGCTACATATTGACCAAGTCGAAACATTGAGGAATATTTCGTGAAAATTAAGAAAAATCTTAATGCTCTTATGGATTAAACTGGTTTTATTTTTATTTAGCTGTATTTATTACATATAATTTATATTTCTTTTTTATTATTATTGTAATTTTGTAACAATTTTAAACTCTAATCGGAATCAGCTAATCGAGTGTAAATTTGCAAAATACCTAATTATTTTTCTTTAATTCCTTGTAGCAGTCTAGAACTAAAGCGGGATTCGAAAATAATTGAACAGTTGTTAAAAAAAAACAAAACCCTTCAAAACCCCTTAGATCAGGCATCCATGACGTTCCTTCTCCTTTTCCGAGTAAGCCACCGTTCGCAATCGGACTCGCCGTACACCGACATCGTTTCACTAGGAAAAAGACCGGAATAATCGGCCATGATAGTAATAAACAGCTTGCCGAGAGCTTTGAATGAACCCTTTCCTCGGACTTCTGACACGTTGCGGCAGCATTAGTCGTATACAGCTAATGAATTAACTTTCCAGCTCAATTGATTCTATTTTAAAAATCAAAATAAAATATTTTAAAATTAATTTTTACGGGTTTCATGTTTTGATATTTGAAATTGATTTTTTTTTATTTCAGAGACATCTCATGGCTTCAAATTGGAAAGCATTTGTTGCAAATTTTGAACTAGCTCGACAAGCTATAGAAATTATAATAAAAATTTATTTAATTAATTTTTTAGAATATACAAATTAAGGCTTCCAGGAAAGACGAAATAAGACCGTCTCGTCTCGTCTTCGTCGTCGTCTACAATTCGTCTGACGCAGAGATAGACATTGTGTTGGTACACTTGTATTTTAATTACGTCAGACGAATTGAAAGACGAAGGATGACAAGACGAAAGGATTCCACGTCTTTCGTGGAAGCGCTAATACAAATTACAGCAAAAAGCTGTTCAATCGATTAAGTGATACGAGAAATGTGATTTCGGATCACTGCTTTTGGATCTCTCTCTCTTGCTCTCTGGTTGTGTCGCCGATTGTTAAATACTCTTGAAAACTGAAAAATCGGCAGAATATTCTAGAGAGAAAGAATGTGCGGGTCAATGTGTCATCTGGCATACACATGTTGCATCAGCCCAGTTTCTCAAACGAAAACTCTGAAACGAAAGCTCTTTTGACACTTTTTTTTTGCTCCGTCCGCCGCCTCAACGTGTCAAGCTGCTGCGATTCCAATTCTCCATCCAATCCGACCTTCTAATGGGCGCCAATCATGTGAATTCGTGTGAGTTTTCGAAGAAAGTTGACATTGGACACCGCGCCTTTCGCGGACGGAGGGGAATCAAATATAAAATACTTCAGCATGGAAATGGAAGAACAGGATAAACTTCCGTCTTTTGTTTTTCAAATACATAAAACTGATCCCTTTGGTATGTACATGCCCAATACACAGGATTATTTGTCTTTTTGCGTGTCATTTCTTTTTTGGAAAAATGAGCAAAGTGAGTAGGAATATGGACGAAGAGTGGGCGACGCCACAGCGGTTTCTTACTTTTCGGGAAACATTTTAATTTTCACTCTTTTTTAGATTTTAAAATACATATACTAAGAAAACTACAGTACTGGCCATAAAGAATGCCCGCGGGCTTTTTTTTGGGATAACTTCGCTGGCACTGCTCCGATCGGTCTAAATCTTTTTGACAGTGTTAAAACTGGCCTGAGTAACATATTTTGTATAATTAATTACTCCGCTATTCAGTTGTTCCGCTACCTCTTTCCTTCCCCTCCAGCACACCTGTCCCTCTTTCGGTACATTGCGATGGTGCTCTCCAACAGTCGAAGAGTTGGTTTCCGTGTCGGATTGATGTATTTGTTTTCCCTTTTTAAAGAATCCGACGGCAATCTCATTAGTCAGTAGAATTCCAGAATCGCTCGTCGTTTTTCTTCGGTTGCTAGATAGGCCAAGAGCCACAGCGGCGCAAGTCTGTAACTCCTCGTTTCTCTGTTTGCTATTAGCTAATGCTCATCCGTTCGGACATACAGACGCACAGACGGACGCATGCTTACTCAATTTCGAGCAGCATGTCAAAAACTTTGAAAACCCACAAGAAAGAGGAGTAGTGGCAATGCTTGCCTTCCTCATCTTCATGTTCTGCTTGGCCTTCGTCTAAAGTGGTCTCATTGCTGGCACAACACATCCGTTTTTCCTATCAATCAAATTCAGGAAAAACCCCAATTTTCCGAACATTTTTGAGAAAAATGGTTCATTTTGTGGTGTTTCGTTTCCTTGTTTAATGCTTCGTTCATCTTTGTTTTTCTTCAATTAATTCCACAATTTCTCGACGTTTCTTTAACAGCCAATATCTGCTTTTGAATGTTTTCTCTCAAACAGCGTTTGTTCTGGCAAACCAGATATGTTTGAACTCTTGAACCACGCCTTATAAACTGCTGGTATCGGCTAGCGGCCTCACTAGGCCTCACCGTCAGCTTCTAAGGCCCGACAAAGAGTCGTACGGGGCCTCAAGGCACCTGACAAACTCTGGAACCACATCACAAGGCCTTACCAGCGGCTTATCAGGCCTGGCTAAGCCATAAGGTTTCTCACAAGACCTGACAAATCCGTAAGGGGCCTCAGTAGGCTTTACCAGCAGCTTAGCAGGGCTGACAAAGCAGTAAAGGGTCTCATTAGGCCTTACTCTGATTATAAGGCCCGACAAAGCCGTAAGGGCCCTCACAAGGCCTGAAAAACTCTTGAACTCCCTCACCCACAAGGCCTTACACCAGAGGCACCCCCCCTCACAAGGTCTGAAAAATCCGTAAGGGACCTCACTTGGTCTTACCAGCAGCTTAGAAGGGCTGACAAAGCAGTAAAGTGCCTCACTAGGCCTCACCGTCAGCTTATAAGACCCGACAAAGCCGTAAGGGGCCTTACCAGGCCTTACCAGCAGCTTATCAAGCTCGACAAAGCCATAGAGGACAGTATCACGGCTGAGAAACCCTTGGTACTTTTGCCACTGAATTTGCCAAATGCGGGCATTCGCTTGGATACTGTACTACATTCGTATGGTTCTCCAGAAGCGGTGTTCAGCTGATCTAACTTTTCGGCTAATCCATTTCTCAAAAGTTCAAATTGTGGCTCAAAAAATCGAAAACTACATATTGATTTCACAGTGTTTAATAAGAATCGCGAGAATCGAATTGGAAGAAGCCAGCATAATGTCGCGTCGATGGGCCGCAATGTAACTGCAATGGAATTAAAAAAAACACACACATTTTCAGTGGGAAATCGTTTTTCAGTGTTTGCTCTTTCGCTTTAGAAAAAAGTTCAAAGAGTCGTGGAAATTCTATTTGCAAATTTGTTCCTTTATACTCAGAGAACCGGCCTTTCATCGCACAATTGCACAGCGGCGCACATTTCCGTTTTAGCTCATAAATCTTTTGCAGAAATCGGAAGCAAGAAACGAAATATGGAAACGGATGCTTCCATGTTTCCAGGGAAATTACCACAGCGGGATACCGTATGATGAGCATCTCTTCTGGAAAAAAGAGAAGAGAGACAGAGCACTTCTCTCCTTCTTATTCAATAAACGCGGGAAAAAAAAAGAAAAAAAGAAAAAAGGTCATCTCCAGCAGCGGACAACGGACACTTCTCATCACAGAGATAGAAAAAACCCGCTGTTTCATATTCAGTTCAGTCTTTGTCGTTTATTATTTTGCACTTAATTCTCCGAGAGAAGTCCAAACCATGAATAGCTTCAGCTATTCAAGACATCCGGATGTGAAGTGGGAAACTCGCAGTGGAATCGCCAATCATTAAATCTCGACGACTATTCCTTATGGATTCACTAATTTTTGCATTCTTCTAGTTTCCTATGGTCCACGTTTACCCTTGCATGCCAGTGACAAACTGTACCATTCATCGAGAAGCACCTTCTTCAGAGCATCCAGATTAGAATGGGAGGGGGGGGAGTTTGCATTAGCTTCGTCCTGCTATAGCCCCCCCCCCCCCTCCCCCTATCCACAACCGAATCCACAGAAGGATTCCGGCTTATTTTTTTTACTAAATGTGCCTCGAATCATGGATTCGTCATCTCGGGCTACCCAAAGACGATTTTCAAAGACAATTGAAAAAGATTGAAACAACAACGGAGAGCTCCGATAACGATTTTGAGAACTGAAATGATGTGTATGATTCGCAATTGTCAGTGCAGAGTTTGATGGAAGAATACGGTGGGATGAGGTGTGATCACTGAGCCGGCCCTGACTCTGTAGGAATACTTCCTATAGATCTTGCAGTTTCATGCCGTGGTCGCGCATTTTCTTAATTTGCAGAGCACTTCAAGGCACACCATAGTTATGAAGCACATTGTAAATATTTTAGTGTTAGGAGCATTTTGGGCGCCAAGGCGCCGGGGGCGGCTAGCAGGTTAGATGCTTACAGTTTGGACAGGATGCGCCTGCTTTGTGCAGAGTTGGCAGTGCTGTCCAAAACGGGGGCAAACTGCCAGACTACTGGGCCTCTGGCTCGCTAGTTGTCCATCTCTCGAAAGCGTCGACGACGTCATACTCAGCAACTTTTGGGCTCACGTGCACAGCTAACGGGCAGCTGCTCGACTGCAACGCGGTAACTGTGCTCAACTATTTGGAGCACAGTGGTGAGCTAAGCTGAGAAATATTGAAGCAAGGTGCACGATATCTGCCTGCCAAAGGCTGGGCACTGGTGGCTGTTCGAATCATATCTTGTGCTACTCCGTGCTCAAAATTTGCAACTTTTTCATAATTGAGAGCCGATTGCGCAGTTTAGCCAAATATCGTATCAGTAGTTTTCTAGAAGAAACGGCCCCGAAATTGCACAGATATTGAGCATCTATTGCGCAATAAATGCGCAGGGATAGGCATCCAAAGAGCAGTTGACCTGGCTCCTTCTTTCAGCAATAAATGCGCGGAAATGAGCACATAATGGGCCACATTCTCAGCATTCGGACATACTGTTTATGACCGATTGGAGTTGTCGAATACCGTAACGTTTCCATTACGGCGGCGTTACACGGCATTGGTTCAGAATTCAGCGCAGCTGACCCATCTTGCCTCATTTTAAAGCACGAGTTTCGCCTATATCCATCTGAACGAATCTCAAATGAATTTCCATCAAATCTGACATGTCAATTCGGAAAGTGTCATTTTGTGACACTGCTCTTCTTTCTCATCTTTCTAGTCGCCGTCCGACATTCTCACCCGATTCCTCCCGACCGCCTTCAGATACTCAACTCATCAATTATTTATGCAGAGGAGCCGCAATCCGAAAACATGAGTGATGATGTCAATAGAAGTGGTCGAAAAGACGAAATGTTCCCGAATATGTCACGCATAGGAAGAAGGACTGAGAAACTAGGCTAAATACTGAAAAGAAGCTAGAAGAAGCTTGAATCTGGAACACTTCTTCCTCTGAAATTCTCCTAAACAACATTTTTTGATTAGCGAAGAGAGAGGCTAACGATCAAGAATTGAATTGTGAATTGCTCAAGAATAAATGAAAGAGAAGAAACGGAGAAATGTCAATGAGGCGCCGCGAGAAAGACGGGGGATGGGGTGGGGAGGAGCCTCCTTTAGAGCCCTTCTGAGCCATGTTCCATTTGAATTTGATAGTTGCCGTCCGTGCTTCCCTTGCACGCCTCCACCATCCTTGTGTGCTGATATTTGCAGCTTGGCGGGCACCTACCCCCGTGCCAAAATGTGTAAGTTATTTCAATGAACCTTGCAAACAGGTTTCTGGAGTTTACAATCGCTGAAATCGCTCTTCGATCTCCGCATTGATCCAGTTTTTTAAATATAGAAATCCATTGGTATTGATATTAACTTAGAAGCGATAAATCAGGCACATCTGATTCCGGGTGACATCGTGTCACTGAGGTCTGAAAATACGGTCTATGGCGAGATGAATGTTCTAGAGATATCTGAACAGTTTCCACAGAAAATGCATCGGGCCTACTCGGCCGTCTGCTAAATCATTTTCGGATTTTCCAGGTCTTGAAGCGTTTGAATTAAAACACAGAATGTATACCCAATGTGCATTAGGCCAGATGCCGTTACGTAGGCTAACCAAATCAATCTTCCCGGTACTACATCGTTCCCATTTCGGAACTGTGTCACTTCTAGAACTCGTCGAGATCTTCATGTCGGTTATTTTGAGCATTTATTTCATGTTCCCGTAAGGAGGCAGCTAGAGGGCCAGATGCCAGGGTTTGGACAGCTTGCACTTTCTTTGGGCATTTGTCGATCCAGATTGAAAGGGTGCTTCTTCCTGATTCGGGATAACCAATGCAGTCTCATAAACCTGTGATCAGTCCAGTCCAAAAAATGTGCTTCGTATTCATCAGAGAAAGAAATGAAGAAGCAAAATGAAGACGTGATGATACGACGGCAGATTGCCCGTCAAGCCTCTCGCATCCGGCAAAAAAAAGACTAAAAAAGAACGAAGACATCTGCATTCCCCCGCTAACTCGGAGTCACATTTCAGCAATAACTCACGTTGATTAGAATCGGGAGTCGGAAAACCCCCCTTCGGCGCCCGTCGGCTCCCCCCCCCCCTCCAATTGAAATCCGTTGTCTCCGGTCCATTAAACTCTACCCCTTTCAAACTTGTGAGATTCCCTGTGGAGCCATTCAAAAGCGAACTTAGTTTGCTCTTGCACAAAAAAACGAAAATTTTGAATTGAGACTGAAAAGTATTTTGGGGGGGGGGCGACTGGCGGGCGAGCTGGAAAATGGGAGTGAACTCAATTGTGGAAGTGTGGACAACGGGTGGCCATTGTTAATTGTTCAATGTCGAAGAATAAGAAACCAATTTCGTTGGCTCCATTTTCCTCAAACTTTTTGCAAGCGGAAAAAGTGGAAAAAAGACGATTTTTTGATTGTGATTTTCTCTAGAATTACGGTATTCGCTTCATCTCAAAAAGGCAGCAACGACGTAATTTATATTTGAGACAATGCCGCTTTAAAAGAGTCTGTTACTCTTGAGAGCTCATCTACGCTTGAGCACTTCTTGTCATCTCCTTTAAACTCTTGAATTTTTTGAGTTTTTCAGACTACGAAATGTACAAAATTCACCGTCAAGGACAACAACAGCACGGCACCAATGCGAGTGAGCAGCAGAAGAAATTGAACAAAAAGGTGAGAAATCTCGCGTTTTTTTTTGTTTTTTTTTTCTCGGGGAATTCTGCGTTTCTGAAATCTCAAATCTTTGGAATTTGTCTGAAAGCCGTCTGAAAGGTGTCAAAAAAAGAAATAATGGAAAAGACGTGTTGTCAGTGTTGATTCATAGATTCAGCTCGATTGGAAGAAGTTATCCTCTCGGAATTCGCGTTGTGAAAGGGTAAGGCTTCCACGAAAGACGAAATATGGCCGTCTTGTTTTCGTCTTCGTTTTCGTCTTGAATTCGTCTGACGTTGAGGTAGAAATTCTGTTGGTTAAGTAAAATACATTGTGTACACAGTACATAACTTTTTTATTGCATAAGACGAATGCAGACGAACGAAAACGAGACGAAAGGCGACTTTTTGTTTTCGTGGAAGTCGTAGAGAAAAGTGACGAGTCAACGCCGGAATAGATTCCGCGGAAACCCGATTTAAGACCGGCAAGTTTGGTGGCAAGTTGCCGGGAACACAAATTACTTACCAATTGACAGCTGCAACTTGCGGAAAACTTTCACGGCAAGTTGCCGTATACTTGCCACAAGCTCGACGAGCATGAGTGATCCATCGCACCTTAATTCCACGGTTTATTACTAACAGCTCCGCAAACCACGCCCACCTTTTGCCAAGAATTATTATAGAACTCAAAACTTGATGTTATCAATGGTCAGTGTCTGCCATATCGTTGCGCCATTGCCTTACAGCAAAGAGGAAATTTTAAGAAATCGGGAGAAGCAACGAGCTTCATCTTTCGGAGGAAACTCTTTGAAAGATGCGTCGTATGCACCCCAGCGACACGGAGTTCTAGCTAAACAGGCTTCTGTCCAGAGAAGGGCGGAATTCCGGATTCCAGATTCCGAATTCCCAAAATCCTATTCCGTCCTACTCTGCTTCTGTCTTTGCGAATATAATTACAGTCGATCTCTGCGTAGACGAAACGAAGACGAAGACGAGACGAGACGGTCTTATTTCGTCTTTCGTGGAAGCCTTACTATTTTCAACAGAAAGTTTCAAGATTATGCAGCGGCCCATTGTCGGTCCGCGCCCGCCCGTACCCGCCCGGATTGCGAATTTAGAAATGCGGGCGTGGTTGCAATCTCACCCTTCCTTCAATTGTATGAGCAGCTCACAGTGAAATATGCACAAAAGGGGGGCTGACACCAAGATTGTGTAAATGAGCCAGATGAGCGATTCTGGGATGTATTCTGGAGTTTACAGTTTAGCAGTTGACCTGCAACGAGGCTTCTTTAGTTCCTTTTCTTACTGTCACACGAGCACGAAACGTGGTTGAAGAGCTAAAGTGGGTCATCTTTGCACCAAATTTGTAATTTTCCTTCCGAATTTACACGCCTTCCTGCCATCCTTTAAACCGTGTCACGACCAACATTTGGCACTCTGACGGTAGTCACCAGAGTAGGGCGGAATTGGATTTTGGGAACTCGGAATCCGGAATCCGGAAAACGGAAGAAAAATTTTTCACGAAATCTGGAAAACGGAAAACGAAAACATTTTTTTCACGGAATCTGGAATCCGGAAAACGGAATGAAAAAAACGGCGGAATCCGGAATTCCGCCCTTCTCTGGTAGTCACGTGTTGCTTTCAATGAAGCTAGTGAGCAACTACTGTACGCCTGAAGGATCGCGAGCCAACGAAACGCCACATCATGCGGCCAAAATCTCCAGGGAATACAAATCGATAAACTGCTGTAATTCCAGTAAATTGGCAAGTATCGTCCACTCATTGCGGATTTATTACTTCTCTTATTAAAGTGCATGCCTTTTTCCTAATTTATCAAAGATTTCCCTATTTAAATGGGCATTTTAATACGGAAAATCAGCAAAAAAAAGTGTAAAAGTCGGCTGGAACGAGATGACCGTGGTGGCCGAGTTCACACTTCTCGGTCACCGCATTTCAATTAGTGCAGTAGAGCGAAATAACCGAAACGGCGATTTCTTCGAGTAACGCTAGTCATAAACGGAAAAAAATGGGGCGGAAGAGATTGGCTCATTGAGCGGCAACAGTGATTTGAAAGTCGCTGGGCTGCTTGCAAAAATGGAGGAGACGCGGGTAGAGAGAGGTCTTGAACCATCATTCTCATCAAAACGTTTTGTGCTCTTAAAGGGGAAAATGCTCCCCCGAAAACTTCTCGAATTACGGCTCCTCACACGACCAACTGACTGCACTTCACTCAATTGCTCACACAAAAACTCTGCAACCACTTCGTTTTTCCAGCTTTCTTTGTTTTTATTTTTATTGCAGCCAACGAAGAAAATAGAGTTTGCAAAACTCTCTTGCCCGGCAGCTTGCCGTTTTGTGTACGCGCCATCAGCGGCTCTGAAAGTAGACGAGCTTCATTCCATTGTCAAATCATTGTTCACTCTCTGAAGCCATACGGCAATTTGAAGTGAAAAGTAGCGGCGTTGGGTGAAAGGGCAAGTTGCCGGGTTAAAAAAAACGGATTTGTCTACATTCGGCAACCTATTTATTCCTCCCGGCAACGTGCCAAAGCTTCTTTAAGCAAAAAATGTCTAAAAAATGTTAACAGCTCAGCCAGCTCTAAGTTGTGGGAACAATTTAGTCAATGCTCGGCTTCAAAATGTCACTTTTGAAAATCTGGCTGAAAATGTCTGAAAATGTCAGAATTTGATTTGTGAGTTTTCTAAATAAATGTTTGGCACGTTGCCATGGAAAAGAACAGCTGCGACAGCTTGCCGGAGTATGTATAATAATTTCCTTTTGCACACAAATTTGCCGGTGTTTTACGGCAATATGCCGGTTTAGAGCAGTAAATTGGCATGCTCAGAGATGCTTTAATTTCTGAAATTAAAAAAAAATTTGGAAATTTGTAAAGAAAAAAAGAAATTGGAGTTTTTGGAGCAAACTGGCCTCATTATAGTCTTTACGAAATGAAAATCGTCCTTAGGAGAATTGATTCAAATTGTTCGATTTGGAATTATCCCCTTTCACCCCCCCCCGCGTGTTTTTAAAATAAATTGCTCGAGCATCCATTTTATGAGCAAAAACGAAGACGAAGACGAAAACGAGACGAGACGGTCTTATTTCGTCTTTCATGGAAGCCTTACTATTTTCAACAGAAACTTTCTATTTGAAGAAGTTTGGCGTGTTTGGCTCGGATCCGCCCGGATTGCCAATCTGGAAATGCGTTCCGTGTTTGTTCTCAAAAGTTCTGAAATGAATGATTCAATGATTTTTCGCGGTTTCAGTCCCTTTTCCGCACAAAATGAGCCTGAATGCTCTTCGAAAAACTCAATGAGCCATGTCTTTGAAATAAAACTTTTCATAGGAACTCAATTCTCTTCTTGCTTAATGGCCATTTCTTCATTTTATTTCCACTCTAATCGTTAAATTATGAAGTGAACCTAGTCCCCGTGTGTCCCTTCAGTGTCTTCACGTTTGCTGCTCGCTGAGCACTCGCAATACATTAACATTTTCGGCTCAGCAGCTCTTCTCCCAAATTTATGAATGCATTTTTCGAGTATTTTGACGAGAACGGGCTCCCGCCGTCGAAGGCGGCGCAATCGAAAAAGGTTCGGTTTGATCTAGAAAAGGTAATTCCCCAAAAGTGCAACGTTCACAATGAATGCTCTACGCGTTTTAAGCTTTAGAACACGTTTCAGAAGTCAAAAGGAGCGTCGGAAGATGAGGACGACGATGAGAAGGCCAGATGCAAAGTGGCAGCGATTCGCATCGAAGATCACGACGAACCGGGAGAAGCGAAAAAGACGGAGAGGAAGAAGAGAACGCAGGAGGATATGGTCGCTGATTTTGTGAAGATTCTGGAGCAGATGAGTGAGTTTGTCGCTTTTTGATTGGTGTATTTTGCGTCATGCCCTCTGATGTTCGGTGCCCGAAGAGCTGTGAGAAGACGTGAGATTCGGAAGAATTCAGTGCTCCGAGTTCCATTTTCAGAGCTTCTCGACTAAAAGCGGATTGATAACGAAGAATTCTCGTATCTAGAAAGATAATTTCTCAGAGTAAAATTCAAGTTTCAACTGAAAGCGTTTGAAAAATTCCCGAAGCAAAATACCATTTCCGAATGAGCTTTCGCGGAATTCTTCGGTAGGAAATTCATTCCAAAAATCTCCAAAGCTCTCGGAGTTCTCGGAATTCCATTCCGTCTACCGCTGAAAGTTGTAGAGCTCTTTGGCTAGAATTTCGAAATTCTCTTACATTCGCTCTGCTCGAATTTAGTTTTGTTGGAAAACTGACTATCCAAAACGCCTTCTCTTCGGATTCAGCATTTACAGCGTAGCTGGAGCCGCACTTTCAATTTCGAATCCAGTATTTGCGGAAATGTTTTCCATTTTTTTTCCGAGCCTTTCTGTAGTTATGTATGCGAATGTGCACAGCAGAGAAGGGCGGAATTCCGGATTCCGCATTCCGGATTTCGCCGTTTTTTTTATTCCATCTTCCGGATTCCAGATTCCGTGAAAATTTTTTTCCGTTTTCCGGATTCCGGATTCCAAATTCCCAAAATCCAATTCCGCCCTACTCTGGTGCACAGTGTGCGGCATCATTGTGAGCACTCTACAGAAAACGTGATTCATTATTCGAAATAGTCAAATTTATTCGAAAATCAATAAAAATTCTTAAGAGCAAGTTGGCAACAAGTAAACGGCCATTTAAAGTGTCTTCGGAATTTTTGAATCCGCTTCCTCGTGATGATGAAAGTCATTGTTCTTTTTACCTCGCGAAGAAAGCCGGTTGGCAACGATGCCAATCCGTTCCGTACTCCTTGAAAATTATAGCACAAGAGAGAATTTCTTTCTTCGAGTCTTAAATCCGCTATCGATTTTCACTAGGAGCGCCGCCCGCCTCTGTTGCGACGCGTACGCCAAACGTGTTCGGGTTGGCATCATCAAGTTCTAATTGGTCATTGATTGGCGATTTGCTTGTGATAATTTCGTTGATTTTCAGATTTTTCTGAGTATTTTGACAATTTATACGAAAAATAGAAGCAATGCAATACGTGATTTCACAAGAAAAACTTTTAAAAAGCATTTTTCCGAAAAGTAAAAAGAATATATATTCTGACAAGGGAACCTCGAATAGAAATCCTCTTAACTTTTTTCTAAAAATTAGACCACAGGTACTTTCGACTACGGCGAATTCAGTACACATGATGGCTATCTACGCAAATATCTGCAAAGCGAGATATTTCGATCTGAAAATCTGGAGTAAATCCCCATCTTTCCTCTATGCATTCCCCACCATAGAAAAAAGAGGCAGTGGTGGCCGAGGTGTGAAGAGGGAAGGAAGGGAGCGAGGAAAGGGCGCGGACTTCCGGATTTTCAAATGGAAATATCTCGATTTCCAGAAGTTTGCGCAGATAACCACTATGTGTACTGAATTCTCCGTAGTCGAAAGTACTTGTGGTCGAATTAAAAAAAAAAGTTTAGAGGATTTCTATTCGAGGTTTCCTTGTGAGAATCATGAAGAGATCACCAGCAAGATTGGTCGCTCACTTTCCACGCCTTCTGGGAAATTTTGGCTGTCGGCTACGTCGAATGTTGTTTCAGTGAATCCCCGTCAGGCGGTCACCTCAATCGTCTCTGCTGGAATGGGAGTTGCAGCCATCACAGTGGCGGCGATCTTTCTAGGAAGCCTTCCGGAGAGCGCATTGAATGCGAAGCAGCTTGTCATTGTGTTAGCCATTTATGGATTTCTACAAATTGTCCTCGCCACTGCATTTTTCATCACTTGCATGCAAACGACGATTGCTGTTTCCAAGGGAGTAAAGGTGCGGGCCAAGGGGATGAGCTCCGCCGTCTGTATTCCACGGGTTTCAGGACGCGTTCCAAATCGTCGTCGGTCTTCTGGTGGCTTTGATTTATGTGGCTGTTACACTAATTTCACTAGCTGTTGGAATATTTGGTAAGTAGAGTGTCAGCTTTCTCAACGATCTCTCACTGTAGCGGATGCTGAGTCTAGTCCGGAGAGAAACGAAATGATTCGGTTTGCACCAGAGTAGGGCGGAATTGGATTGGAATCCGGAAAACGGAAAACGGAAAAAATTTTTCACGGAATCTGGAATCCGGAAGACGGAATGAAAAAAAAACTGCGGAATCCGGAATTCCGCCCTTCTCTGGTTTGCAATTCTTGTTCTGCTAATTCTCTCAATCTCAGATAATTTTCGGATAATTTGCCGATGGCAAGTGGAGTAAGCAAAACAAAGTGCACAGCAGGCATTTAGCACGTTTCCATCCATTTTGAAGCTGCAAATGAGACGGCAACTTTTCAATTTTTACAGCAATGTTCCGTTTTGCACAGTAACCTGCCAAAAGCGGAGCAAATTTGCCGAAGCCATTTGCCGAAAAAATTCTTTGAGAAAAAACTAAAACATGATGTGAGTCAGCAGAGAATCTTTCTATTCTCATAATTTCAGGTTTCTACAAAACTCTGTGCATAGTGTCATTTGTCGAATACGACGATCTCGATTCCCAGTTCTATTGTCCACCGCCCGTTTTCTACACATCGCTAATCGTATTCATACTTCATATCGTCCTAATTGTTGCCAAGTGCTGCTGTTGTAAATAATATAATTCACCAATCCAATCGACCTCATCTTGTGTGTATTTTCACAGATTTTCCCTAGGCTTCAACGAAAGACGAATACAAAACGTCGTCTTGCATTCGTCTTACATAAAAAAAGTTATGTACTGTGTACACAGCGTATTTTACTTGAGCAACACAATGTCTATCTCTGTGTCAGACGAATTCAAGACGAAGACGAGACGAGACGGTCTTATTTCGTCTTTCGTGGAAGCTTTACATTTTCCCCAGACAAAAAACTGTTTTTTTTTGAAATTTAATTTAGAAAATAAATAATAAATTTATTGAGACAACGCTATTCTTGCGAGGAATATCAATCATCGAGAAATTGAGCATTTTATGTTTATTTCATTGATTCTAATGAAAATAAATTGAAAAAAAGCTTATTGGATCAGCCAGGTTGGCGGGAGAAGAGGACCTCCTTTGGACTAGTGTGACGTGTGGATTCAACAATCGATCAATTTTGATTCGATTTTGTGAATGAATTGACTTGAATCGATTTGATTCGATTCGATAAAATCGAATCAGCAAAAATAGTGCAAATGCGCTCTACCGATCAATGCTTTCGGCGGCGGTTTGAAATCGTATTTTTTTATCGCTTTCATTCAGATTGTATAATTTCAAACCGCCGCCAAAAGCATTCTTCGGTAGAGCGCATTTGCATTATTTTTGCTGATACGATATGATTCGATCAACACGGCAACAATCGAATTAAATCGAATCGAATCGATTCGATTTGTTTCAATCGCGATTCGAATCAAGCTGAATTGATTGAATCGATTGAAAAATAGTCGATCTCATTCGATACAATCGATCAATTTCAAAATAGACACGACACACTACTTTGGACTAAATTTAGTTTAACATAAGTCGTTTAATGCGCAATTTTTCGGAACGCAATTTTAAATTTCACGATTTCGCGAGAATTTTAAGAATTTTTGTGCAGGGCGGTTGTCGCAAAGCATTGAGTAGCAATACGGAGGGAAGAAAGTTTTCATTGTAAAAGTCGGATTCGCTGCAAACGGTTTGCTTAAATTCTGGGTGCATCAAATGAAAAATCAACGATTGCAGCGCCCGCCGAAAAAATTCATCGAGTTTCAGAGGAGAACAACATTTCCTCGACTCTTTCTCGATCTACAAACGCCATGGGCCCACTTCCCTTAAAAGCAGAGTTCATTTTTAGCTTATATTTTCTTGGAAAATTTGCTACCAAACACTCTATTTGAACATAATCCTTGCTCTCTATCTCTTTCTCTCAACCAGCCTGATCTCAACGCAGAGACATCATCGATAATGACAGCAGATGCATGGTAAGCAAGATAGAATAACGAAGAAAGCAATGCATTTCCAGTCCGAAAAATAAGAATTAAAACCTTGCGAATGCCATCAATCAGAACATCTTTGACCACTAACAACTAACAACAACTAATCAGCCGCAACAGTGTTCAAATCCAGGATTGTTTCTAGTACGGCTTCCACGAAAGACGAAATAAGACCGTCTCGTCTAGAATTCGTCTAACGCAAAGATGGACATTGTGTTGGTACACATGTATTTAAAATGACGACGTAAGACGAACGAAGACGAAACGTAAGGATTCCACGAAAGACGAAAGACTTGTTTCGTCTTTCGCGAAAGCCTTATTGGTCACATTATTCGGCATTTTCAGGAACAAAAAAGTCGAAAAACCACTGACCCCCCCCCCTCCACCAACTAAGACAGCGCCCTCTCTTTAAAAAGAATCAAAGATTAGTTTATCGGAATTTCAAGAATTTTGGAAACTTTCGAGAAGAACAGTTACGCGTCGCTGTAAAAAAAAAGAGAAACAACGCAAAGAAATACAGGAAATTGTGTTGCGATTTTTCAAAAAATCCCATACGTCGATTAAATTTGGTTCATTCGATATTTGCGTTTTTTCTTGGCTATCGTCGCGAGACCTTCACCTATCTGGTTGTAGCTGTGACCTAAAATGCAGCTAGTTTGAAAGTTATTTCAAAAATTCTCCATTTTCTTTGGGTCTTTTTAAATTCGTGAAACCGCAGTCGCTAATTGCGCTTTGGCTCTTCGAACACATTATAGTAGAAGTGCAAGAGATTAACAAATAAAAATACACCGCCATCTTTTTGAGCACTCAGAATTAGAATGCTTTACTACTTTTCATAAATTTTGTATCGTTTCCATTTTTACTATTAATTATTAAAACTATTTCCAGACACCGTCAAACATTTCAGCTTACAATATGGCAAATTTCAAGATATCAACAAAATCGCAGAGAAGACTGATAGAGGAGGAAACTGTTTGGACAGGAAGCACAAAAAGGAAAAATCAAGAGATTCCGGGACGTCGTACCATTGGACATTGCGGAGTTGTGTATAACTTTTGTCGTAAATGAGCATTTCTCCGTGTTACAAATCAAATTTAAACTTTTAGCCACCAAAAAAGAGCCATATTCGCGCTTCCAATGCTGCATCAAACTATAAAAGGCGAAACGCCGCAGTTTCCCTAAATTTGAATTTAGGCCGTAGTCGCTTTAAACGACAAAACGCTAAAGATTTCCAGTAAACATTGGACGTCGTGCTTTTCAGTTTGTCGCAACTTTGAACGGCGCATTATAAAAATAAATAAATGAAACAAAAATGAAAGTGAAAAACTGCCACGCATGGGAAAAAAAAGGAAATTTCACAGACAAGTCTCACAGTGAGAGAAGAGAAAGAAAAATGGAATCAACAAGAGGATATACAGAAAACAGAAAATGTTCAGAAAAAAAAATGATATCATCAACCAGTGTCACTTTTTTGTAACTTTTCGAGGAAATTTGTGCTAAGCAATAAAAATAAAAGTAATGTAAGAAAAAACAAAGAATAAGTAATCAGGGCAAGGGACAAAACTTATAGAGCTACTTTGGAAATCACAAAAAAAGAGATCAAGTAACAAAAAATTTTCAAAAAAAAAGAAAAAAAAAGAACATACTATACTAAATATATAAGCTATAACGAACAAATAATATTGATAGTATGGTTCTATGGTTCTCACTCCACTTCTCCATCTTCCAAATCCATATCCGAATTCTCTCCACTTGGAAGTTTTGGAGCACTCGGTGGTGTTAGCATTGGAGCTACATCGAAAGCACGGGCGCTATAACTGTTTGAGGGTTGTGGAAATTTTATAAAGTAGTTCGCAAACAACTCATAGGCAAATAGACATATTCAAGATATTTTTTGATTATCTCAGAGGGGATACATCCTGCATTTTTGAATGTCAAAATTAGGAAATTTTTTTTTAATTTGACAAACAGTACTTTCATCCAGTGTGTCGTTTCGAAAAATTATTTCTCGAAAAATGCGTTTTTCGAAAAATTCCCGAAGAATTTTTTTCGTTGATTTTTCGAAAATTTTCGACATTTTTCGAGAATTTCTCGAAAAATTTTTCGGAAATTTCTCGAAAAATCCTCGAAGAACTTTTCGAGAAATCACGAAAAATGATTTGAATAGAAATACGATAAACACCGCGCTTTGCGTTATTTCGGAGCGTCGTTCGAACTATTATCGCCGTAAAAAAGTTCCGACATTTTTTTGAGCCCGCGAAAATCGGGATTTGAATTTAGAGGCTCCGCCCATTTCATCATCAGAGCGCATTTTCTATGCGCGATATATTTTTTGAATTTTTATTTTTTCTTCTGAATTTTCAGAATTAAACTGGGTTAAAAGAACGAAATTGTATTAATCGTGAATTTTTTACACGTTTCTTCGAATGTTTAAATATATCAATTTGCGAAGAAAAAGAAGAAGAAAAAATAAAAATTCAACAAATATATCGCCCATAGCAAATGCGCTGAAATGATGATGAATGGGCGGAGCCTCAAAATTCAAATCCCGACTCGAAAAAAAGTTCCGACATTTTTTCGAGCCCGCGGAAATCGGGATTTGAATTTAGAGGCTCCGCCCATTTCATCATCAGAGCGCATTTGCTATGCGCGATATATTTTTTGAATTTTTATTTTTTCTTCTGAATTTTCAGAATTAAACTGGATTAAAAGAACGAAATTGTATTAATCGTGAATTTTTTTACACGTTTCTTCGAATGTTTATTATATCAATTTGCGTCATTCATTTTTTTTCGTTTCTTCTGATAAAAATATATCGCGCATAGCAAATGCGCTCAAATGATGATTAATGGGCGGAGCCTCTAAATTCAAATCCCGACTCGAAAAAAAGTCGGAACTTTTTTACGGCGATAATATTATCGCCTTAAAAAAGTTCCGACATTTTTTCGAGCCCGCGGAAATCGGGATTTGAATTTAGAGGCTCCGCCCATATATCGCGCATAGCAAATACGCTGCAACGATGATGAATGGGCGGAGCCTCTAAATTCAAATCCCGACTCGAAAAAATGTCGGAACTTTTTTACGGCGATAATAGTTTATTATTATTTTTTATCGAAATGTTCTTTTTTTTCGAGAATTTTCGAAATTTTTCGAGAAATCAACAAGAAACATTTCTCGAGAAATCAACGAGAAACATTTCTCGAGAATTTTTCGAAGTAATTTCTCGAACTGCTTTCGAAACGACACACTGCTTCCATCTGTCATCTGGAAGCACCCTAAACACATTATTACGGAAAAATTACTTAAAAATAAAGAGAAAATTGATAAATAACAATAAAAAATGTAATTTTTAATTTTCCTACAAACTTAAAGAGCTTTCTACTTTTGCTTCGAATTTTTATTATTTTCGAAATAAACTATTTCGAGCTAAAGCCTTTTAAGATTGGCTTTCCCAGCTTGAAAGTGGGCACACTGGAAATTTGATCTCTAAATTTGGTTATAGTAATGGATTCATAAAACTGATTATTGGAAGCAAAAAAGGTTGGTTGTTACCTGGGTTTGAATGCTGGTGACGCCGAAGAGGACGTATGATGGCGGTGATTATCTGAAGGTCTTCTGTTTTTTTGATTTTTGTGATTGTGTCCAGATGAAGAGGATGATGACGACATCGTATTGATAGGGGGAGGAGGAAAACTGGTGTTGAGTTGGGGAGGGATTGGAGGTGGTGCGAGGCGTCCATTGGATGAGGATGACACGAAATTGGTGGACAATGGATCGATTCGAGCACGCTTCTCACTACTGAAAACTTCGTTCTTTTCCCATTTTTCCAACATTAAATTCAGTTTTTACTGCATCTGGTCAGAACAGCCCGGAATAGGCCCTCGAGTGTCCGTCTGGAAGCACTCGTTAGCTCTAGGGAAGGGGGGAGGACATCAGGAGGGGTAACCAGCGCAGGAAAATGAGTGCTAGAGAAGTCATATGGCTCCATGCCCCGCACAATAAGGCTTACTTTCCAGTAATTAAAATGTTTACTAGAAACTATACTAATTCATTATTTGGATGAAATGAACAAAATGCTTGCCTAGTGGGAAAAAAGTCCCGAAAATGTTGGCAGTGCTTTACAGAAATTACCGTATTATAAAATCGCCTATTGACCAGCTACATATGATTTATTGATGTCAGATCACTGGTCGGATAGACGGTTTTCGAGAAACATGCCGATCAGTCAATTTTAGAATATCTTTATTTGAAAATAAAATGCTCACTCAGCTTTTCGGCTATGACTGGCTTAGATTTAAAAATTAAGTTTACACGATGATAAAAATGAGTAGGGCGTGATTAATTCTTGATTAGTGATCCCGCGTCTGTTTCTAAAAAAATCTAGTCGAAAATTGTTTCAACAGACCGTTTGTGAGAAACGAAATATTGGCACAGAAAGGAATCTCTTGTTTCCCTGGATGTAAATAATATTCAAATGCAGTGCATTGCACTTTATTTGATTCTTCAAATTATTAGATTGGTCCATGGGTTTCTTTCGATTTTGGATGCTCAACTTTGAAAATTGACACCTTGCCAGTGGGATTGTTTTTCTTGGCGGATGTTTTATTGTTGGATAAAGTATTTCACGGACTTGCTTTACATACTTTGCCTCATTCCTCCTTCTTGTCGTTCGCGAGCATGCCGCTTGCATTCGTCCCTCACCGTCAACACTTTCGAAATGTCATTTTATTTGTATTCCTTTCTGATTTGAAAAATCGTGATATTCACAAGAAAATGAAAGAAATATATGAAGAAAAATCTCCTACAGTCCCTACCATCAAGCATTGGACCGATCGATTTGAAGCCAAGAATTTTGAATTGGAAAACCAATATCGGTCTGGAAGTTGGATTTGGACCTGTTGAAAAATACTGTTGAAGCCGATCCGTTTCAAACCATCCGTGAATTGTCAAAGGCCTTAGGGGTTGACCATGCAACTGCGGTACGTGGATTGCAAACCTTTGGAAAACTCAAAAAATTTGGACGTTGGGTACCTCATGTCTTGAAGGACTACGACAAGGACCGCCGAGAGGACATCAGAACGTTTCCTTACTCTTCCCACCGCACTCAAGCCAGGCTGAATGATCTATAATCACTGGTGATGAGAAGTGGATATGCACGCTACTCTAATCAAATAGGGAGGAGCCAGTGGGTGGAAAAAGATGAGCAGCCGGTAGATGTTCCGAAACCCGAACTTCACGTGAAAAAGGTGATGTTGAGCGTTTGGTGGTCCGTGCAAGGAATCGAGTATTGGGAACTGCTCGAAGAAGGCAAAACAATAACAGCTGACGTCTACACTTCACACCTGCAAAAACTTGGACAAGCAGTGAAGTAGAGTCGAGGAGAGAAAGTGAGAGTTTTCTTTCAAAGCGACAACGCGAGCCCTCACGTTTCAAGGAAAACAAATGCTGAGCTCCTATGGATGGATTGTCTAGCCCATCCACCGTATTTTCCAGATCTCGCTCTTTCTGATTTTTGGCTTTTCAGCCATCTCCAACGAAATTTCGATGGCAAAATTTTCAGGACAAAGAAGGACATCGAAACTGAATTGACTTAATACTTTGCCCAGCTGAAAAGTTCTTTGAAGAAGGAATCAAGAAGCTTCCACGGCGATGGCAGAAGACCATCAATGCTAATGGTGAATACTTTCATTTATTATATTTGCTTGGCGATGTAAAACATTTTCAATAAAAATTTTTCCAAAATCGAAAAAAAACTTATGGACCAACCTAATATAATCTAATGGAATATGAATTTTCAAGTCGATTTCATCATTTTTAAACGATTTTTGTAAAAAGCTCCCGCGCTCTAGTTTCTCTCCACTCGTTCACATCAATTTCATCTTGTTCAATCATTTGTGGAACAGCGAAGCTCCACTCCGCGGACATCCGGTAATAAAATAAAAATTTAAAAGTGAAGATATTCATAAGAACATTTTTACGAAGCTTTCTGTACCTTGTCGAATTATCGAGCCTCCCTACCATTCGATCGTAGTCTCGCTTTCGTCTTTCTTCTTCTAGTACTCGTTCTTTGTTCAGCCTGAAAGCACAAAAGGGGAAATTGAATTCGGTAGTGATTTGGCACTGTTCCGGAATTCTAGCCCATGACTATCGGTACTTAATCGAATTTCAAAATTACCTATCTACAATCTGCTCATCTTTGGGTACATATCCACGTGGACGGCCATTCACTGTAGAATCGGGCAGGTGGTGATGAATCATTGGACTATGACTTCGTGCTTCACGGGTTCGTTCCTACAACGATAGATACACAATTTTTAGAATAGAGTACAAACTTACAATTTTCCGTACTTCCGGATTGTCGATTGCATGTCGGTTTTCTCGAAAATCTGAATATAGTTTTCAGAACATTTTCGCGATAAACTTGTCTTACTGTATTTGGAGGCATGGTGAAATTGGCAAGTGTTTCGGTAAGTGGTGAGGAAATCTACTTCCATTTCTGATTAAAAAAAAGGTACAGACTTTTGAGATTTTTTTGTTATATTTAAAGACAATATAACATTTTCGATAAATATTGGATTTAACGAGTTTTTAATTTTAAGTAAAGACTATTAATAGTCAAAATTCCTACCTCGTAACTTCTCATGAGTCATTGTATCGTCGAATTTAGTATACCATGGTGACCCTTCATGAATATGTTCAGCGAAGAGACGTTCTATCTGTAAAATTCCATTTTTAATTTTCACAATTGGAAAATTCTTGATATTTTCTAGTACCTTAATCTTTTAAAGAATACAGACTTTTCATTCAGTTCATTTTTAAAACTCACCCTGACATTTGCATAGGCAGCCATTAAATGGATGATTACAATTGACATGGAAGTTGCAGAATAACGAAGTGACCAGTCTGTTACAGCTATTCTGAAAATTTTAGCTTTAAAACTACGTAAACACCTTGAATTTGTAGTTTCAGTAATCCCGAACCAAAAGCTACTTATGCCGGTAAGACATAATGTTGAATCAAAATAATTTAGCAACCATCAAAAAAAATTGAATCAAAATTTATTTCTTTCTTTTTAAAATAAGTCAACATAATAAGCACCATTATCAACAATGTATTGTCAACGGATAGGTAGTTGTTCAATTCCATATCGGTAAAAGTCCCGCGGGTTACTATTGAAAAAAGACTGCAGCTCGGCCTTGAGTTCGTCTTCATTTCGAAATTCCTTTCCATCCAGGAAGTGAGTAAGAGATCGAAACAAGTGATAATCAGTGGGCCCATTTCCGGAGAGTACAGTGGATGGGGTAGAGTCGTCCAGCCTAGCTCCTGAACTTTCTGACGAGTCACCTTCAACACATGTGGTGGAGCGTTGTCATGGATGAAGTCCACTCGACCCATTTTTCCGTTGATTTTTTCTGCGACTGTGGTCAATTGCTTGCAGTCTGCTGAGACCGTTGTATTGGTTTCAGTCGTCAGCCGTTTAGCCGTCGTCTTCAGTCCATGGTAAAAGTTTACATAGTGTGTCCACTTTTCATCTCTAGTAATCAAATTGGAAAGCCTAGTAGACGTTCTTTTTTGTGACAAAACTGCAACATCTGCTTTCATCTGTTGTTGGGAGGCCGATAAAACATGGGGTACCCAAATCAACTGTTTCCGAGATCGTGAAGGGCCCGATTGATGATACTTTGAGTGTCCAAGCTTGCCTGAAAAACACCTACTCGACTGACGAGGGTCTTCTTTCCCCAGTGCCAGTAGCTCGTCTTCTGCAACGTCTGTTATGTGGAGAATCTTTGAATTCAACCTCCACACAAAAGAACGAAAACAACAAAAACCCATATTTCTTCAACGAAACTTCGTGCTTTTAGAAATTGTTCTATCTGCGAGATTTCAATATTTTGTGGGAAAACCATTTGCATCAATGACTGCCTGGCATGGAATCGATCAAAATGTCGACGGTTGATTGAGGAATCTTCTTCCACTCCTTCTGGAGAAGTTTGAACTTCTCGTCGATGTTTGAAGCAGTTTTTCCTTTCAATCTCTTCTCCAATTAGTCCCATAGGTGCGTTTTCCTCATATCCGTAGCGGTCGAGATTATCGACGATGTGCTTGAAAGGACCCATTCCCGTGGAGGAGAAGCAACCCCAGATCATGCAGAAACCGCCACTGTGTTTCATGGTTGGCAGTTGATACTTGGGGAAGTAGCGAGCGCCCATAGGACGACGAACCCACTTCACACCGTCACTTCCGAACAAGTTGTACTTGCTTTCGTCCTACCAGACGATGTTGGCCCAGTCCTGGCAGGTTCAATGAAGATGACTTCTGGCTCAGTTCACACGCAACTTGCGATTCTTCTCCGAGATGAAGGGCTCTCCTTCCTCTCAATCCAGCTGCTTGCAAACGACGCCGAATGGTTCGGAGATAAGGTGCGGAGTCAGTTGGGGAGAATACGATGTTGTTGTCGCAGTGAATCTGGGGTCTTCTCTGCTCACGCAGACAATACACCTATCCACGTTTCTCGAAGCTGTGTGTGCTTTTCCGATGGATTTCTTCGCGATTACAGCGCCCTGAACACGTTGTTGCATTGAGGACTTTTGTTCATAGATTACCTGAATTCGACAGCGCTTCAGAATTTGTGAGATTGCCGCTTGAGTAACATCGAATTGCCTCGATAGTTGTACTTGGATACGGCCTTGTGCTCGGCCACCGAGAATTGCAGTTTGGACTCTAACGTCAAGATTACTATTAGGTTGAACACAAAGTTATGTCGTTTTTATGTTGTTTACTTTTGTGAAAGATTTTTGAATAAAATGTTTGGTTATCTGTGGTCGTGTTATATATCATTTTGAAGAGCGTAATTCGCTCTATCTACTCGTCTTATTTATTTTTCCTTGAAATAATTATGTCACTTTTTATAGCATTTCAAAAAAGCATGGATAAAAGGCAAATTCGAACGATTTTCTTGTTCCAGTTCAAACTAGGCCGAAACTCTGTCGAGACAACTCGCGATATCAACGATGCATTTGGCCAAGAAACCACTAATAAACGTACGGCACAACGGTGGTTCAAAAAATTCCGTAGCGGTGACGAGAGCCTCGAAGATGAAGATCGTGACGGCCGGCAGTCTGTGATTGATAACGATCAATTGAGAGCCTTAATCGAAGACGATCTTCTCAAATCAACACGAGACGTTGCCGAAGAACTCGACGTTGACCAATCAACAGTCGTTGTTCATCTGAAGCAAATAGGCAAATCAAAAAAGCTCGACAAATGGGTGCCACATGAATTAGACGAAAATCAAAAAATATCGTCGTTTTGAGGTGTCGTCCGCTCCTCTTTTACGCAACAAAAATGAGCCGTTTCTTGACCGGATCGTAACTTGTGATGAAAAGTGGATCCTCTTCGACAACCGACAACGTTCCGCGCAGTGGTTGGATCGTGATGAGACTCTCAAACACTTTCCGAAGCCGAAAATCCACCAAAAAAAGGTTATGGTGACTGTTTGGTGGTCTGCAGCCGGTCTCATTCACCACAGCTTCCTAAATTCGGGTGAAACAATTACAGCAGAAAAGTGCTGTCACCAAATTGACCAAATGCATCAGAAGTTACGACGTATGTGCCCAGCATGGATCAACAAAGAGGGACCAATTCATCTTCAAAATAATGCTCGGACAAACCGACCTTGCAAAAGCTGAACGAATTAGGCTATGGGACTCTGCCTCATCCACCATACTCACCGAACCTCTCGCCCACCGATTACCACTTTTTCAAGCTCCTCGACAACTTCCTTCGCGAGAAATGCTTCAAAAGCCAAGACGATGCCGAAAATGCCTTCAATGAGTTCGTCTCTTCCAGAAACCCGGACTTTAACGCTACCGGCATAAAGAAACTTGTTTCTCGTTGGCAAAAATGTATTGATTCTAATGGTTTTTATTTCGATTAATAAATTTGATTTTAAAAAAAGTTATGGTCATTTAAAGTTGAAGGTTAAAAAACGACATAACCTTGTGTTCAATCTAATACTTCCCCGTTTGCGGGCCATCACTTTAAAAAATTTAATCACAGAAAAATTCGACAGAAACGATATTCGAAAAAAGAGGGGAAAAATCCGGAAAAAAACAGTGATTACGAAATGCGGTGTGCATTAGGACGCCTTCTGCAACTTTTTCAAAAATACCGTGTCATCTAGCACTACAACTTCCCTGAAAGTTTCAGGAAGATTGAACGACGTTTCAGGTAGTTCTCGTGGAATATCCATAATTTAACACCTTAATGGCCAATACTGCACCCCCCAACAAGGATTGTTCTAGAAGCTTTTTGAAGTTTTTAGAGAAAAAAAAGAAAGTGTTACAATAATTTTGACTCAACCTAATATATACGATAAACAAAATAAAAGGAAATACGAAGAGTATAAAAGTACAATAAATTATTTCTCGCACGTTATTAAAATTGTTTTCCTATCACTAGGTCAGATTCAAAAAATTAGCAAACAGCAAGAGATCGTGTAGCTCGTTAACTGTTCTCAACCTATTTCAGGAAATGCTGAATAATAGCTGTAAATCAAATTGTAAAATATGATAGAAGCAGCAAAATCGGTTTTTTTCTTAATTTGGTGGTTGGGTAGTCTGGAGATGCAATTTACAAAAATTAATTTTACAAAACTTTTTCCGGTGTCTTCTATGACGCGATTTTATATTTATTCAAAGAAACTCACACGTCCGTGGCAAAATAATAGGCACACGAAGTAAGGGACCGATAGTGTTCTTCTGAAAAATTTAGAGCTTTTAATGAAAATTCAGTCATTAGGATTTTACCTCTATCTACTTTTCCCATAATTTCCAGAACATGAACATGAGGCAAATGGACGTTTAGGTCAAATGCTAGAATAAAAAGGTTAATAGTGATATTTAAAGAATTAACATGCCAATTGTCTGAAGAATCATGCTTTCTAGGAGAACAATGATCTGAGCAGCTTCGTTCCGCGCCTGTAAACAAGTTATATAATTCCAAAAATTAATAGCTTTAACTTCAAAAAGATAAATAAAAGAAGCTCGATCTTCAAGCAAACAGGAAAGCAAACTTGAGAGCCACTGTTTTTGTATTTTTTTTAATCACCAACAGGACTATAATGGGTCTATTCAATCTATTCAAGAAGGCTGAGACAGAACGTACGAATGTACGAGACAGGGTAGATGTCTCTCTAAAAATCAAATCTCTTCTAGCTAGCCGATTTTCATTGAATACCAACGGAGTATTAAAATTAATGAATCAAGGAATCTATAGAGTAAAATAGAACCGCTTAATCAATAATTTTAAATGCGAATATGAAAAACTTTCAGAAACTGGCATGATTTTTTGTTTAACTCGATTTTGGCTTGTGAATTTCGCAGATGACACCATAAACGTATCCAGCTCGTGATTCTATTCAAACAAAGTAAAAATGTTTCTAAATAAAAAACTCCAGAAAGTTCAGTTTTCGTAACAAGGGAAAGTTTTTTCGAATTGCTACAATTCTTAAGCTCACATATGGTTATTTTACATCATACCATTATTTTTAATTAATATAATAGGAATTGAAATGTAAAGTTGATTCGAGCAGTTTTAGTCGAAATATAGACAAAAAATGGGTCATCCACTTTCTTTTTGTTTGAAATACAATAATACTCTTCACGCCATTGCCTCGAAGCGCAACAACTCGCGCAGTCCCTGCAGGCTAATAGCTTTTAAAAGAATTAAAATAATAAAAAAAAACTTTTTTTTGCAGTTTTTTCCTGTCATGCAATTTATTCAGCTGATATTTCGTATTAAATTAAAGAATTTCTGCAAATTTCAGATATGTTGAATCTCGCAGTTAATCAAAAACAGAGCACTTTACCGCAAGCTATAATCTTAAAAGAAACTATCGAGAATATTAATTTTTACTAAAAAACAATCTTTTTTTATTTAGATTTTACGAATTAAAAAAAATTATAATAATATGTAATTTTTTTTCAATTAGAAATACTTGCCGTTTCAGTCGTCAACTGTTTTTTGTCTTTGCGATCCTTCCAAACACTGACTACATGAGAAAGTTTTCGAGGGCATTCTTGGCTTTTACCTGCCAGAAAAACACAAGCAGCACCTACATCCTAAAATAAAAATAGAATACGTTTTTTTTAACTTCATCCTTACTCGATAATCATATTTTTTGAAGCTATGCCAGTAATAGAAGCGATGCATGTGAGTATGTGCAACACAAAGACCCGTGTGTCCTCTGAAGAAATGTATTTTTTTGGTTTTTTTCTAAATTTCTGAATTTTCTGTTTTCATTAAAGAAATTTTGACGGTTAGCACTTCTATTAAAAGTGAATATTACATTTTCATTTTGGGATCCTTCACATTGTTTAACCCGTCTATCATTTCTTGAATAAATGCGGCGGCCATTTGTCGAAAACTTAATTCTTCCTCCCTGCTGATACCGTCCTTTAGACTGGCTGTGTTTCTCATCTTAAAGTATGAAAATTTTAATTTCATTTAATCTGTCTTTTTAAATTCTCCAAACCTCCTCTTTGGTGAAGATCCATTTGGTTGGCGCGGGCCGGTGTGCTGGAGAACCCGCGCCTCGTGTTGACTCCGACATTGCATTTGAGTTTAATTCTGAAATGTCTGGTTTTCGAAAAAAATTCTCCGAAAATTAGCATTATCTGGATGGTTTTATTGTTGTAAAATGTGCAAGCTTTTGTAAAAAAAAACACAGTTGAATTGCAACTCTGGCTGCATATACGCGCTATTGAACGCGTTGCGTATCGCGCTGCGGCCGTCAACTCGACTTTTCTGACTCATTCCCCCCGCTCTCATGCTAATTTCAGCAATATTTAATCGATTTCTTTTTTTTTGTATCAGAGTTATTATTTATTAATATTTTACAAGTTTAACACAGTTTTAACCTTATATATTGACTAAAGTGATAGGTTTGTCAAGATTTTTCTCTTTTTCCCCATTTTTCGAGGTTTGCCTAATGAACTACATAATTTAATGAGAAAGTTGTCGATTTTCGTTTTTCTACGTTTTCTTTGGTTTATTTTGCACTGGAAATTGTTAGTTCATGCGACATTTATCGAGTTAATACTAACATAATCGTCATTTTCCGATGTGCTACTGATCAGTCCTGTTGCATAACTAACTTTCGCTCTTCCTGCAGCATTTTCAGTTTTTCGTGGTAGTATAGTGTTTCCTGGTAAAAATTAATGATAGTATGAAAAGATTTTAGAAAAATTCCACAATATATGCAAGGTTTCGAAATTTAGCACGTAATTATTCGGCTAATTAACAACTTTTTCCGATCATTGTGTTTTGCATGTTCTGTTTCATTTATGTGCCAAGTTAACGTCTTATGCACCAAGTTAACTCTTTATGTGCCAAGTTGACTCCATATGCTCCAAATAAATAACATTACTACTCTTCAAATGGTTGTCTCCTCCCTAACGTGTTGTATCGATTCTCCCACCGCTCGGTTCGTCTAAACCTCTCGCCTTTTTACACGGTTTCACTATTCAACCTCTCCACCGTTTTGAGCTAATTACTATTTCCTTGACTTTTTTCTTTTCAATTCTCAGGAAAGTGTGTCTCTCGTTCATTTTCTTCCCTAATTATTTTTATACTCGCTTTCAATGTTTATTTGTAATTTTCAGCACTGATCAGTATGTCGAATTCGAACAAATTGGTCACAGAAAAGAATGGATCCAGATATGGCAGGATGATTCATCCCTGGCTCAGAAAAAAGGCTGATGTAAGTTGTTTAACTAATTGTTAACATATAGCTTTTTGGAAGTGGATAGTTCAGTGTTTTTTTTCTTTCTGTGGGGTTATCTTCCGTCATAATTATGTTAAAATAGACAGAATATTGATTATGATTAGTTTGATTCAAATTTTCTACGCATTTCACGGAACAATCCTGATATTACTAATCAATTATGAACTCCTGCCACTTCAGCACATTTCCAATCAATGGGCGTGCTAAATGCAATATCGTTGCATTTTTCTTTTTATATATTGCATGTTCCGACAGTTTTCTATTTTAATCGCATGAAAACGTTAAATTATTATTTTTTTCAACAATTAATTTTCCGCTGTTTTGTCGTGCATTTTATTTTGTACAACCGTAAGTACAGTGCTAAGCATAATCTTATGTTCACCCCAAAAATTTTCGAAAACTCGAAAACTGGCTTTTCAACGAAAATGCTTCCTATTGAAGAAATATGTTGATGTTTCATGATAGAAACTTAAAATAGCCTCAAAATTCACATATCAGGAAAAAACCAAAATTTTATGAAAAAGGTTAAAGAAATTTCCACAAAATCATATGTTCACTTTCTGAAAACTTTAAAACAAATGAGAAAATAACAGACAAATGATTATTAATAATCGATAGGACGACCATTCTGGCGAGCAACTTCAAAAATTCGGCTATCCATAGACGAATAAAGATTTGCCATGCTTCAATGATAGCCTTTTTGAGGGATGGAATGTCCGCATAAATCTTGTTTCCTTTGTAGATTTTCCGTACCGTGTATCCCCAGACATTTTCGATGATGTTTATGTCAGGGAAACAGGCCGGCCAATTGATAATCGGGATTCCACGGTCACATATCCACTTGATTGTGCGTCGAGCCCGATGACATGGAGCTCCGTTTAGCTGATAAGTGAACATTTTGGAAAAACGGATAAATTGTATGATACCTCTTCTTATCACGTATCGATATTGGCAAACGTTCATCTTCTTGGATACAAAGCAAAGTTTGACTTTCCGTAGGTCACTGATTGCTGCTTACACCATCACTCCTCCACCTTTGAAGTTTCGACGTGAGAACCGTGATTTTTTTTCTCAAATCATGCCAGTAATCACGGTAACCATCCGGTCTATCGCAGTTAAACTTCTTCTCATCACTGAAGATAATCTGAAAACAAAATACCAGTTTAAGAAAGCTGCAGTAATCCTTATCTGTTTCCAGTCAGTTCTTTGGTTATTCTTAGCCAATTAGATCCGATTTTCTCGGTATTTGGCGGTCACATTTGGAGCCTTTCTCATTTTTCGCCGTCTGATGAATTTGCTCTTCGAAAGAACGCGGCGAACAGTCTCCACGGATACAGAAAGTCCAAGTTCGCTCTTGATCTTTGAACAAGTGACATTAGAATTTGACGCTCTACGGATAATTCTTAGATTGTCTCGTCCAGAAAGAAGAGATGGACGACCAGAAGACTTTCTTATACCATAACCAAGTGGATTTGCAGCATATCGATTGATTAAATCTAGGGAACGCTTCATTTCTTTAGAGATTTGACGGTGCGAGAGTCCTTCAGCCAATTTGACGTCAATTAGTCTTTTTTCATATTCACTTGGAGGTTTATGATTCGACATGTCTTCTAAAAGCAGAAAAACGATAAGTAAGCAGGTTAAAATCAAGTTTAAAGTTAAAAAAACGACCAAAAATAAAAGTGAACATATCATTATGTTGAAAAACACCCATTTTTCGAAAAATTTCGAATTTCTCGATTGCTCAGTTTTATTTTATTTTCAATCCAGGACCCATAATTTTCTTTTTTAAAGGTATTTCCATATCATATGATAAGTAATTAAGAATTACAAAAAATCGAAATTTTGAAATTTTTGGGGTGAACGTAAAATTATGTGGAGCACTGTAGTATAAGTGGTTAATCAACATATATCGGTACCTGATTTTCCTTAATTTTTAAATCTATACAGACATACGCTGTTTATAAGGCTTAATAATATTAAACCTTTATGGAAGTGATAAATTAACTGTTAAAAAATGTTTTGCGTTTTCAGATGATTCTCGACAGTCCAAGTCGTCGAGACGGAATGACATATGAGGAAGAGCTGTCTAAACGACAACAGGGAGGAGCATTCATTTTTGACCTTGTGTCGCTGTTGACGCATAGCAAGGGCGAGCAGTGAGTAGAGTGGGATGTGGTCTCGGGTTCTGTATTGTGTGGATTACAAAAGATCACATTTTGTGAAATTTTGCTGTTTTCTGAAATGAGTTAGAAAAACTGCCTTCTTTTTCAATTCATTTCTCCTCGTTTGCATAATCCACACAATTATCGGTTTCGGTTCCTTCTCATCAAGCACTGCTGTATGATTTCAGCGGTCTGAGCGGAGTAGCTGCCACTCTATTGAACCGTTTCTTCAACGTTCACTCGTTTAAACGGTATGATTTCCGAGACGTGGCAGCAGCTTGTGTCTTTTTGGCTGGAAAGAACGAAGATGCGCCAAAAAAGTTAAAATATGTTGTCAACCATTTATGGCAGTTGAAGTTTCCGCATCACAGGCAGTTCTTATCAGAACAACACTTTATGGACGTGTGTAGTGTGGTCACGTTACTGGAAGAGATCCTTCTTAAATCGATTGGTAAGTCTTTTGTATGTTTCGATTAGTACCTATTTTTTGTTTTACAGCATTCGATGTCAATGTAGACCTACCACATCAGCATGTTCTAAAACTTATGCGAGATGTTGAGAAAGGACGTAATGTGTACAAGGACATGGTTAAAACCGCCTATTACATGGCCACTGATGTGTAAGTTTTGAATTAAAAATGTTCATCTAGGGGCGTATGTTGCTCGCATTCGAGTATCTGATATCCCTTGTTCTCAGTAAGGATAAGTATCGCATCAAAATGAAAGGGCGCGAAAAAAATCTAAACGGTCGGGCTTGGAGTTGTCTGTTTATTTTTGTGAAAAAAATCGTTAAAAAAGTAAAAACATAGTGGTTCAACTACTTTTACACTATGAATAATAGCTTTCTAGAATAACATTCTAGTTTTCAAGTTCTATTTCAAAATATCAAGTTTTAATTTTTGGTTGACTACAAAGTTGTGGAAAATCCGTATTTTGTGTGTTGAACCAGGAAAAAATAATTACCAAATTCCATTGTGAGACATTGTGGTTAATAAGAAGGTTACATACAATATTACCTGTTTTTCTTTCTTTCTCACATTGTCTCACGATCGACTTTCCTTTATATTGATAATTTTCAACCCAGTTCTGATAAAATTTCCTGTCATCCAATAATTTCTCATTTAATTATTGATCTTAACATTGAAAAACCCTGAACATACTTTCAGCTCTAATTTTCTAGGTATGCCAAAAAAAGACGTTCCAATTATGCTTTTGAAAACGGTAGTCTTTTTGGATCTATATTGCTAGCTGTTGCTGGAAGTAACCATTACTTGAACGATTTCCTAAGAAGCGTATAAATTGTAAATATATATTTTTTCATTTCAGATTAATAATAACCGATTGGAGCATTCGATATTCGTGTGCATCCATCGCTACCGCCTGTGTCAATATTGCCGCATTTTTCCACAACCTTGTGATAGAAGACATCGTTCCGCTTGAAATAGCCGATCAGTGGTTCCGATTCCAAGATCAGACAATGACTCGTTCAGAGGTGGATGCTATGACAAAAGAGTTCCTCGAAATTTACAGTTGTAACCCACAACTTCACATTGGTTCTCTGAAGAAAATTGATCCACTTGGAAAAGTTAAGATTATCGGGAAATCGCCACCGCAAATGGTATCTTCGCTGTCCACTTCGGGATCCTCATCGAACCTTAAAAAGATTGACTTGGAATCGTACAAAGGAAGACAAAAGGCCCCAGCAAGCACATCAGAATCAACATCAGCTAGGCCGAGTTTCTTACCTGACGTAAAAAACCAGAAAGTGGTAGAACAGAAGTTATTGGAGCATAAAACTGATCAGAATCGTCATAATAATCACCACAACAGTCATCGGCAAAGCAGCAGTATACAGAATTACCACCACAACTCGGCAGCTTCATCCTCATCGTCATCTACCAATCATAGCATAAATCATCATAAGCCTGGATCATCTAATAATCGTATACACCAAAAACCACATGAAGAATCTAGATCGTTAAAGAGATCAGTTGGGTACGAGGATAACAATAGGTATGTTTATAATTATTGATTTCGAAGCTACGGACATTATTTTTGTTTTATTTAATTTTGTACTAGTTTCAGCTCGAAAAAGACGAGAACAGACTATACTATGACCATTGTCTCCTCATCGTTAACAACATCAACGTTGATGGAAAATGGGTATTTCGCCAAAACCAAGACGGAGGAGGCAACTAAAATGTCGGCATACGCCCTTGGAGTGAGCCAAATGCTTGCTGGGCTCACTGATTCATCTCCTCTGATGTCCGTTCCTTCTCAAAAGCCATCCGCCTATCAGCAAATGTGCATGGAATATGAAAACAAAAAGAGGTTAGAGAGTTTTGCCGCGCAAACAGATGTTTTCTAAGATAACATTCATTGTCAAAAACATAGAGACCTTTCCAATGTTCGCCCTGAAATTTTCCATAAATTGCGTAGCAATCTATAGCAATTTTTAAATTTTGATAAACTGAAATCCTTGTTCTGTTTCAAATCAAATCTCAAATCTTTGGCCCGTAGCGATGTGCAATATCATGCCTCCTCGGGTTCGGCTAGTTTGATGGGCCATACGAACGCCAGTGCCATCGATATTAAAATAGGTATAAGAATAAAATATAGGGCTGCAGTCTGATCATACAGGACCTGCATTTTAATTGCTATTTGCAGAATTCCCCCGTTAATGGAGCCTCGCCATCCGATATCATCGACTCAGCAAATCTCGCCACCAGACGAATCATCACCTCCTGTTTCATCGATGATCCTGCCACCCCCACCACTTCCGCCAGTCTTGCCACCTCGTCGCATCGACGAAATAGAGGACGGAGAGCTCGTATGAGGAGCCTAAGTCCTCTTCCTATATTGATTTTTTCTGTCATTCCATTCTTTTCTTTTGCTGCTCTTCTTCTGGGTGTCATTCCAAATGTACAGTAGGCTCTTCATCATTTTTAATTTTGCATTTCTATTCAATGTTTCGTTTTCCTTACCAACTTCGTTTTCTTTCTCTCTTGTCCTTCCCTTTTTCACCGGTTTTTTCTACCGTACTTCTTTTCTTTTGACTTTTAGACACTATTCTCACATTTTCCTTTTCTTTTTTCTTCAAATCTTAACAAATATTGATCTCGAATTTCTCGTTTTTTTTTCCATCATTTTTCCTCCCATCCAACTTCCTCCGCTCTTGTTTTTTTATCATTTGAATCGTTTTAACGGTATTCTTTTTGGCAACTAAAACACGAGGTAAACAAAAAATACAAAAAAAAATCCGGATTTTTATCTATTTCTATTTCTTAACATTTTCACTCTTTTCTCTCCTTCCCCTCTTGAAACTTATCGCTTCGTTTCGTTCTACATACTTGTAAACTTTACTTTGTATAATAATAAAATGTTTTTTATTTTATAAACAAATACAATTATTTCGAAAAAAAAGCAAGCAATTTAATGAAATACAATGAAATAATTTAGAGGCGGCGTGCAAAGATCACTTCCGAGGAATTGGTTTCAGTTTTTTGGAAGAAAGTGGAAAACAGGTTCTCTGGAAACAGGAATGCTGTCCTTTCAGTGACCGAAAACGAATTTTTCAACGGAATGATAATTTTTTTCATAAGAATATTGAATTTTTGATTGAGCTATAACCTATTTCTGATATAAATTAATATCACTATAAATATCGGAGAGAAAACTGAAAATGTTGCTTTGATTTCCGGTTTGGTGACGAAAAGCTGAAATTTCTTTTTGAAAAAATGTTCCGACCGAATATTTTTCAGATTTTCATTCTTCCGAAATTAAAATTCTCACTTGGAAAAAAATTTTTTCACAGCTCTAAAAAAGAGTAAGCAAATAAAAGTGACAGATTTTTGGGCAGGGAAATGAGAGCATCTAGCTGAGCATTAATTATCATGGTTCAGGTATTTCTGCCGATTTGTTTCAATCATTTGCCATTTTCGGTTGTCGAACACTCTACGCCAAGAGGAAGAGTCCAATGTGATCTGTAAAAATATGGAATGACTATCATAAAGAGTTGGTCACTAAAACGACAAAAAGGGAAATTCCCTCTGAAGGAATGCTTAAGGAGGCTCACTGCGCTAGAAAATAACGCAGAATTAGTCAAAAACGTATACACGAACATTTCCATTTTGAAGAATGAATTTTTAATAATTTCAGATATGTTCAGAGACTTTTTCAAGATTCATATTTTTAAACCGAAACTGTTAGTTCGAGTTTTTGACTAACTCTCCGATTATGTGAAGCGGGTTGAATCACTTTATACATTTCTTCAGAAAATGTTTCCTTACACCAGAACAAGATCGTGCCGGAATATGCCTGCCGTGATAGCTTCTTACGAAAAATTATGGATATTGTTAAGTTGGTTAAGTAATAAATAATGCTTTTCGTATAATGAACCTTGAAAAGACAACAATCTCGCCGTTTTTACAAATAACATGTTGGTCACGCCTGTTTTGTAAAGAAAGAAGCTCGCGGTCTTTATCAGTCCAACAGCTCAGCCAGGCCATGGCTCGAGTCTGGACCCCTCAGATATTAAATTCAGACTATATGGGAATCAGAGTGACTGATGAAAGTAGAAAGCGAGTAGCATTTCTAGAATTTCATTGCTTTTAACGGTTTGGTATTTAGAGTTAATCGGCTTTTTTAAACAAAGCACTTACTTTTCCAGTTTGCCCATTACTAGCAGATACTGTAATTTTTCCAGCTTTCAAGTTGTTAACAGTAGCGGCTTGGCTACGCGTTTTGTCTAAATCACGTCGAATTGCAGACAAATGAAAAGTTGGAAATGACTGTTTGATTCTCATTGCACACTCATCCATTTGACGCGGATCAACGAGACGTGGAGTAGTCTGAAAAAGCTCTACATGTGATCAGGTTGAGCCAAAATAATTGTAGCGCTTAAAAAAAAAAACGTTCAAATCAAAAAGTCCCGCGGATTACTATCGAAAAAAGGCTGCAAATCGGCTTTGAGTTCGTCTTCATTTCGAAATTCCTTTCCATTCAGGAAATTAATCAGAGATCGGAACAAATGATCATCAGTGGGGGCAATGTCCGAAGAGTACGGTGGATGGGGCAGTGTCGTCCATCCCAGCTCCGGAATTTTCGGACGAGTCACCTTCGCGACATGTGGTCGAGCGTTGTCATGGAGGAAGTGACTCAGTTTTTGGCGTTGAATCTCCAGAATCCCCAGATTTCATGATGAAAGTTCATGATGACATATAGTTTTATCATTACTCTCTTTCTCTGCGCACTCGCCTCTTTCAGTTAGTTTAGTTTTGACCTATTTGCATTCTATTGTGGCCCGCCACATTTTCCCTATCACTAAGGTCGGACCCGTATAAAAGGGCGACACATTGCTCATTCCTTCTTCTTCCCCATTCTCTTTAACTATTATACCCTATTGATATTCTCTACTTTATTCTCTCGAATAAAGGTTATATTAAACTACGCTTTCTCCCTGAGTCATGGACGCAACCCAGGAGAATCCGAGATCGCGGAGGGCCCGATTGGTGGCATTTGGAGAATGTCTAATCCTGCTCGCAAGACACCTACTCAACTGACTGGGGTCCCCTTTCACCAGTGCCAGTAACTCGTCTTCATCAACGTTATTAGCAAATTATTGATCCGATCAGCAGCTTGTTTCGTCGAAGAGCCAGAACGATTCTCACACAAAAGTAACAGGCGGACTTGCTCTCGCTATAGTTGAACAGGATAGTTGTTTGAAGAAAAGGACAGGTTGTTCCCTCACATTCCCCCAACATGGACTGTTCTAGAAGCTTATCGAAGTTTTTAGAGGAATAGGAAAAAGAGATACAATCATGTTGACTCGACCTAATAGAATAGTTTTCTATGTCCTACCTTCTCTTTGACAACAACTTTCTTGGCTCGTTCCTTATCAGTTTTTAATCGCTTTGCAGCTTCCGATGCATCAGAAACTCCGAACTTCGACACAATGATTTTCAGATTTCCTGCCAACGTTTCGGCTACTCTGTTTGTGAAATCTTCAAGGGATTCCTGCAGAATGCTATATAAATCACGGTACTTCTCCTGCGTTTGGGAATATTACGGAGATAACCTACATTCTCTATTCGCTCCATTTTCGGTAAATATTCGACAGTGATGACGGTGAACGGGAGGGCGAAAAAATAAAAAAGATCGGTCCACCACGTGGCTCCCAGTACAGAAACGGCCACTTTCCATGGGTAGGGACGCCAGACACGAACAGAAACTGGTTGTACGACTGGGGAGATATCGAAACACCAGGTGCTGAAATATATCATTGTGTGATTCAGAAATACAGAAAAATCTGTACAACCGGGAATCCGAGCAGACTTACTTGAATTTAATTAGAGCCTTTTCTCCACTAGTGATGATTCCTTCCGGGAATGCCAGCAGTGGCAACCGCTCATTAGCGAGTAAGTTTTTCGCCTGAAAATCACATTTCTAAAACTGTCCCTTTACAGTCACCCAATCGTACCCCATTAACTAGTTGATCTCTCCCACGCGTCGCTCCCAAGTCGACGTATCCAAAACACCATCTAATGACAGATGGGATGTCCCAAACGGATGGAAGAAAGCATGGAGTCAGAATATCAATAGCCAAGTGATCCAGAATCGACGCGTGGTTGGAACAAAGCACACGTGCGGTCTCGTCTCTGCAACAAATAATTTTTCCTGTGCAATTTGAAAATATGAAACTGACCTCTGGCCACTCTTCTCGACTACGATTCCCAGAATTGAGCACATTATTCTGAGCGTGTGCATTCGAAGAGCCGCAGATTTTCGAAGAAGACATGCTACTACGAATGTGTGGAATCCAAAGAAAACACGGATCAGGAAAATGATGACACCTGAAAATGTAGGACCTTTATTCACATGGTGTTAACAATTTTGAGAATTACACATTTACAGATTTTTATTAAGTTTATAGAAATTATCAGATGGGAATTGCGTTTTTTTTTCAGTTTAGTCAAAAAAGATGGTAGAAGGATAAACGACTCTGAGTTTTTCGCGAATTTCAAGTCTGGCGTACCAATTTTATAACATCTTAAAAGATACGGTCTGATAAAAATGGTCTACGACGCGTTTCCTTACCAATTGGCGCATAAACGGCCGAGAAGAATTTGGTAATTGAGTCCTCTATGCGCTTCTGATGGAACAAATCTTCAATTCGAATTGTTGACGCTCCATCTGAAGATATCGCCGCTTCCGACATCTTGAAATTTGGTTTCAATATTTAGGAGACAATCGTTTTGTCTTAATAAATAAAAACTGGATTTTCGAACCAATCTACTTCTTCAATAATTTCTGGAAGAAACGAATATGTAAATATTAATAAGAAAATGTTTATTTTTTATCGAACTATAAGAACTTCAGTCAGAAGATAAAATTGGCACTTAGACACACCGTTCAAATTTTTAGCGTACTTATTTGATTTCAGATTAATTTATGGGTATTCAAGAGTTGCATAATGAAAAAAAAAGAAAGAGAGAGAAGATTAAAAAAGGGGGAGGGGAAGAGTAATATTAATTCAGAAGAACATATTCATGAAATTTGGATATTCTGGGAAAACTATAAAAGCTATACGGAAAGAAAACCATCCCTAGTCTAATCGGAGGATTTCGATACATTATATTTGGATTGTAACGATGTTTCCAAATTATACAGATCTTAGATTAAATGTTGTATGATTGTTGTGATAAAGGAAGGGAGAAGGGGGGCCTTTTGGTAAATTATGGTTCAGAGATAGTTCACATGAAAGAATTTTCGGGAATTTTTGGGTGTGGGGGGGCTGTGGTGAAAGTATGAAAACAATAGAAAACGGTGACGTTCGAAGCATTGAAAAACTGAAAAATTAACCGTATGAACCGTATGAACCGAACACATTTTTGATGTATCGAAACTCGGATAGGCTTTGAAACCGTTGGTTAACTTTATGAAAACATAATTTTTGCTTCTATAGGCCATATTGTTAAATTAAAAAAAACCTTTCCAAGTTACAATTGTTCCGAACAAGTCGAGCAATGTAAAAACACTTCTTTTCACGAATATCACATTTTCTTAACTTTCAGTTCATTTTTGTTAATTCAAAACTCACTTCCATAAGGAAAAAGAAAAGGACATTAATAATAAATAATTATTATATTGTTGCTACTCTGATGGTCCATGTTGAGAAAACTGTTGTTGCTGTTGTTGAATTTCTCGCCATTTCGGATCGTTTTTAGTGAGCTGAAAAGAAAGAAAATGAAAGAGGAGGGTATGACGATGCTGAACTGGTCAATATAGAACTTCAATGATTGAAATTGGCGAGAAACTTCCGTAGAGATTCGATCGGCAGAGTTGTTTCAAATTATTGGGGAATTTTGTTGATCAAAACACCTTGAAATATTTCCAAATTCACACGGCTGTGCATGATCAGCACAAATTCTCCCTACCCGACATAAGTTCCCACATGGGAGAGTTCTAGTGAGGGATAATTATAAAACGGATAGCTCTACTATTGAAAATTCAGACTCGTCGTAGCTTCAAAAAAGTGATAGGTTCATAAAATAAGAAAGTAGTATAGCTGTGGCAGTAAACAAGTTTTGAAACAAATCAATCGCTGATGTTTCATGTTTGAGGGAAATTGAACGCGAAAGAATAAAAATTCAAGCAGACGTAGCGAAATTGGATTTTTCGAGAAAAATTTTATGTTTTAGAATCCGAACATGTTGCTGGCCATCACCCTTTCAATTTTTTATAACTAAGCTTCCACATAGATTCTCGGTCATCAGCCTCTTACATAGTTTTGCGAATTCAATGATCACGAAGACGAAAAAACTTTACAATTGATCATATCTTCGGCATATCTGTAAATGTATTGAAAACGTGTTAGTGAAAAAATTTTCACCACACTGAGAAAACTAAAGTGGTTGTCTCGTTTCTGAAAGTTATTGATTTTCTATTACAGTGCACTATCTTTTCTTTTTCTTCTCACATTGACATCGAGTAATGGACTATGAATTTTCAAATGAGTTTGATCAGTTTTACCCGAGTTCCTAGAAAAGTTCTCCGCGCTCTATCCTCCCTTCATCCCTTCATATATTACCATGTTAATTTGGCTTCGCTTCATCGGAAACAGAACCGCTAAACACCACTTCGAGAAAAACCGTCAGCTATACTTCAAATTCAAATTCAAATTCAATGCCGGCCGTGAAGAAAAATGTTTAAAATATGTCAATCAAACCGACAGTCTTTCGACCAACTGATTAGTAAAATAAGCTGATTTGGAGGCTACTGAATTACTATTATAATAGATGGTGACCTCATCGAAATTTTAACGATATTTAAATTTTACCACTTGTGCTCCATCGTTAGAATAGTAGATTTGATAATCTTCGGTTCCTTCACCAAACAAACGAGCCCTGGAAAATCATAATTATTTTAACAACAAAAAAACAGTCGTGAAAGAAACATCAGCATTTGAAGATTCTGATTAAGAAATTAACTTTCAAACAAACCTTGCTCTAGCGGCTTCTATCTGCCTGATACAGTGCCTTGAAAGCCTCATATCCGCCCGCATTTTGGTTACAGTTCTGCACTTCATTGCGTCCTCCATTGCTCTATAGTATTGGGATTCTTTCATCATTTCCTTAGATATTTCCTCTAAATCTTGATCTTTCACCGTTTCACTGGCTCTTTCCAACTCAAGAGCTTCAGCTAATGTAAGTATAGGTTGCCTGACGCTTTCGGAATTTGATGATGTGGCGATGTTCATGTCATCTGGGGATGAGCTTCCCATCGATTCAATAACCTCTTCTACCATTTCAACTTCCATATCTTTGGCTGGAATTAGGTACTCATCTGGGATGATCATCGAGCTAGAATTGGAGATGATTGGAGAAGATTCATGATGGGTGGAAAGCTGTTGAGGGGTACCAGCACGTTTTCGTGGTGAAAGGATCAGAGGACGGCGAGAGAGCACAGCCTGAAAACATAATACAATACGTTAAAGTACAATTGAAAGTTTTTCCTAAATAAATAAGCATTGTTAAACATACTGGTCTCTTTAACAGCCCTCCCTTATCCTGAGAGACTGCTCCCATAACTCGTTGCGTAAATATTCCTCCAGGAGAAGATGAACCAGACGGCCTAGATATTGTCCCGGCAGACATTGAACGCTCTCCACATCGTGGTGGAGATGTAGACTGTGAAATGGAGGAAGGATTGAATGAATCTATTTTAACTTGATAATTTGCCATTGATGGGCGGACACCTGCGACAAATGACCTCGCGAGCATTGATTTGAGTGGACGTTCTTCTGGCACCTTCGATGCTTCCGAGTTCAAAGCTACGGGTGACTCTTTTGTGGATTTCTCGGCAATCACAGGCGTAACAGATTCTTTCTCTCTGTTGCCTGTTTTGGATCGGGTGACTCTAGTTGATATCTTTCTAGCATTGGGCTCCGGCGTATGCTCCGTTATGTTACTTTCATCTGGCTCGGCCTAAAAATTGGTAATGTTATCATCTTGGCGTTATTTAAATCCGTTCAGATCACATTATGGAAATCCAAGGTTTTCCGTGGTAATCATTAACTCATTAACTTTAAACTGTTTAAAAAATATTTTGAATATGTACTAGCGCCTGGAGGGATTTTATTTTAAAGGATGCAGATAGTATTTATCATTAACATTTAAAAATATTCGACGATTTTAGAATAAACTCTGCATTATTAATATGAACGCACACATGACGAACCTAAACATGAGATGTTTTCATAGAATATTCGACAAATTTAATATACACCCCAAATTATTGTATTTTATAATAAAAACAGACAGACACATGCTTTAGTACATAAATTTTCTTAGAAATTATGTTTTAGAGAATGTTGATAATAATGCGCAACCCTTACCGATAACGTTCCACTTGTATTGGAAACTCTTTTCCTAAGGCTATAGGCCAGTGCTCTTCTAGGTTTTTTTGGAGAAACTTCTTGTTTTTTCAACTGCTTGGCATTCATCAATCGTTTCACCTGCTGAGCTCTTTTCTGTACCATTTTCGCGAATTGTTCGTCTCGAATTTCTTGTCGAAGACGTTCCCGTGGATCGTTTGTAGGTGTTTTTCTGACTGGTGTCTGCTCTGCTGTAGTATTGTCGGCTTTTGGAGTGGCCTCATGGACCTCTTCAACGGACAGCTTCCGTTTTTTCGAAGGGGTTGGTGGGGCTGTGGAAGATGAAACTTGTTTAGTGAGTTTTTTGATAGGAGATGAAGTAGCAGTGGTGGCAATACGTGTAGTTTTTCGCTTTTCGGCTGATCCCATTGGCGCTTGTGTGGAAGAATCGGGAGGCCTGGAAACGGAGATATAAGCGAGATATTGTGCTTCATTGATAGACTGACGAGTATTTTGGGCAATTTTTAACGGATTAGACTTTCAGACAAAGTACGCGTTTTTCGCGATTTCAAATTATACACATGCTCTCCTTTTATATTTTTAACCTACACTTCAAGAATCTCCACGGACTTCACTTCCGTTTGCTGATCCTGTCCTGTTTCTCTTTCCTCTTTCTCTCCTCCCGCAGCATCATCACACATTTTTTGGTGCTCCAGACCTCTTCTAACTTGCAAGTATACCTGTCTTTGCATCACATTTTGATCATTAACGCTCGTTCCGCCCTCTTTCCCAACAAAAGAAAGCGATCGAACAGCCTTCCGTCTCCTCTCTTCATCATGTACCATTTTTGTACGCTCTTCTGGATTCTGTATATACATCTTTTTAGTAGGTGACGGTGTGAGCACAATCTCGTTAGCCGGTGGTTCACATCCGTGATATGCTACGTAGACATTTCGACGTGTCCAATTATTCCAACTGTCAACTGGATCCAGCTCGGTGGCTCGGCAATTCATTTTTGCGAACTCGTATATCCGACGAAGATGACAATGGTGAATGGGACCAGCATTCAAATGACGCCGATATCCGGAAATTGTTTTGTAGCCATAGGTGCATTTGCGGCAGAACGGACACATGAATCCGGCATCAGGAACCTGAAGAAAGAATTTTCAGAATGTGTGCACTTTTTTCAATGATGAACTATTAAAACAATTCGCTTACATCCAGAGCCCCGTCCTTTTTCTTCATCATTTCCTCTGTATGATCCAGCAAATGAGTCTGCAGTTCGACGACACTGCACGAATGGAATTCGCATATGGTACAAACCCAAGGAACTCTGGAACTTTTTTAAGGGTTGTGAGTGGAGTGATGAGAATAGATTACAAAAAAAAGCAGCCGAATTAATCGAAAACGATTCCTCGAAAAACTCCGTTCATGGTGGGAAAACATCCACGATGGTCAAAAATGGCTGACTAGCCTGGACAAATATAAAACATTTGGACGAGATATGTCGTCTCAAAAACGTTAATTTTACGTCTGTTTCCAGGTAGTCCAGTACGCAGTGGACTTATAATCATTTTTCATTCCGCAAATTGAGTTTTGACAAAATTTCTTGATATCCAGTCGCCATTAGAAATAGTAATTTGCTGGCCGAGTTCTTATATCTCGAACAATTTAAGGTGGAGTTATACAGATGAATGGTGCGAGTTCAATTCCCTTCATTTATTTTACAAAACTCAGTTTCTGAAATCAAATTTATGGAGAACGCATAACCTAATTTTCGTTCTTTGTGAAACTCTATGAATAATCCTGAAATTTATATTTTTGAACAGGTTTTTTAAAGAACGAAAAATTCGAAAAATGTGTGCTTATAAAGGATTCAAGAGGAATATGTCGTTGTTGACATATTTATTCTTTTTACAAGAACCTATAGTTCTTTATATAATAAAGTTTAAAAAGTCAGATTTGGCTGTTCTTTAATAATTAAAATGGTTTCATTACCCAAGTTTGAGGTATTTGAACCAAAATCCTTGAAAATGGCTTATATCGAGGCTGAAACGTCGGACAATTTATGTTAAATGAAGTGCTCAAAAACCATGTGAAAACTCGTGATATCTGGGAAGGTTCTCTTCACAACCATAACATTAATTGCGCACCAAAAGCGCAAAAGGATGCCACAGACAAGTACGATTAATAATGTTCTTTAATATCATACTTCTCCTTTTAAACACGAATAAATGAAAAATAAAACATTTACAAAGCACAACAATTCTAGAAAACTCCTAGAATATTCATAGGGTTACGCATATTCGTTTTATGAATGCTCTTTTCTAGAAATAGGATGAGGAAATAAGTAATGGGAATAGAACTGGCACCGGTGTGGAAAAAATAAGGATATTAAAGTGGATTTATTTCTAAATTTTCAGAAGTCACAATTTTAACTCTATAAAGTCTTAAGCCAAATTGTAAGTCATTTTTGAGGAAGAGGAAAAAAAGGCTAAAAACGACCTGTCGGACAACCCCAAATGAGATGGTCCGACTCACTACGAAAAGAAGTCAATATAAAGAGGAAACAGACTGACAACTTCATGGACCACCATCGCCCAAGATCGTAAAGCGTGAATAGCAGTGATCCGCCCCCACACAAGCGATTGACGGATCTACTAAATAACTTAAGTAAGTAACTGGAGATCAATTGAGTTTCTTCGTGAAATGCTAGTACCCTCCAAGCACCATGTAAACTCAGAACCAGAATAAACGTTTTTTAATGTTTTCAGAATCTCTCTTAAAATTATTTTCTAAATTTCTTACTCGAACATCAAGAACAACATCATTTTTCTGAAATTTCCGACTTCCATTGTTCAATTAATGTTACCTTTTTTTGCTCGGTGTCGTCTTAACATCCGGCGAAATCGCCACAGGTACGCCGAACGCTTCGATGGCGGCTTTATTGAAATTATGATTTCTGAAGCACTCCTCCGCAAAATGTTCAGTACAAATCGGACCAGCGGCAATGGAAAATGACACAGGACCCATTTTACTTCGGAGAATGTCCTTGTATTTGAATCCAAGAAGATTGGCCCAAATTCGACGACGATCCAGATCAGCAGGGAAATTCAGATGCATTTCTCCCAGTTTCATAGTACGACCGCACACTGTGCACGGTTTATGCGTTAAATTAGAATATGGAGTAAACTTTTTCGAGTGATCAACCACGTAGATCCTGAGGCGACCATTTGGCATTTTAACAACTTGCAAATTCTCTCCTTCCGGCGGAGTTCGAGTCATTCGGCTCAGTGTTTCGGGTATTACCTGGCATGGAAAACTCGAAAAGACTCGCTCTCTTTCTTCCTCTAAATACTCTTCTTCTTCGGTTTCCCGACTTTTTGATCCAGCGTGTTTAGTGGGAGTTGTCTCGTTGACATCGCGTACAATTTCCCCATTCGAAGTGACTGATGGCATCACCATACCCTGGAAATACGACAGATTATTCATTCTAAAATACTTCATTTGATAAAAAATGCGTTTTTGGAATTATGATAGTGCAAAAGGCATTTCTCGAAACTAAGAGGTAGATTACTAAACAGAATAGTAAAGACCAGGAACATTGATTCAAAATCTGGAAATTTTGAACTCTTGCTTAAAACAAAACAGATAATAATTTTTTGTAGTTTTATGCCAAAATGATGCCGATGACTATATCACTGCAATCACTATTACTTTCAAAAATACGTTGTGAACATAGCGGCAGTGACCCGTATAATCATTATAATATACAGGATACAGGACCCATTTCACTTCGGAGAATGTCCTTGTATTTGAATCCAAGAAGATTTCATCTCAAGAATAGTCCCAAAACTTATACACTTCAAAATTGTTTTTAAATTAACTAAACAAATTAAATTCCCGCGTTCAATTTTCAGAAATTTGTTCCTAGTACTAATAGTTTTCTTCAAATGTAATTTTTACACAATATTCAACAAAGCTGCAGTCTAACAATGTTTTGTTTACAATTTTAGACGAAACCCTGTAGGAGTATTTTAGAACATGTCCAGTAATTGTGGAGTTATACAAACATATTAGTAAGCAGAAAACTTTTAAATTGTCTTTTTCTTACATTTTTCCAAAAAATCCAAGAATCGCTAAGGATTAACCGGTTTCGTTAAAGTCATATAGATTATATATTATCTTTTCGCTAAAATATGAATCATCAGTTAAATAAAGAAAAAAACAGAAATTTTTGAAGACTAATAGCATCCTTAAGCATTGTTTTCCCTTCTACGCGTTGTCGAACGATTATTGCCACACGGACTGTATTTCCGTGAAAACAAGTAATCTACATACATCGTGCTCGTCATCGTCTTCTCCCATTATATCCACATCGGGATCACTTGCTTGTATGCCACTAGACATTGTTTCCTCTGCTGATTGGTGAGAATGCTGTAAAAATGAAGAATAGTAGTTTTGAAAAATGTTTAAGAGTTCAGTTACAATACCTGTTTAGAGGATAATTCAATTTCTTGGAAATCTTCGATGTCTTCTAGATCCTCTCCGTACTCTAAATTGACTTTTTTTCTCCTCGCAGTTATCCTGTCTTCTGACATTTTCTAGAAATTGTAATACCACATGTTTAAACAAGGTTTATACGTTTATAAGGTTACATAATGATGTTGAGAACTAAAACTTAAAACTTTGATTAGAAAATGATTGAAAATATTAGAAATCTTTAACACTATTGAAAACTTAACATAAAACCTAGAAAGAAGTGTAAAAATCAATATCCGCCGTCCAATTTTTGTACAATTCTGGCTCCCACTCATCTGACGTCCGCAAGCACGGTGACGCACAATCGCGGACATTTCATTTTCTTTAGCTTATCTGCATTTTACACTCTATTTCGTTGAATTGGTGGATGTCAATTTAAGGAAGGTTCAATTATGTACAAAGGTTAGCAGGAATGGTTTGCATTAAGCAGGGAAAAAAATAAAATGAAGAGCGGACAATCGAAGAAACGAAGAAATGCCTAAAGAGACAACATTTTAAAAATCATTAATGACCTCGCATTTTGTTGAACTCTACTCTTGTATTTCCTATAGTGTAGCAAAAAAAAAACAACGGAAATTTGAGAATTTTCAAATCTGCATTTGAGCTTCGTCTGTTAGATATAGACACAATAAGTCTCCTCTTCGTATTATGCTGCATTGGAAAGTTTAGAGAATGTATCTATGCTGTAAGAAGTCCGACAAAAGTGCAGACACAATAAGTCTCCTCTTCGTATTATGCTGCATTGGAAAGTTTAAAATGCATTGTGCAGGTTTCTTATATTCGATAGTTGCGTATAATAAAAGAAAGGGATTTCAGTTTTTCATCCGTTGCACAGATTCACCATTCCCTGTTTTCCGGATTAGTACTTAATGGAACATTATTTTTATAGTTTAATCGATGAAGGGAACGATGGCTTCTCACTCATGAAGTAAAAATAATAATATGTTAATAATTGTTATGGTTTAAATATTTAAAAAGTGAGAAATTACATGATGATAAACGGCTTTTAAGCATGCAGGTTGATTGGAAAAGAGGGGAGCTTATTCCAATAGTTTAAAATTCGGTCACTTATAAATTGAGATTTGCTTTAAATATATTCGGAACAGATGAGCGGAAGTAATAGAGAGATGTCGTCGTAATTTAGAAACTTCAGGAAAACTCAAGAAATAACATTATATTTGCTCGGTATTCATATATGTTGTAGTCTATATTTTTCTATTCTGAAAACCATATTGCGAAGCCATGAGCTTAATGTCTTGATTTAGTCTTTGAATAGTTTTCTGAAAGATTCAGTAAAGCTTTTGTAGAAATTCCAGAAAAAAATTATATTAAAGCTAATCGGATTCTTCATATTGAAAATCGAACTTCTGAAATGAAAAAAGAACAGCGATGGAAGCAAATGTAAGCAGTACAAAGGTTTGATAAAAGAACAAAAAACTGATAAGAACATCATTTTCACTTTTTACTTTGTATTAGGTTGATAAAAGATATTGCGGCTTCAACTTTAAGTGACCATAACTTTTTTTTGAAAAATTGGCCCCTTTCTGTTGATCAATGCCGGGCACATACGTCGTAACTTCTGATGCATTTCGTCAATTTGCTGGCAGTACTTCTCTGCTGTAATTGCTTCGCCCAGATTTAGGAACCTGTGATGAATGAGACCGGCTGCAGACCGACAACCAGTCACCATAATGCTTTTTGGTTGGAGTTTCGGCTTCGGAAAGTGTTTAGGAGCCTCATCACGATCCAACCACTGCGCGGAAGGTCGTCGGTTGTCGTAGAGGATCCACTTTTCATCACAAGTTACGATCCGGTCTAGAAACGGATCATTTTTGTAGCGTAAAAAATGAGCGGACGACACCTCAAAACGAGGATTTTTTTGATTTTCGTTTGATTCGTGTGGCACCCATTTGTCGAGCTTTTTTTGATTTGCCTATTTGCTTCAGATGAAGAACGACTGTCGATTGGTCAACTTCGAGTTCTTCGACAACTTCTCGTGTTGATTTGAGAGGATCGGCTTCGTTTAAGGCTCTCAATTGATCGTTTTCAATCACAGACTGGCGGCCGGCACGCTCTTCATCTTCGAGGTTCTCGTCACCGTCGTCACCGCTGCAGAATTTTTTGAACCACCATTGTGTCGTACGTTCATTAGTGGTTCCTGGGCCAAATTCATCGTTGATATCGCGAGTTGTCTCGGCAGCTTTTCGGCCTAGTTTGAACTGGAACAAAAAAATCGTTCGATTTTGCCTTTTATCCATGCTTTTTTGAAGTGCTATGAAAAGTGACATAATTATTTCAAGAAAAAACAAATAAAACAAATAGATAGAGCGAAGAACGCGCTTTAAAATGATATATAACACGACCACATATAACCAAACATTTTATTCAAAAATCTTTCACAAAATTAAACAACATAAAACCGCAATAACTTTTTCATCAACCTAATAAAAAATTTAAGATTCAAGATAACCTCTGTCAACCTGCACACTTATTTCAGATATATGTCTAAAACATGGTTTTGAGATAGTTTCGACATATTTGTTTGGTAAGTTTTGCAAACTTTGTTTTAGTTGAATAATTTTTGATTATTTTCAATTTTTTTAAAAGTCCTTTGACGCTAGCTCCTCCCACTTCTGCACCTTCCTGCTGGCACACCGTCTCACGCTGATCGGAGGTGGCGTCGAATGCTCTCTGCGAACTGGTGGCCCTAAATTTGACTTAGCAAACCATCAGTGGGTTTCCGATAAACTAAAATTGCTTAGATTGCTTCATCCTTAGCTCTCCGAAATCGGCCTCTGCTTCTGATACTGCACATTGAGATTTATGACTTTTATGAGCTCGCTGACTTTTATGATCGAGTAGAGGAAGCTTATCCGACTTCCCGCAGCAGATACACACTAGTCATAGGCGACTTTGATGCTAGAATTGGATTCGCAAAATATAGCGACAATCATTTAAATAGTCCTTCTTAGTTTTATGGCTGAAATTGTTTTCAGAGATGATATAGAAAAATGTGGTCTTCTGTGAAAGGATAGCATTAATCACAAAAATATTCCCTTCTTGATTATGTTTTAATTGGAGAACATGATCAAAAGAGAGTTTGTTTCGAAAATTTCGATTTTTCAGTTCCAGTTTATTGGAATTTAACCCGAAAAATGACAGCAGGAGATGCAAAAACGAAAAATGACCACGAAATGAATAACATATTGTTGCAAAGCATTTGGAATTGACGACAGTTTGGCATCTTTTTGGCATGAAGCCAACGCGGTGTTTTGCGAACCAATTTTGAACAGAAGGGATGAGCTGATCTTACTAGGGAAGGTTGTAAACTCACCATTCTCTTACCCGCTCTACCAACTTGCCACGGATCACCTCAGTAAAAATTTGCTGTGATGTCGCGGAGGAACTAAGGATGGTCAGTGCTGGAATTTCAGATCGAAATAACTCGCTTCGCTGAAGCGTTCAGCAAATTCTGAAAACGGATTCTTTATCAGCGTGTTCTAATCTATCGATTCATATAGGTCTGGTATGGAAACTCCATGGTGAGTTTACAACCTTCCCTAGTTAGACTTTGTGTTCACCTTGATAACATCACTCGCTGCAAGACACGAATTAAACCATATCTCTCGGTGATGTGATGGAGAGGACCGACACCTTGCATGCTGAAACAGGACGAGACCATCACCATCGTTGTGCTTGATAGTGAATTCTGAATATTTTTGCTGGTAGCTTCGCTTCAGAATTCCCTGTCCCACTGCTGGCAAGATAAACGATTTTTCCATCGGATGCCAACCGCTTTATTTAGGCAACGTCGCATTGTTCAAACTCTACGCATGGGTGATCCATGAAAGGAAACCTGGTCTCGAATCTCAGCGGCACTGAGTCTTTGGTTGCTTCTCGATCGTTTGATCGTTCGTATGATGTTCTGCTCATCCATGGAAGAACTCGAGAGGGATTCGTGCGGGGAAACGCCGATGAGAAATTCGCACGGTTGCATGCAGTTTGTTCCCATATCGCATATTCTATTTTAGATGGCTTTATCGGCTCCATGCCAAGAAGATGTCAGAAGATTTCATTCTACATAACAAAAGACTTTTAGTCAGAAGACCGCAAGTTTATATGCCATTTCTAAATAAAGTTGAAGTTCTAAATGAAAGACGGTTCAGAAGTTTCAGAATTCAGAAGGACAGTTGACTACCGTCTTGCCAACATCAAAAACACCATTTTAGAGGGCGTCAAATTTCTTCGGAAATGTGAAGTTGGTTTAGAAATCTGCGGAATCCGTTTAGCCTTCCATGTCCTATTGAGTGGCTTTTCAGCACGTTATCGGAACAATTTTATAGCTGAAATAGTCAGTTGTTCTTGAAATCCAGGTATCTGGAATGGCTGGAGATATGTCTACATAGTTTCGAGAGCTTAATGAGTACCGAAAAAGCAGTTTGAGTCTGTAATTATGCCCGAGTTCAAGCCGAATTGGGCTCGAATTCAATTATCAAAGTCGAGAGCTCTTCTATGAGATTTTTTTCAGACATGTACATCCGAAAAAATCGAAAAGGAATGTTACAATGACCGTCGCTGTATTTCAATACTTTAATAATATACAGTCTACATCCTCTCTCTCTCTCTCTCTCTCTCTCTCTCTCTCTCTCTCACTCTCTCTCTTTCTCTCTTTCTCTCTCTCTCTCTCTCTCTCTTTCTCTTTCTCTCTTTCTCTCTTTCTCTCTCTCTCTCTCTCTCTTTCTCTTTCTCTCTTTCTCTCCTTTTTTGACTCTCTGCAAACTTATCAATTTGTACAAAATGATTGTAATGAATGTAAATATTGAGTGGAAAACGAACATCCGTTTCCAGCTGTTCACCGGCTTTTCATCTATGTAAATCGAGTATTTCTCATCCTGCTCCTTTCCTTTAATCCTTTCATTTTCTTCACTTCTTTCCCGTCCCCCCTCCCCGCCGATCAACTTCGCGTGTTTCACTCTGCGTCTCTCCCTCTCCTATACTCCATCTCCCCTGTGCTTTCATGCCCACTCTGGCTCAGGCAAAGGGCCCAAAACAGTGTAAAAATACCCTCTCAACCTTCTTTCGTTCTTCTGCCAATCTCTCGTTTCAACAAAACAACATCCTGAGCTGATGCCATTGATATGTCGCGGCTAAATGCATTGTTCCAGTCCTTTGTTGTTTCTGCTTCTGAAAATGAGCTGTTCCGTTTGTAATTCTGGAAACCCGGTTCATCGATTATTCTCATTTCAAGAACTCTTTTTTCATATTACTAGAAAAACAGACCGTTTTGGTTGTGCTGACTAAGGCTTCCATTTGGGCGAAATTTCGGCCGTCTCGCCTCATCTTCGTCTTCGTCTCGTCTTTTTCTTCGTCTTGAATTAGTCTGACGCAGTGTATTGACAACTTTTTCATTTCGTAAGAATGAAAGCCGAACGAAGACGACTTTTTGTCTTCGTCTTTCGTAGAAGCCTTACTGCTGACTAATACCGCCTTTTGAGAAATGGGGGGAAAGGGTCGACCCCTCGTGAGCTCGTTTATCACTTTTGATAATGGAAAATGACTGCAGAAGACAGATCTCAATAGGTTTTGCAATATGAATGTTAATTTAAATCAATTTAACAAACTGGCATCAGACCAGACGTCGTTAAGCAGACGCGCCGAGCTCCTGCTACTAGTATAGTTTCGGAGAATTTCTTTGCAAAAGCCGTCATCAATTTGCGCCCATTTTTATACATTAATTTCTATCTTAAAGACAGTTAGTTCGGGTTGAACCGGATTGTAAGTCAGAAGCAGAAAGCCTTGCAAGAAGTCGGCCACCGTGGAACTTGGAGCTAATTTTTTTCATCTTTTCAACGGGAATTGTTAACTTCCAAAGAAGCTTTTTTCTTTTGAGATCAGTGTGATTGCGCAGTGTACGCTATCGAGCGGAAATCCCAACATGAAGGCCAGAATTCCGCAATTTGTGGTCGTTTCGCAGCCCGCTGTATTGTACTTTTCAGTATTATAATTTGCAGTTCTAAAACGTCACAATTGCCAAAAATAAACTATTTTAAGCTATTATGTGAGCCAATTACACTTTAAGATCATAGCAAGAATCTTTTTGAATTTCTCAACATAAAAACCAGGTTGTAAAAGCAATCTGGCTTTTTGTGTTTTCCTTTAAGTCATTCGCATCCTCCCTCCCCCCCCCCCCCTTCTCCAAATGACTTTTTTTTTTCAGTCGAAATGGCCGATGACGAAGACGATATTGTGTGGATCCGTGATGAATCTATTCCTCAATCTCCGACCACTCCAATCACTGTGATCGAAGTGGCACCCGTCCTTTCGGATGCTTTTGAGAATCGTTTCCTAAATTCGACTTCACTCCCAGAAGTACCGGAAGTCACCATTTCGGAGCCCCCTTTAACACCACCAGCGGTCCCACTGACTCAAACGACCCATGTTCCTGAAGCAGTTTCTTCCTCAATGACTGCTGTTCCCGAGGCTTCTGATGCCCCTGCGTTAATCTTGGCGGCGTTGGCTCCAGAGGTGACGGAGGAATCGGTTGGCGATGCTCCGGTAACAGTAGCTGCGATAGATGAGAACAAGCATCAAGAACATAGAGAGGAAGGAAAACCTGGGCAGATCGGCGCGAAATTGGATTCCACAATTCCGAGTTCTGCTGACGATAATAGTATGAGCTTTGATATCAGTGAGTTTAGGATCACCGGTTGTAAAAAAGAACGGTTTACTTCAGGTGAATGTGAGAGAAACTTCAATAAAGCAGTTCGAGAAGCCGCTGATATTCTGGAGGATTTCGATAAAAAGTCTAAGCAAGTGGCAGAGAATACACACTTCGTTGCAAAGGAGTAGGTTTATTGTCCGACAGCATCTGTAAATGGAATAATTCGCGGAATGCTGTTTCCCGTGCAGAAGCTGGGCCTAGAAATCTGAATTTTGAGAGTTCGGCGTCGATTTGTGGTCATGTTGGCCTAGAAATCCGAATCATGAAAGTTCGGCGTCGATTTGTGGTCATGTTGACCTAGAAATCCGAATCTTGAGAGTTCGGCGTCGATTTGTGGTTATGTTGGCCTAGAAATGCGTATCTTGAAAGCTCGGCTTCGATTTGTAGTCATGTTGGCCTAGAAATCCGAATCTTGAGAGTTCGGCGTCGACTTCTGGGAAACTAAGCTTGCAATGTCTTCAAAGTTTGTAAAAGCTTTGTGAAGTTTTGCCGACGTGATAAAATGGAAAAGTATCAAGGAGCGTCTTGATGATTTAATCTAGATATGTGGAAACTGGTTACCGGGCATTACTGGGCATCCGGCACCCTCACAGTCCCCAGTCTCTTCTGCCCTGCCATCGGCCCAAAACCCTTAACTTGTGGATAAGCAATGTGAGAAATTAACGCATAGAGCTCGAGACCATTTTATTATAATTTGCCTTCCGTAGATTGTCCAGTGCCAAAATAAAGAGCAAAACATGAAAAGCGGGAAATACAAGCAAGAACATGAAAATATGTATAGAGGGAAAACGTTTGACGTCGGCCGTATAGATGTGAGCAAGAGAAGGACGCGTCGCAACGAGAAAAAACCACGAAAAACATGTTCGCTCGTCAAAACGCGAAGAGCATGTTGCTCGCATAGTAGAAAAATTACACAAGATAACTATCAATAAAATCCGACAAAAAACATATGTTTAATATGAAAAAGTCGGTCAGCAATTCGCCGAAACGGATTGAAGCACGTAGGCTTCACGGCATAAAAATGGACACTGACTTGTTGTCGTTCCCGCGAGACACTGTAGGCCCGGGTAACGCCCCGTGGGTCTCGCTGCGCCCTAGATTACGGTGAATGGGGCGTGGCGTATTTTTGGGCCAATATTCAATGGCTACCTAATCTTTGGCTACTCGATCAATGGCTACCTTTCGAATTTTTTGAAAATTTTGAAAATTAAATTAAATTTTGCTCATTTTCTGAATAGTTTTCGACTTTTAGATCATTTTTCCGTGGAAATCGTATTTACTAAATCAATGGCTACAAACTAGGGAGTCATTGAAACTAGGTAGCCATTGATAATCGAAGGGAAAAGTAGCCAAAGAATATCAGGTAGCCATTGATCAAGTAAGCATTTAAATTGGATCAAATTTGATGGAGAAAAATGATAGAAGTATGAGGTTTTTGAGATTAATTTTTAGGTTGATAAATCAGGCGTAAATTCTGGGAGAATTTTTGGGAAAAATCAAGTAGACCCTGAATTACCTATATGGCTGTCAAGTTGGTGATGTCTGGTGAGCATGCGTCTGAAAATTTTTTTTTCAATTTCACAATTTTCCGACATTCTAAAATTACGAAATCTCGGTCAAACTCTACAAGAACTTCATTTTCAGGCTCGCTCAATTGGCGGCTGATGCTCCGCGCGTTTTCCAGAAGACAATCGATGATCGCTCACAAGTTCCAGAAGTTTCAGAATTGCCGACTGGAGGGTAGGATCTCTTAAATGTGTTGAAATCTCGTGCTTTGCAGACTTCCGAAAAATGTGGAATCCGTGTTGATTGGAGAGGGAGTCCTGAACGAAATCACTGGAACCTTAGTACTTCCAAACGGTCAAGTGTTGGTCACTGATGAAAAAGCTGGAATAGTTATTTTTAGTTTGGAAAATGACGTCGTGGCAAAGGTTAGGTTATATTTTAATGTTTCAGCAATAAAATGATCTGAATGGGCTCTCGAAATTTATTAAAATGAGAATCGTGAAAAGAGATGAAAACAATTCTTATTTCTTACTGTTTGAGAATTTTTCAAAACTGGAAAAAGTCTTTTGGAATTCGTAGTCTCTTTTTCTTCCGAATGCTCAAAAATCTTTTTGCTATCAAGACAATCGTCCATTTTCAGATCAACCCCCCAGAGTTTCGGAAACTTTGGAGCCCGCTTTATCACAAGGAGCATATACTGGTAAGATTGCCATAACGCAGCGGTTGTCTTCACGCAACATCAACACTCCCCGCTTGTCTGAAAGATGATGTATCTGAAAAGGGAAACTTTCGTAATACTTACTTTTAAAGAGGCGCAAATCGGAAAGCTGATTCAAATTATATAGTGATTTTTTTTTTTTTTTTTTTTTTTTTTTTTTTTTTTTTTTTTTTTTTTTTTTTTTTTTTTTTTTTTTTTTTTTTTTTTTTTTTTTTTTTTTTTTTTTTTTTTTTTTTTTTTTTTCATTGGTATAGCTAGGAAATGATGTTCTCGCCACGAAAGTAGTGTCGATTTACGAGAGCGCTTTTTTAGAAAATTATTTTAGGAAAAATAATAATAATTTAAAGAAAAATTCCGTTGTTTTTCCCTCGTTTTATATCATTTATTATAATAAAAGTGTATATTTATCAGAAAAATTCGTTTAGATAAATGAAAATTATTAACATGTCCTTTAATTTGTTTATTTTCAATAAAAAATAAAAAGAAACAAGAAATTTTATAATTAAAGCTTATTTGAATAGCCAGTTTCTCCCCTCTAAATCGGTTTTCACCAAAGAAAAAAATAAGCAGTTAGACCCCCCCCATTGCGGTGTCGACGTGGCATGATATAGTTAAGACTTCCACGAAAGAGTAATGAAATTATGATTTTTTATTATTCAAATAACCGTTTATTTTGAAGCGACGCAATTTATTTTCTAATGCTTGAATAATTGCAACAAATAAACGATCCAAAAATGGAAATATTTTCCAGGTGCTTGCTGATGCCAAAAATGCGGAAAACCACTGGGTTCGGCATGTGATAAAACTGACGTGCCAATTAGAATACGTGGCAAAAATCGAGTGTCCGTCGTGGCTGGCAGAATGCACAATTCTAAGGGAACGATTGAGTATAGCGCACAATGATCATTTGTATCTGTGCGTTTGCGGAGAGGTATGAAATATACGAATCAGCTTGATCCGGCATCTCCCAACCGTAAGACGACGAAGACTAAAAGTCGGATTCGTTCGTCCTTCAGTTCGTCTTGCATTCGTCTTTCGTCATAAAAAAAAAGTTGTCAACACACTGTGTCAGACGAATTCAAGACACAGAAGACAATACGAAACGACCGAAATTTCGCCCAAATGGAAGCCTTACCCAACCGTACAAACGTGTTCAGATTTCTTCCCAAAGTTCCAAAAAAAGCTTTCGCAGACTTTTCTTGATATTTATAGAAAATAACTGCAATTTGTCGTTTGAAAATCTGCTGTTCCATATCCGGTCACAACCGAATTTTTCAGAATTTTTTGCAGAATTCGCAACCAGTAGCTCCAGCTCCGACCGTTTCCCGATGTTTTAAAACGTCCGTTTCTGAAACGTTTGGTTTTGGTTATTTTCTATAAATAACAACAATATATTTGAACTTATTGAGCTTTATCGGAACGGAACATCTAATGAATGACCCATTTTATCCAAATCTGATTCTAACCTGAGAGGGATGGTTTACATTTCCAGACGTTCTCCGGGATTTATGAATTGACACCAATTGGACAATGGACAGAATTAGAATATAAATTATCAGAAGCTTACGTGGATATGCTAGCGTTCGCCACTATAGGCCCTATCACCCAGCTGTTAGTGGTGGAAGGCAAGAAGGAATTTCGAAATTCTCCTCGATAATTTTCATTCCAGGGCGTCGCAACTACGTATTATTAGTATCGGTACGAGAATCTCAAATTGTGGATAAAAAGAGAATGGCTATTTGCGAGAGGCCGGGAGCGTTAGCGAGGGACGAAGCTGGTTCGTTTTGCTAATCAAGTTATATCTGAAGTATTTAACATTAAAATAAATAATTTTATTGACGTGGCTCGTTTCTTTGGAAAAAAATTTGAACAACCTCTCATTTTCCAGGTCGCCTCTTCGTGGCGAACCGCTTTTCCGCCAGCATCCAATTGGTGGACACAATGCGCTGGGTGTCCGAAAAAAATGTTGCTATCACTGAAGCTTTTGTGAGTTGTTCCTTTCTTCAAAAATAAAAAGAAAACAATTTTAACAACTTTTACCAGTTACCAGTGTGTCATGTCGATTCAAAAATCGATCAATTTTTATTCGATTTGTTGAACGGGCAAATCGATTTGAATCGATTCGATTTCGCGAATGAATCGACTTGAATCGATTCGATAAAATCGAATCAACAAAAATAGTGCAAATGCGCTCTACTGATCAATGCCTTCGGCGGCGGTTTGAAATCGTATTTTCCTTTGTAAAATGCAATTTACTAAAAAACAGTTAAAAAAATACGATTTTAAACCGCCGCCGAAGCCATTGATCAGTAGAGCGCATTTGCACTATTTTTGTTGATTCGATTTTATCGAATCGAATCGAACTAAATCGATTCAAAATCGAATCGAATCGATTCAAATCGATTTGCCCGGCGGTTTGAAATCGTATTTTCCTTTGAAAAATGCAATTTACTAAAAAACAGCTAAAAATACGATTTTAAACCGCCGCCGAAGGAATTGATCGGTAGAGCGCATTTTCTTTATTTTCGCATTATTTTTGTTGATTCGATTTAATCGAATCGAACTGAATAGAATTCAATCGCGATTCGAATCATGTTGAATCGATTGAATCGATTCAAAAATTGTCGATTTAATTCGATTCAATCGATCAATTCCAAAATCGACACGACACACTAGTTGAAGGTTAGAATATTTTAAAGTGCTCAGCTCAGGTGTGCGAAACCATTTCGAAAACAGAAGAAATAACACTAAAAGTATAATGAGATGAAACCTCTTAAGATCATTTTCCAAATTTTGTGCTTTTTTATAGGTTCGTCATTTTACCGCTTGCTGGGGTCTTTTGGCGATTCCACTGAAAAACGCAGTTCGCCTTCAAAGATATTCCTTCCGTTCTCTTCGCTGAAAATCATCCACATTTAATGTAATCTCTGTTTTTCAAATTTCTTGTAAAAATGAACTTTATGCAGCAAGCTCTTCAACTTGAAAGTAAAAGGCCATGCAATAAATTAATGACAAAGAAATAACGAAAAGTAAAGTTTAAAATGATTTTAAAAAAAGGATTTAAAAAATGTAAAGTAGAAAATATAGAATTATAGATCCGACTAGGATTGTTCTTCTGGTTTCTTCTTAGAAATTTTGGTTTGGTCCACCTTTTTCAAATGGCCAGGACTAGTTACATCGATTTTCCAAGCGAGGGCTTTCAGTTGAGATGAGAGATCTTTTAGCGTTTTTCTGAATTAAAATTACAAGAGTATGAACAATGTCATAATTTTCTGAATTTTTTTGTTTTCTCAAGGATAGGTGTTTAACCCCAACAACTGACATTTTCTGAAAATTAAATTACAAAATGGAGATGGACCAGTAACGTCCCAAAAGTTTAAAGAAATATTGGTCGCTATTGTGCCAAAAATTCAGTACATCTAGGCTAGACGCAACGAAAATTCCTCAACGCATTGGTTGAGAAGAAAAATTCTTCAGTCGCAACTAGGAACAAAGATGGAGTAGAATGCTAAAAACAGATCGTTATAACAGAGTGCCCGAATTCTAATAAGCTAAATTCCGCACAGTTCCGAATTGCCCCTGCTGAGAATCGTGAAAAATTATCATAATCACTAACTTATTAGCCTCAAACTTCATATACTTCCTGTGAAGCGCTTCCGGGATCCATCTTCCCTGGTACCACACATCTCCCTCATTCGGCGGTGTTTTTGAAAGGATATTCGGGAATCCTAGAAACAACAGTTCATTGTGAGTGTCCAGATTTTAAATCTTACGTAGCTCCAACTCGGCTCTCTTCATTTCCTGCTTCTCATCCATTGGTGTTGATAATTCCGAATCGTCTAACATCAGCTCAATATAGTCGTCCCCAGTCAGTCGCTTCCACGTCGGTTCGCGACGCCTTTCGATTATTTCTCTAGAAAAACGATGGAAGTTTATATCCCTTTAGGCCCGCGTATGTTCGTTTGCCTAAATGGTCAAACCTCCTACCGTATTTCACTCATTTTTGCTAAATTATTCCGGCACTGCTCAGCTAGTGCATTCGGATTTTCACCTTGATTCAATGGTTTTCGCTCCATTACTTTTTTGAGCATTAGCGAGAGGGCAGAGGTTCTGAAAGACAAAACTCTCAGAGAGTTACGGTAGCTTCCGTATCTTATATTAGATAATAGTTCTTTAGAAGTAACATAAGTCATTTTCGAAAAAACTCACTTCGTGTTGAGATCACTAACAAGATCTCTGCCATACATGCATAATTCTGCGTTATTAAACCTCTCCAGGTTTGCCTCTTTCTCTGGAGAGTCTCTAAAGACGGATGAGGGCATCATTTGCTGAGCTTCCTAAAGTAAAAGAATTAAGGATATAATCAATTTTTCACTTTATTATTGATTAAAACTTAATCAAGATAAATGTTTGCAAAAATAAAGATTGCGTTTTCGAATAAGTGAAATTAATGAATAATAACGTCAGAGGAAAAAAGTACTCGTAAGCTAAAAATTCGCTTCGGAACATAAAAATTCAGATATCAACCGACTAATTTGCAGAATAATCGGAAAGAAAAAAAATAAGAAAATTTTCAGAACTAAACATTTCAATTATATAAAAAACTCCAATACTTTGGAGCACTGCTATTTTACAGATTGAACCATGGGCATGTTTTCGAAAGCGATTATCGTTCAGATTAAAAACGCGAAAAATCAAATTTTCTAAGTATGAAGTAGCGATTATCATGTAGTTATTCTAGGTATAAGCGAGCATTTCAGTTCAATACTCTTGGTGCCAAAATAAACAATTTATTTTGAAACTTTTCAGACGTTTTGAGAATTCGTATTTTGACGCCAACATTTAACCAAATTGGCATTTTTAAAGTTTTCGTCATTTTAATGTATCCACTTTTATCATTTTACAGTTTTTTCTTTTTGTGTCGTTATCGTGAATAATCCCATTACACTACTCAAATTGTTACTTTTCCCCATTTAATCCTTTAACTGACCTGAGTCCTTTGCTGAGCAGAATAAGCTGAATGTGATGAAGACGCAGATGGTGGAAACCCAGGTATTACAGAAGGCGGTGCCGGCAGAGGAGCAGCATTCACTGCTGCAGCAGCTTGTTCGGCTTGTAATTGTGCAGCTCTCGTTTGCTGTTGTTGTAGGATAAATTCCTGACGAGCCTGGGCTGCCTGTTGTAATTGGTATTCCCGTTGTGCTACCTCTCTTTGCTGCGCCTTCAAAAATACTCTATGATGAATGATAATATTTATAAAAATAAATTACTCATAACCGTGTTTTTTGATATAGAGATTTTTCATATTTGATATAGGGCTATACACGACCAGACAGCGCGCTCCTAAGAAAGCATTCAGCGACTACTTCGAGTGGTTGCTACCTCGTGAAGTATCTGAGATTTCTAATACCTGAGGCAGCCCTCGATTGAGAGATGGTCAGTGTTAATCGGTTCACAGTCTTTTACCTCTCACCCCAACAAATCAGCTACATATAATAATAACGCAACGAAGAAAAACTTAAGGCTTCCACGAAAGACGAAGACAAAAGTCGTCTTCAAAAGATATGTTCCCCACGTTTTGACCCAACACAACTTGGACAGCCGTGTTGATACCTGCTTAAATCTTCTCACGCTACACCGCACTCATGTATAGCTTCATCAAATCATTACTGGAGATGAAAAGTGGGTACTCTATGACTACAAAGTGAAGCGTGCCGAGTGAGTTGATCAAGGCGGACAAGCATCTGACGTTCCCAAACACGAAGTTCACGATAAAAGTGATGTTGTCAGTTTCGTGGTCTGTGCGTGGTGTAGAGTATTGGGAAATTCTTCCTGATAGTACTACTATAACAGCCGATGTCTACACTCGTCAGCTTCGAAAACTGAGACTACATGTGGAATTTACTCGAGGAAAAAACGCCGTCGTCTATTTTCAACACGATAATGCGAGACCAAAAGTTGCAAGGAAGACGAAAACTGATCTCGCAGGATATGGCTCGACTGTTTTGCCACACCCACCGTATAGCCCGGACTTAGCACCCTCTGATTATCATCTTTTGAGTCATCTCCAACGGCATCTTGTTGGGAAGAAATTCACAACTCGGAAGGATATCAAAAATGATTTGATGTCATTCTTTAAGTCCCAGCCCCTGGCGTTTTGGCAGGACGGCATTCGCAAGTTAGTGAACCGTTGCCAGACCGTTTTGATAAACATGGCCAGTACATATAATTTATCTGATAGCTTTTCGATCAGTTATAAATTAAGCTTTTCAAACTGAAAATCCGTCAAGACTTATGAATTAACCTAATATTGAAATCCGTTCGTCAAACACGTTTCTTTAAAGACAAAATTTTGGACAAAATGCTCCTGTGGCAGACAAGAAACTGTAAAATCAAGGGCGTGTAAAAATTGATTAGATATATAAATGCTTCGGTGTCGGAAATCACTGTTCTCCGAACCATCGACTCTTCTGGACGAATGGCTCAAGAAGCCATGAAGTCGGCACCAAAACTGAAACGCAACCACAAAGCGAAGAGACTGCAGTTCGCTCGCAACAACATGTCTACGAGTTCGGAAAAGAAGCATTCAGCTGGATGGCTACCAAGCATATTTAATAATGAAAAACGAACAAAATTTGTTTCAGATTATCTTCTCTGATGAGAAGAAGTTCAACTTCGATGGCTCTGATGGTTGGAATCAGTACTGGAAAGACTTTAGGAAAGAGCCAAGAATCTTTTCCAAGCGGAACTACGGGGGCGCCTCGGTCAACGTGTGGGGAGCTTTCACCGCAACGAAGAAGCTTCAGTTGATGTTTATTTCAAATCGGATGGAAGCCGTGGCTTATCAGCACGTACTCCAGGCCAGTTTGGTACCATTTATAAACCGTTGACATGCAAGACAAGACAGTGCTGCATGTCATGCTGCCAACTCCGACTTGGACTGGCAATCATGCTCGCAGGATGTCAATCCCATCGAAAACCTCTGGGCAAACCTGGCCCGAGCATTTTACGCGAATTCGAAACAATACAACTTCATTCAGAGTTTGAAAGATGCCATCGAAAGATAATAGGATAATATCAGCTCCTGACACATCCAGAAGCTTGTAGAGAGTATGCCCAAGCGAGTTTTTGGCCTAATTGCATCTAAAGAAAACGGTATTGACTACTGATTGTAAAAATCTGTGTTTTATTATAAAAATTGTTGACTTATTTGATTTATTCTAAAAGCAGTCTATACTTTTGAAGGTGCCGATTTTTGATTTATCTGCCCTAGATCAAGTGCCTAACATCGGATCCGATTGAAATTTTTTACCTGTAGGCTTTCTCAGACGCCTGATCAAACTGCATTTGCCGAATTTTTTCATTTCGCCTATAAAATCAAGAACAGCCAAAACCGAGGGGGTGTCTTTACTTCTGAAAGACATTGTATTTCAATCCAAATACGCTCAACGCCTTATCGAAACAATTCTACATTTTTTGTTTACATAAATGGCGTCATTTTTATTATTAATTTTCATTAAATGATTTCGAGCTCTTAAAGATACTAAACAGCACGGCCGGTATGCACCAAGAAAATACATACTTGTCGGCGCGGACACGAGCATCGTCCTGAGGGCTCACTTGATCTGATAGGTACTACAAAATCGCAGCACGGTGCATTAATATGCAACTTAGATTTGAGAGCAGAGTGCAAATGCAAATGAGCCGTCCATATTACTAAAACAAACTTGTCCACGGACTTTTGGTCCAAAGTTTAGTAATCAGAATCGGAAAAGTTTGTAGTGTAATACTAAATTTAAAAGTTAAAACATTTACGATCACAAAATGCAGACAAAGGATTACGATTTATAATCTGACTGGCATCATATTTATAATCCGACCAACATTGACCGACATAACAACTTAGAAAATATTGTTAGTTCTTAGATTCTTTGTGGACTTGAAAATTCTCGCGAAAGGAAATGAAAAACTCTAAATGTCCTATAAATGGCATTTTAAAAAAGAGACACATTTTCGAATTTTGAAATAACTCTCAGATAAATGCGAGGCTTCTCCATATCCAATCACAATTTTTAATATTCACCTGCATTTTCATTGCTTCTTCCTCAGCATCCCTTCTCCGTTGCATCATATCAGGTCTACCAGAAAACCCTGAAGTATTTCCAGGAGGATAGACTGGCTGCTGAAGTAGTTGACTTAGATGTGACGATGCTCCTTGTGTGGCGAGATGGGGTGGCGGAAGTGGAGCTGATTGCAAATGCTGAGCCAAAAGAGATGATGCTGAATGAGCATGAGCTGCGGGGGACGGAACATACATCGATGGATCCGGTACACCACTAAAAAAAACTCTTCAAGGACGTTTAGTGAGATGTCCTTTTATAGAAAAGCTCACGTATTATCTATAGGCATTCCGGGCATTGGTGGGTAACCATATGGATTTGGGTTGGAAGTTGACGCCGGCATCCCTGGCATTATAGATGGTCCTGGTTGCATTCCGTACCTATTTTCTTGAGCCCACATTGGCTCTTGTTTTACTGAATAAACTTGACGAGGTTTAATAATGGGTCAGAAACAATATAAATGCAACATTTATAAATTTTGAACTTCTATAATTTTAGAAACTAATCAAAAGTCGAGGAAATGTTGGCATGTTGGCGAACAATAATGCGCTATGAAATATTGGAAAAGTTAAGCGAATAGAAGGAAAATTCTATGCAGTTAGTATTATTTTTAAAAAAAATTAGCACTCTCGCATAGGAAGAGTATTTTCGAAAAACAAAGAATCATCGGAAACTTTAATCTTCTTTCAATTTAATCTTGTCAGTGCTTATCCAGGGATATCTCTTACTTTATTGAAAGAGGACATTTACATTAGGCCAAATTGGCTATATTTACACTTCTCTTGGCAAGCTAGATGCCATTCAGGAGGGGTGGGCTGGGGAGAGATTAATACGGTTTTTCTGAAATGGCACATACGAAATGGAAACTCTTTCAACTGATTGTTCGATAAAATCAAACATTTGAGCATTAAATTTTGAAAAATTGGAGCGGGAAGAAAAACTAACTGGGCATGCCCATATACGGTGTTACTGGTGGTCCTCCAGCAGTTCCTGGTTGTGGATATTGAGGTGACGGTTGAATGTAGGCCATCGGAATTGCAGTTTGATACATTGGGTAGTGACCATATGGACCAGGTGGGAAGTTTGGGGGCTGATTCGGGTTTCCAACCGGGTAATTTGGCGGCTGATTCGGGTTACCACCCGGATAGTTTGGAGGCTGATTCGGGTTACCAACCGGGTAGTTCGGCGGTTGATTTGGATTCATATTTAGGTGATGCAACTGAAAAGATATAACAAAATTGGTGTTGCATTAGGCGTATATTCCTAAATACATGTATAACAATGATTAAGTACAGAACGTACATCAACTTGTAACTACCAAAATGTTTATAAAACAACAACAAAAATTATAGCATTAACAGTTTCCCAATCTTTCTCCTTTCGCCTTGGTCTCTTCGGGTAAGAGTCGACGACGGTAGTCAGCGTTGAATTTGGCTTCAACAGGGAATATAAGGAAGATTCTTGAGGCCGAGGTGTTGCCGTGGTCCAAATCCCACTTCGTGGATGGCGATTGGGCATACCATCAGGGCTGAGCACCGGCTCACACCGCAAAACTCATTCAGCAGTGGTGCGAAGCCAATTTCTCCGATTTTATCACTAAGGATCAATGACTAGCTTCGAGCCCAGACATCAATCCAAAGGATTTTGCTGAGTGAGGATATTTGACCCAACAAGTGTCCACGAAAAATTATCCGAATTTGGGAGTCCTGAAGATCGCTCTGACAGTTGCAAAGGACAATTTCCTCGCTGACTTACTCCGTGCCGTCGTCGACTCTTACCGAAGAGACATCAGGCAGCCATCAAAGCGAATACCTTCAATTTTTCACTAATGAATAGAAAAAGGATAAAACCTTACTTTGCAAATAAATGAGTTTTGTTTTTTATTAAACTGAAAACATTTGAAAACTGCAGGGTCAACTATACTAATTTATATTAAAAAATTCCAAGGTATTAGACTTGGAATGTTTTTTTCCGGTAACAAAACGTAAAACTCATGTGATGTTTATGGTTTTCGTTGCCTTTCATTAGTAAGGCGGTATTTAAAGACCATCTTTCTAACTTAAATAATATTGAGAAAGTACTCTACTTTTAGAAACGAGATTTATTTTTCTTATTCTGATATAGCAAGAGTTTGAGCTACTCTATCGGCTCACAAAACTAACTCACGTGTTCCTAATATATTTAATCAGTTTATTCAAAACAAAACAATGAGCAATCCTTGCAATAGTAAAAAATAGGATAGAAAATACATTTCAGTAAGCGCGCGCTAAGAGATGAACCGAATCACACAATTGTTCCCATACCTGTTAATTGTCCCCGAGCTTCGGTTTAAGGGGGGGGGGAGGAGGTAATTTATGAATACAAATTGAGATCGAAGAAAAATCGGATTCAAAAAGAATAGCACCGAGCTAGGAAAATGAACGCGAGCTTAGTTAACAGAAAAATGTTGATGGAAATTTGTAAATAGTTCTCTTTTAATACACAATTTTTGCCTTAAAACAATTTTGAATTAAATCAGAAATTAGAAACAAACGAAACATTGTTACATTAAATCATGGAATAAGTGTAGGTATGAATTGCAACACGATTTAACACTCCATATCTTGCACATCCAAGTCCTTCATCTTGTTTACACATAGGCGCTTTGCTTCAAAAAATGCCGCAACAACGGCCGCCAATTGTATTTCATTGGAGCATCCAGTCGATAGATTTTCTTCAACTTCACCTAACCCAAAGATTATTGCGGACATAGCGTCATCCGGAATATCCATGGTGAACACAATATCATGAAGATGCGTTATGACATCTTGAAGTGCATATCCATTGTCGAATAATTTTGTTTTAATAATATGCATACATTTTTTCGAAGAATCATTCAATAATGTCTTTACCACTTCCTTCATTTCTCCTGGCGTTGGTTGTCCAATACATTGATACACAGTACTCTCGGATACGGTATCAAAGCTCATCGCGGTACTCTGAAGAGTGTTGATAACTGTTCTCATGTCTCCTTTCGATACTGCCAATAAAGCATCTTTTCCATCGGGAGTCATATTTATCTTTTCCGTGTTTACAATGTATTCCAGTCGAGGTATAATCAAGTTCTGATCAAGAGGAGCAAAACGAAAGCGAGTACAACGAGATTGAATGGCGGGAATGATCGAGGCGAGGTAGTTGCAGATGATGCAGAAACGCACGTTATCGGTGTACTTTTCGATTACTCTGAAAAATTAAGGATAGACAAATCCATCGGGCAGGGTACGCTAGGAAATATTTTAGAGATTAACGAAAATAATGCATGAAAACTTTTATATGCCGGTTACTTTTACACAACTACAATAATTTGTTCTAAAAATAATTTAACGTATCAAAGTCCTCTATCTTCTTATGGTATTTTCGATGATAATGTTCAGCACTCGGGCTGTAACCGTGTTACATGTGGCAAGGTTGAGACGTGAACCGGTTATATTTTTATAGAATAGCCCTACCTTAAAAATAGCAATACTTTGCTTCAAAAAAATTATCGATTCGAAGCCACTATTATGTTATTTCACTGAATTGTTTTAATATGAAACTACAGTAACCTTTTACGACCTCCTGATATTCTTCGATATTTTCTTCCGCGTGGCATACCCGATTTCTTATAAAGAAATGTTTGTTATTGCTTACGAAATCTGGCTAACTATTTTGAAAAGAGGAGCTGAGTTATTGAAAACCGGTACAATATACGTTGGACTACCCGTTTAAATCACTCTTCGAAACTTAACCGACAAAACAAAAGATAGTGGTGCATGTTTTTTTCGCAAACTAGAAACAAAAAACATTTTCGCTAAAGAATACGCTTCAATTTTGCAAGATGCAGTTAGTTTCGGTTTACCGTTTCTTCACCTTCTCAAAGCACTTTGAGCATCTTTCGTCATCGAATCAGCCTCATCAAGAATCACAAGCTTGAACGGCACATTTTCTGTGTTTGAAATTGTAGCCATTGATTGAAGGCTTTTCGTCTGAGCAAAGTTAATAATGGTGTTTCTGAAATTTTCAAAAATCTTTCAGTATAAATTAATTCTGCAATTCACACACCTAACAACATCAATTCCACGTTCATCAGAAGCGTTCAATTCCAATACCATCGAAGCCATTTTCGATGGGTTGTACATTTTCCTAGCTGCCGCTAACACCGTAGTAGTTTTTCCGGTCCCAGGAGGTCCGTAAAACAGAAGGTGAGGCAATGTGCGGTTTTCAATGAATTTGGACACTTAAACATTTACGATTAAATAATTGTTTTTACAGAAGTTGTATTCAGCTAAGAATACCCACGCTTTCAAAAATCTATAGTTTCATGCAAAGAAAAAAAACTTTAGATTGTTTTCCAGATTTCCAGATTAGTTTTTTTCGTAGTTCTTCATTGATTTCATTCGAAACAAACTGTGAAAAAACTCGTGTAAAAAACTTTTTTTAAAGGCTTTTTAAAAACTGGACATTATAATTATACTTATTCGTGCTACGAGATCATTTTAAATTTTAATTTTAAAGAAAAAGTCAAAGCAACGTACAAGTTTTGATTATTGATTCATGTGCAACAAGTTCGTCCAATTTGCTGGGGCGATATTTTTCCACCCATGGCAAGTTCGAGGCAACGGATGGTGACGTCATGATTCTGATTCACAAAAATTAGAGAATTTCAAAAAGATATTGAGATATTTTTGCAAGAAATCAGAAAATACGGGATGGAAATTTAAAATTTAAAACAAAAAAATAATTTCGCGGTAAAAATAATTATACGAGAGGAGTCCGTTCAAAAAAAAGAGTTATCGTTGCGAGACCTTAAGAACCGAAAAGAGTTGGGCAACTATGTAGTTCAGATTCACCAATAGAGCGCTCTTACATTTTCCCGCATCTTCTTGCTTTAAATCGTTACCCACATTTATCTAGCCAAAGATCAAACTCTCATCTGAAACTTATTGTGTTGAATGCAAAGTCGTCTGCTCAAAACGCAGCCTTGTCTGAAATAATAGAGTTTTCAACATGTAACTGCTATAAAGTCTTCAACTTCAACTATACCGTAAATAAAGAATTAACATTATACAACAATTGAATGTTTTATATATGTATATATATATTTTTTAATTTAAATCCTTTTATTTTGTTCTAATTTATTGCACCTCCCGAATTTTTCTTTTCAAGAATACATCTAAAAGTATTACTGTCTCTGAAAAGCATTTAAGACATCATTTCAATTCATTCAAATATGTTCATTAAAGGGTTTTGAAGATTTTAAAGCTATCTGGAATATTAAAATTATACAACAATTGAAATTAAGGCATCAAATAAGAAAAAACAATGAATAAAACGAATAATCATTGTGATACGATCATGAAATCAATTGAATTTCTGTCAAAAAAGTAAAGCAAAAGAGAAAATAATAAAATATAAATAAATTACATAAGACAAGTGGGAAACACGTATATGTGAACAACTGGGGGAAGAGGAAAGGCCAAAATCGATCAAAATTCGAAAAACTTAGCCTTGAACTGGGAAAATTCGATTCATTACATTCGGGTTTGGAGGGTACATGACACGTTGCGCACGAATTGTCGGTCTATAGAAGATTGATGGAGCCACTGGGCCACGTAGCATTTGCGCGAACTGAAGATTTTGAGCAGTATTCAATCGGGAAATGACATTTCCCTCGATTCCGACATTTTTGAGCTGAAAATTAATATTTTGCAAATATGTACGTTCCAATTCAGCATTCACTGATTAAACTTACAATAGCACTGGAATTGTATTGCCCTGGTATGAACGGCTGAGCCACTCCGCCCAAGCACTGTTGAAGGAATGTCTCAATGTGTCCATGCTGTTCCATACTGTTCTGTGGCTTTCTGATTCCATGCCCTTCATCTGGGTAAAGGAGATAAGTGACCGGAATATTCTTCTTCTCCAGTGCAGTCACAAATTGATCAGATTCTGATTGTTTAACGCGTGGATCGTTTGCTCCTTGTATTATCATTATTGGTTTGCTAACACGATCAGCAAAGAATAATGGAGAACGAGACTGGAGGGATTGACGACCTTCCTCGCTGAAATACGAGTTGATTTGTATTTTGAACGATGAAACGAACAAGCCACTTACGTAACAATATCGGCTCCGATCATTTTGATCAAATCTTTGTAGAATCCGAGCCAATATGGTGGTATAGCCTGTACCAAACTGATGAGATTGGATGGGCCGACTATATCGACGCCGCATGCAAAGGTTTGTGGAGTGAATGTCAATGCAACAAGCGTTTCATAACCACCATAGCTTCCTCCCATTATTGCGATTTCCGACCGATTCGAGATTCCTTTTGAAACAGCGAAATCAACAGCATCGAGAATATCGAAATGCATTTTCCTTCCCCATTCTCCATTTCCGGCATTGGTAAGTCTTTTTCCGAAGCCGGTGGATCCACGGAAGTTCACCTGAAGGACAGCGTATCCACGGTTGGTGAGCCACGCATTCATGGGCGAGAATCCATAATGGTCACGCGCTTTTGGTCCTCCATGAACTAATACGATCATCTTTTGAGGCACGGCTGGGATCATTCCAAGACTAGCGTATGGGCGATCTCCATCTGGCACTTGAGATGGTTTCAGCAGAGGTGCCTGCAATAAAACCGGGTGACTATGTACAAGAAAAGTTAGGTATGCAGTACCTGTGGTGGAAGCGATAGATATGCCTGAATAGTCATCTCATCTCGTGCTCTGAAATCGAATCCGACTTGTTTATTCAAAGTGTATTTTTTGAGCTCCGGGCGAGTGCTCATAAAAAGTTCGGCCTTCTTGTTCCAGGCTCGATACAAATAAATGTCATTCGGCTCATCGGCAGAAGCATATGTCACAAGACAAGCGGACATATCTGCAATAAGTCCATGTTAAGTTAGTCTAGACTGAATGGACAAGAAACCCTTACCAAGACTCATGCTAATGACTCTCAATGATCCCGTTGGTTTCAGATTCACCAAATACTGTAAATCATCCATGACAGTGTCGTTGGCCACGAACAATTCTGGTTTATGATACACTTCGGTAACAGCGAGAAGTGTTTTGTCAACAGGATGAATCAAGACGTTTCCGATTTGCGCTTTCTGGGCAGTGTACAGAATTTCTCTTTGTTGAGGATCCTCATAGGGGAAGACGACAAGATTCCCGAGATCACTGCCTTCTCCCATGATCCAGTACATAAAATTGTTGGATTTATCGAAGGTAATTGGTCTGGAAAATTGTTGTTTTTGATCGTGAAAGGAACCGGCACAGGAAGCTGAATCGCTCTACCGTCGAGTTTAGAGCATGCGATCAGAGAGCTGACAAACTTACAATGTGATGGCCTTATCATCATGTTGGATCCTCAAATACTCGACCCATTCACTTGGATCCGTGGATTTGACTAAATCATTTCCACGTGGACGGTAGTAGACCATTTCTCCATCCGGTCCCTCTTCGCTTGCCAGTCGAATATTCAAATTGTTGTCGAAGAAAAATATGGGAAATCTCCGGTTTTTCAGTACCAACGTCAACTGATCGGTACGGCAGTTGAAGGCATAAATATTGTGGAGCGCAGGATTCTCGTCATTCATTCCGATTATAACTGTCTCCGATATCAGATTGTTCGACATGATCATCGCTTTCACCATCGGCTTATCACTGATCACCACACGGTGCGTCTTGTCAGCAGCTATGGCATTCTGGAAAACGCTGGATGAGAAAGAAAAGTTGCAGGAAAACAGTTACCGCGGAGATATTTTTCTTGTACACTCTCGTATTTTCATCTCCATGTGTGTCCTGAAGGAAGAGGATCACGTCGGGGATAGCGGTCCACACGTATTCTGGAATTGTGAATAATTTTATATCAAAACGGTTTTCAATTGGGAATTCAATTTAAAAAAAAACCAGTATTCTCTAACCCACGACGTCTTATTTTCTCATTTTCTTACCCTACTTGACCGTCTGTTCAGAAACTCACCTAAAATTGGATGCTCCGTTTCAAAAGTGACTTGTCGGGAATAAGAGCATGACGAGCATCTGGTGAAAACGTTTCGGATACCATTCTCATCTGGTGCCAAGTATCCAACTTGTCGTCCATCTGGGCTTAGAACCACTGATGAATATTTCGCATCTTGGAACAGCACTTCACGCGGGATGATCTCAACTCCATTGGTCGCCGCCACCAGACTTGTGATCAAAAGAGAAAGAAAGAGCATTTGGGGCTGAAATGCCGTGGATAAAAGCAGTGCTCAAAGTTAAGGTGTAAAAGCACAAGAATAGTCGAATATCTCGTCTTAAAATAAAGAATACAAAGAAAGCAGGTAACACTACTCGCCCGTAAACAGGCGGCATTTATCAGTTTCATATCTTCTTTTACGGCTATCTTTGAGAATAGATATTTGAACTGTTCTAATACTGATCAAAACGTCATTTTGATCGGTCAAAGAGTCACGGAAATTGGGAAATTCGGGGGGGGGATGTGACCTCAGAAAGGAAAATTATTGAAAAGAGTTAAACATTCTGGAACTATTAAGGCTTAACATAACTACAGTATTTCTTTGAAGCTCTGAAAAACTGAAAGCGGTAACTGTAATTGTGTTGAAAAATAATCTGAAATTCAGAAGATTCTTAAATTATAGAAAAGGACACGAAAACTTCAAATATATTAAAATGTTGTAGATCAATGAAAAATAGTTTTTAACGTCAGGAATCTTCAAAATATTCTGAATTTTGAATTTCAGAAGATTTTCAGAAGTCAACAAACTACTGAAAGAATTTGAAGAAAATTCGAGTAAAACAACACAATATCTGATGCTGTAACACATGTTTTCAACATCTATGAAAACTCATCTAGCCTTTTTTGTTTTTATAGGAAGCAAGGAAACCCCAGAAACTCGAGAAACAGGCGGGGTCTCAGTAGTTGCCTACTCCTCCTCCCCCCCCCTCCTCCTCACTTCCGACGACCTACCGTTTTTTAATGGGCACGCAAGATTGAAATGGGAGAAGACGTCGAACGAAATCAGAGAAAACAGATAGGAATCAAAAAATATCAGTGATAGGTCAATTTTTTAGCAGTCCTAACATTCAACACGCCAACCGGCCGAAATGAGAAGCGAACGCGTTGATCGCCGGAAGCCGCCGAAAGCGAATTGGTGGAAATGAAGGGGGAATTACCTCTTATGTGCTTGCTCACGGAGCACAGCAGCAGAGGTGGAGCGGCTCTGGTAAGGGGAGCACGCACAATAAACACTTTCGAAAAGAAGAGCTTTTCACCCTTTCAAATTGTTGCCCGTTTATGTACACTATCATTTTGTACTGTATTATTGAAGAGCGACATGAAGCGAGGTGAAGCTCGCGGCTCCGAACGATTTTCGCTGAGCGTTGTGGTGCAGGCCGCCGATAGTGCGGTAGGATAGGATATTTTCGAGAATGGCTTCAAAAATCGGTCATCTGCTAACTGAATAGGAGACATTGCAACCATTCCTGTGAGATACTGATCCTCTGCGATTCTACCTGAAGCTCCTGAACAAATTCTCATAGTATCCTGTGCTCAAGACCTAGAAAATTCAGTGGAGTATTCTAGATAACCGTTTCAAATTGTATTTTCAGAAGTTCAGAAGTTGCAGTTGCAGGTGGCAAAACGCCCAACCGTCCTACACGTTCACAATTCTTACGGTAACTTCGCAACGACACTCCACCGAACGGGTCACGCGATCTTTAGTTGAAGCTAATCCGAAGTTTTTTAGAATTAGATTTTAGGCTGCTTTCTCGAATAACAAAGATTTTGAGTTTTTTAGAGCATAATCTTCAAAAAACGCGCCATAAGCACGCCAGCAGCGTCTCGTGACTTTGCAAATTGAACTACCAAATACAACGCCGTTTTAAATGGAATCGTCTGGCCAAAATACAGCACAGTGTACTTTCCCCCCGAAAAACAAATATTTACAAGAACTGTGTAATGAACCTTCCTTTTAATAATAGTACAGTTGACCGCATTTTTGGAATCTTCGGGGAACAGGCCAAATTAGAAATGTGCTCTCAATAAAGGCTTTGAACGTTAAAGGCAACATGTATTGTAAACAGCTGAAACGACAACACACCTGCGCAACCTTTGTCTTGTGCGCAATTTGGCCATATCTGAGGCAAATTGACTGTTCAATTTCTTTCAGAGAATTTTATAAAACCTATTTAGCAAAGTGAAACATCTCATTGTCACGGAGCAGCTTGTGCGACTAGCTTTCGGTGATTCGTGGAGGTAATAGGCGCGTCTTGACGTTAGTTTAGTGGCACGCTCATCCTGCATTTGTACGCATGGGAAATGATTAATTGGCAAGGCAAATCCGAATAAATGCTGAAATTTCTGACGATCTGAAGCGAAGCCGCTTGACGTCGGTAGCCAGCAGCAAAGTGTTCTTCTAAAAAAACGGGAGAGCCCGCGCATCTGAACATCGACCACTGCTGAAACGGCCATTTAGTTCAGCCCGAGTTTTTCAAAACTTTTTTTTTGTTTCGTTTTCGGATATTGCTTCCTCATACTTTATTATCAAAAAGCACCATCTCGTCGAATAATTTTTGCAGTAGATCGCGCTAAAGTCGCGGCATATTCCCTTTATTTCAATTGCGTCTGAAATGGAAACTAGCTCGTGCTGAAAATAAGGAAAATTACTTTAAACAAACAGCTGTCATTTACCATCAATTTATTGTACAGTTCAAATCGTTGCATGAATCCAAGACCTTCCTTTTCCTGCATGTTAACCTGTTTCTACGGAAAAATTGAAAGCAAAATTAATTGAGTTTAAAGTACGGTACGCAGCTTTTCGTGGAACAGCCCGCAGCGCTTATCGCACATCGTGCATTTCAATTTACGACACAATGCTATTGTTCGTTTTTCCTTTGCATTTTTATATGCTATTCCTCGGCTTTTCAGATTCAAATTACACGCTTAATAACTTGAATTTCAAATATTTAATTATCTGAAATAACGTTTTACCTTTTTTCAACAGTGCAGCGCTTTCACCCATTCATTAATTTTGTTGGGTTCTGAATTTCAAGTTTCTGCGAGAAGCATTTCTATTGATTGGAAAATCACAATTTCTGTATCGGAAAATTCGCTCACTATGTTTTGCGCCTGAAAACGTCTGTCTAAAAAAGTCTGCTAAAAATACAACGCGTGAACAAACCCGACACCTTTCCGTTCCTTTATTCATAGTAGTATTTCCGAAAATTGACATGATACCATTTGTATATTTGATATATTTTTTGGTTTTTTGAGCTGATATCTTTCATTTGAGACTTTTTTTTTCGTTCGGCCCTCCTTTAAGCTCTTCAACCTCCTCTATTATAATTTTTTCACTGTTTTATTTTCTTTTTAAGCGAATATATAAGCATAGAAGTATGTAGAAAGAAAATTTTCAAATCTTGAATACGATTTTTATTAAAATTTGTATCTTACATTTAAGAGAATTGAAGCACAAAACACATTCATCTCTTATTTCGAAAATCATGTGTCTATATGGTTTTTGACCGGATAGTCCCTAATGTGATTAATTATGAACTTTTTGTATTTTTTTTCAATTTGAAACCAGATGATCCAAAGTTGGTAAGATAATGCCTGTGTTGTACCTAAAACTTTATATGGGGGTGAATGATATCATTTTAATGTGAAGACGATCTGATTTCTTGCCTTCTTACACTTTGACTGTTTGGCTGTTTGGAGAAATACGCTCATTTTTTTTCAGGATGCCTTGCAATGAACTGCTCCGGTCTAAAACACCTGCTACTTCGAAACCGGGCACTGTTGAGTTTCGCAGTTTCTGTGCCAATCTGGAATACTTTGTGACGAAAAAAAACAGAGCTGACGAATGGCGATGGCTGAGCTTAGGCGCAAAGCGAAACATTTTTGCCGAAAAGTTAAAAATGCTAATATGACAAAATATTACTGAAAACATTCCTATTTCAGGACAAAGGTTTTGCTTTTCAAAATTTGTCAAGAAACATGGATTTCTCAAAAAAAAAAGTTTATGATGAAATGATACTTCAACTTCTAAACCATTTTTAAAGATTTTAATGGAATTTCAAGATGAACGTATTATCGCCTTAAAAAAGTTACGACATTTTTTCGAGCCCGCGGAAATCGGGATTTGAATTTAGAGGCTCCGCCCATATATCGCGCATAGCAAATGCGCTGCAACGATGATGAATGGGCGGAGCCTCTAAATTCAAATCCCGACTCGAAAAAATGTCGGAACTTTTTTACGGCGATAATAGTGTGTAGCCAAATTTCTTACCCTTTGTGTCCGCATTCCACATTCCGAAAACAAAAATTGTGGCCCGTATCAAGCATTTTCAGTAGATTCTCCAAAACTAGAATATCAGTTATGTATATAACTGCATTTTTGTATGACCACTACCACCGAAATTTATGCTTCAACAACAACTTATAGCATTATAGCAAGTACCCGATGCGCACAAACAGTTTTTCAAAAAATCAATATATTCTGTATCTGTATGCACGTGAATTATTTTTGCTAAAATCACTGCAACGAGATTTATATTTACTATGCTAGAGCTATATTTTTTGGACATTTGCTCCATTTGCTACAGAGCCATCATTAATGCTGTCGGGATTGACAGAGTCTGACATTTTCTTAAAACTTAAACATAAAACACTCCAAAAAGTTTATGAAAAATACAAAAAACCACATTGAAGGTATGATACAAGAAAAAGACGAACGCATCCACGTGCGATATCGTTGTGATAGCACATAATGCGTACTCCGCGTGCCTTATACTCGTTTGATGTTTCGTTGCCTTTTCAAACGGGGCTTACATGCGCATAGCGCACAAAGAAACTCTCGTTTTACTGTTTCCGTATTGATGTCGCACGTGGCTGATTCCATCTTTTTCACGCTGCCCTGTCACCCGAATTGACGAAGATAATGTAAATTGAACCATGGTTCTCTAATCTACAATCTGCTGATGAGAACGTCATCTTCTCTCTTTTCTCTTCTCCCCGTCTCGTGTTTCTACGTTTGATTTCATTTAAGTTTGATTCTAGGAAAACGGAGAGACTAGAGAAATAAAAAAACATTTGTAAAACAACGGAACAAAGTTGTCAACGTTCGAATATCTCTTTTTGACAAAGAGCGGTCAATGTTTACTATGGATTTTTTGTTTCCTGTGTTTAAATATGTCGACTGGCCATTCAGTAGTTGAAAAGAACACACGATGACGGAGAAAAAAAAGGAAGAAAAGTAGACACTTCATTATTTACCTTCCAAAATGTGAAATGCGCACTTTTATTTCGAGAAGTGTTGAGTGCACGCACGAAATCAACTAATACAGTGGTAGAGAAGAGCTTATGTAGATTCTCTGAAAAGGGATCATAAAATAAATTGAAATGGATTGAATGCAAATTAACCTGCAATCATAAGTATTCAGGCCTCGAGAGCTGGCATTAGGGTTTGCGTAGGATATTGAACAAAACACGTAAGCGTACGAATTCTCCACCAAAACGGCTTAAAATGAATGCTTCCCCGAGCATTTGGATTCCGGACTGCTCCATATAACGACGGGCCGATCAGCACTAAACAACTTTCATGTTTAATCGTTATCCTTTTCTCACTTACCCGCTTATGCAGCTTAAGTAATGTATAATAAACTTTCGTTTTATCGCCTTCATTTAAAAGCTCTGTTTATATGAATTTCGGTTATTTCTGAGAAAATAAATCCGTTTCGCTGGTTTTTGTATAACTGTTTTCATCTATGCTCCTACACTGCTTCCCTCTATTGATGCGATCTGGAGCTCGATAACTATTTTCAAGTTGGTTGGTCAATAAATCAACACTTCGCGGTGAGTAACAAATAGAATGATGAAAATCATAAGATAATCCCAAAACAATAGAAATAAAAAATGAATGTTCGAGTTAGTTTTATAATGCACTAATTTCCAACTGCCATAGTGGCGAATTCACATGCGGCTGGCTCCACTTTTTCTTCCAAGCCACCAGAGTTGGGCGGAATTCCGGATTCCGGATTCCGCCGTTTTTTTCATTCCGTTTTCCGGATTCCGGATTCCGTGAAAAAATATTTTTTCCGTATTCCGGATTCCGGATTCCGTGAAAAAATATTTTTTCCGTATTCCGGATTCCGTGAAAAAATATTCTTTCCGTATTCCGGATTCCGGATTCCGAGTTCCCAAAATCCTATTCCGCCCAACTCTGCAAGCCACCATAATTTTTAGTAGCCTCCCAATTTCATGAATTAATGATTGCTTGACCAATATAAATACGAATACATACAATTTTTCATTTTACGTTTCATTTTAAGTTTCATTATTTATGTTACGTCGCGGAGAAGGATAACAAAGGTCTTTATTAATGAAGTAATAAAATAGGAGGGGAAAATAGGAAGCAAATCTTGAACTGAGGAACACAGAGAAGTGGGCCTATTTATATGGTGCTGATACGATAACGTGACGTGTAACAAGGTCACGTATTTCACGTGAGCGTGAAATAACGTGGAACGGGAAACTTATGGGGGGTGACCCCAACACCTCCCCCAATAGGAAACTATTAAAAGTTATGTATACGTTTTCTTCATGGGCCTTACGGAAAGGCGGTCCGGCGGGTTGCGCACTGGCAGATCAAAAGCGTTGAGCAGCGATTGTCCCTGAGGCAGATTGTCCCGACGGCGAAGTTGGTTGGCATGACGAGTCCATACGAGTCCATTGCAGTTGACGAGATAAGTAATTGATCCAGTGCGACGAATGACGATTCCCGGTGTCCAAGTCGGTTTCTCTTGACGGTAGTCCTTGACGAATACGGCTGAATTCGTGACGAAGTGACGATCCTTGGTACCATAATGTGCATTGGTGTGCAAAGCATCCCTCTGTTGACGACGATGCGACGGCGGAGCTGTAGTGGACGGCCTGTAAAGATCCAGAATGGTTCTGATTGATGCAATGACTCGATCCTCCGTTTCCCGTTTCTCAGAGTGGTTGGAGATAAGTCGTGAGGGGTGATCCTTGAGAGAATGTTGAGCGCGATCCTTCTGCGAAGATCGGTTGGAGGCCAGTGTAGTTGCAGAGATCCTGTTGATCGAACCAGTGAGTGAAGTGAGCAGAGCGGTATCTTGAGCAATCCAGTCCATTCCGAGAAGTGTAGCTGTGTCGGCGACGTGACAGATTCCCTGACCAAGATGTCCATTGAGCACAAATGCGCAATTGAATTGTCCACGAACGTCGATCTTCTGGTTGTTGGCTGATTTCAAGACTATAGATGGTGGTGACAGTGCAGGCGAGGCGAGCTTCTTCCAGTCCTTGACGCTGATCAGTGTGACTTAGGCTCCCGTGTCCAGCTGCATGCGTAGTTTCCGACCATTTATCTTCACTTCCTTGTAGATTCTGTTGAGTCCCTTTGATGTTGCATTCGCTATGGTAATGGTATTTGTCCGACGAGGTTTCCTAGCCGATGAGCAAGCCTTGGTGATGTGTCCCTTTTGTTTGCAATTCCGGCATTCTGACAGTCGATGTGGGCAATCCCTGTTCCAGTGATGACCTGTACAATGCTTGCAAGGTGACGGCGGTGGCTTCTCATTCCTCGTGTGATTGATGGACGATTTGACCTGTTTCTTCTCACGAACTGCACTTACTTCCATATGATTAGGTGACAAACCAATTGCACGAGAATCTTCACGGATGTCGAGAAGTCGCTGTGGTGTGCTTGTGGATGCGGCCATAGAAGTGGTGAGCGCCGTGATGGCTTTGAGAAGACGTTGTTGTCCTTCCAATTGGGCTTTTAGCATCGCGACGATGGTGTTGTCCATTGTTGAGTTCATCGCTTCTGAGTACTATCCGAACAGCAGCAGAAGTTGAAATTCCTGATCGCCAGTGTTACGTCGCGGAGAAGGATAACAAAGGTCTTTATTAATGAAGTAATAAAATAGGAGGGGAAAATAGGAAGCAAATCTTGAACTGAGGAACACAGAGAAGTGGGCCTATTTATAGGGTGCTGATACGATAACGTGACGTGTAACAAGGTCACGTATTTCACGTGAGCGTGAAATAACGTGGAACGGGAAACTTATGGGGGTGACCCCAACAATTTATTTTTAAAGATTCTTAAAATAGCAGAAAACAAGTTAGACAACAAAAGGAAATTGAATGGCAATTACCTAATTAGGGTCAAAAAATTGTTACAGTCTAAATAAACGTGAGATTTACATAAATACTTAGACACGAACTCAACTCGTGCTAAACCCGTATCGAGTCCTAGAAGATATGCTACGAGAACTCGGTACGATACAATTTTCCTTGCTTCTCGCACCGAGAAGCAAGGAAAACCGGTCCCCTTTCTTGCTCAGTTTGCTGCTCAAAATTCATCGTACAGGTGTGTGTGTGTGTGCTTGAAGTAAAAGACTCCGTATATCCTCTATCTTTTCGGCTAGATAAAAAATCAATTATGCTTAACAGAGAAAGGAAATGACGAAGAAAATGAAATCACTTAAACTTCTGTTCATATCTTATCTTTCACTATTCTTCACGGTTTGTTCCATTTTCTTCGAGATCGTACAGTTATTTCGAATGACGTGATTGTAAAAATGTAGGAAATGAAAGAGAAAATCTGAACAGATCAAAATGTTTCGATTATCCTGTGCGTAGGCGTAGGCATGTCAAGTTTGAGAAGAGTAACACGTATTGTTTCGCGATAAAAGAGATGCAGGTTGAGTTTCTTTAAATTGATATTACCGCGTCTTCGTGGAATGACATTGGAGTGAGCGAGTGACATTGGAGGCTTAAAGAAACTGAGTCAGCCTCACGCGAAACCCCCCCCCCCCCCCGAAAACAGCATAAAGTGAGTTTTACCGCAATGCGCGTCCTACGAAATGCATTTATTTATTTCGAATTTTAAGCACGATTTTTAAGCACAATTTTAAGCATTTTAAGCAGATGGTCCGATGCACTGAAGAAGTTCAATACTCCCGGCGGCAACTGGTCCCAAGCCGCACAAGACCGAAACAAATGGAAAGAGACGTGTGCCCGGCGCTGAGAACACCCCCAGCCGACTACCGGGCGTCCAAGTATCCAAGTAAGTAAGAATTTTAAGCATTTTACCGGAATTTTGCTCATTTTCATGTTCTTTTTTGTATACATTTAAAAGCCGCTCGATTTTAGTAGTGCAATGAAATCGATATAGGCTTCTAGGAGCTATGGTATTATCGGTTCGCGAGTACGCAAGAAACCGCTTAGAGATGGGGTTTGGGTCTCGTTAGGAAATTGGCGCGTTAAAACGCGCCAATTTAAAAATTGAAAGAAAGCGCACACACTGCGTTTGTTTTTCTTTTCGAAAATTGAAATCGAATATTGGAATTTTTTTCTATTTATATTTTGCTTCGAAAATCATGTTTTTTTTTTTAATTAATTTTTATTGTCAATTTTCTTAAACTGCTTATTAAACTGAATAAAGTATTATTTACCGGAATTTAAATGTTTTTTTTCAATATTAGAAGTTTATATTCTTCAAATTAGTATCTTTTCACTTGCAGCTAATTGTTTCAACAGAAGTGATGAAGTTTATGGTAAGGAATACCTGTCAAATAAAATTTATAAATATTAATTTTCAGGTTTTTCGTGAGAAGAGGTTTTACAATAAAAATTAATTTAAAAAAAAACATGATTTTCGAAGCAAAATATAAATAGAAAAAAATTCCAATATTCGATTTCAATTTTCGAAAAGAAAAACAAACGCAGTGTGTGCGCTTTCTTTCAATTTTTAAATTGGCGCGTTTTAACGCGCCAATTTCCTAACGAGACCCAAACCCCATCTCTAAGCGGTTTCTTGCGTACTCGCGAACCGATAATAGTTGAGTGAGTTCACTTTTTTCTCTATCAGAAAATTATGAAAATGATTTAATTTTGAACGCGTGTGTAAAACGTTTTTTTACGTGTTTTATAGGAAATTAATGCAAAATAAAGTTTGAGTGCTATAAAAGGTAAATGCAAGATTAGATTTAAGAAGGGTACGTTCTTCGAAAATAATTTTTCTTCGCAATCCTGGTAGGAAAAGTTACAGAGATAACATTACACCTTACAAAAACAACCTAGAAAAGTTCTATCCGATATCTCAAATTTAAAAAATTTTACTGGCAAATGATACGTGCCGCTTTTCTATTTTATTCAACAAATTCAAACGATGGTGTTCTGGAAAAAAACTGAAAAAATCACAAAAATAGACGGAAAACCAGTGGCATAAAATTAAAAATCCCCAATGAATCACTTAAAATTAGAATTGAATAAAATACATTTCCGTAATGCTCCAAGTGAATCCTGCAGAGTTATGAAGCAAGATGATTGATACAAGTTGAGAGAAGCTCCGGCACTTTCACACTTTACGTAATTATTTGGTTTCCAACTCATTTCAGTAAGGGAAAGAGATCTTGAATAGATAGAATTTATTTTGCAGAAAAAATAATTACAACATTACTTTTGTTTAGAATAAGATTAATCATCACCATCGAAATGGAATACACGCACTGCTAATACACAAACTGCCTGGTGGGCAGTCCAATCTGTTGTCTAAGGAATGAAGATGAGAGCTGTTTTTCTCTTTTTTCTGCAAGACATTTTCCATCGTAACACGAAGCTTCTGAAGAACAATCAGAATCAATTGAGCATCGTTGAATGAGTGGAAGATATGGTATATCAGTGGTTGAATGCAACTCATGGAATTCTTCCGATTTATGAAGAGCTAACTCCAATGGTATTTCATCTTGTTCTTCTTCTGACGAGGGAATATGAAGCTCCTCTCCGGACAATGCCAGGCTTTGCGATTCTTCAGAAGCCGTGATGCTTCCATCGCCTTCATCGCAGATGGAAAATGAAAGCAGTGTGATGAGGAAAATCTTTAAAAAAATAAGTTTAAAGAAGTTCCTGAATCATCAATCACCTAAGTCAATATGCGGAACTGAATTCGGTATTCCGAATGTTCCATTTTCTGAATATTCCGAAGAAAAACTTTCGTAATAACAAGAAGATTTTTGTGCGTTTCGAGTAAATGTTTCTCGTAATTATCCATTTATATTTTCTTTTTCCACGAATTACCTTCTTTCGCTTTAACATAATGTGCAAATGAGTTGAATTTCTTACTCGAAAAAACTGAAAACATTGGTGCTTCGTAGTATTTTAAACTAACACATTCCGAAAATTCCGATAACTCGCTACGGAATAATATTGCTGCGGAATATTCCGTAACATTTTTAAAAGGCTATTCCGCTTATGTCTATTATAGATTTTAAGAAGGATCTAAAGCGAGGTATAAGATTTTTATCAGAAAAAAATGTTTCTCAGAGTAAAACAAATTGTTTTCAAATTAATTTAATCACAAAAAGAATTCAGAGACTTACCCACAAATGCCTCATGCTCCTTCAAGTTCAGAAGAGTTGTTTTCAAGCTTCAAAAAAATTTAAAACGAAAGAAATGATGCGTGTCAGGGACCGAAAGGGAATGACTAAGCCAACCGAGAATAAAGAAGAAAAACGATACATTTTTTAATCGCTTGGGAATTTTTTTGAGTAGGCGCTCTTCTGTTCACCCCATCTCCTTGTGTCTGCCTTCTTTCTGATTTCAATGTGTGCGAAAGCACGTGGATAAGAAACTGTTGATGTCGCTGAAAGGTTTTATCACAAAAAAAAACGGATTTAACACATGTTTTACGAGATCAGAAATGAAATCAAGGAGATCACATGTATAATGGGCCGGCGGCTTGCTCAGTTCTCTTATTCTCCTGTTCCTTCAGATTTTCGGCATAAATCTTTTGTTTCTTTTCCTCTACAGCTTTACGGCACCAAACTCTTTGTATTGAAACTGAAATTATAATTGCTATAATTGAAGAAGATTCGAAAAGGGAGAGGGGGGCTCTGGAGATCGATAGGCGTCCAAGTACGAAGAAATGTGGTCTTTAAATATTAAATATTTGGGTAAGCATCAACGAAATTGACGACAACTACGGAGGTACATAGTTGTCGTCAATTTCGTCCCAGGACGTCTCGGGAGCGGCTTTCAGAGCAGTCAAATTTGAATAGTTTTTCGTGGAAACCTTCAGAGTCAAATATATTGGACATGGACATCCATACTGAATAACCATTCTTGTTCACTGATAAACTCTAGGAAATTGAGTCGGCACTACTCATGAGTGTCCTTGGCACGATGAGCTGGTACTCTGTCTTGTTGGAACACTCAATTTTTGTTTCCGAAATGTGATTTGGACTAAGGAAGCACTTGGTCCTCCAAGATTCGCTTGACGTAATATTCTTAACTTATTTTTGCTCCAAGATCCACGAAAATCAGCGGAGTTTTTACATTTGAGGTGATACCAGTAGTAATACCAGCTGGTAGGCGATCTGAATTTCTTTAGCAAGGATTCGATGATTTTGACCGTTCTTGTTGGCTTCGACGGTGAAGATTTCTTCTTCCGTAAACAGTGTCCTCAATTGTGTGCCGAAGCGCGTGCAGCTGTAAAATTCAATTTGAAAGCAAAATTTTTTAAGAAAAATGAAAAAAACTAACGGTCTCATTATTTATGTGTATGGAAAAAATTTTTAAAATCTGTGTCTTTCGGTTTTTTTTTATAATAAGCTTGTTTTTGCTCTGAAGTGCTCTATACCGTAACAATTGAACTTTCAGCATAACTCATTTTTGACATTTTTTGGGGGGGGGGGGTGATGGTGGCGCATCATCATATTGAGCAGTGTATAGATAAACATTTCGATTAATTGAAAAGGAGAATCATGCATGCGCCAAAAAAGCGTTTTCCAAGCGAATTTTTCTTTAAAAAAGAGCTAGTAATATCACTTTCTTTTCAGCGTGCCCGAATTTGCAAAAATGGGCGGTGCCTGTTTATTCGAACTCCATGGCTCAGGAACAATTGTCGGAACTTCGTTTTTTCCGCGAATGATAGGGAGGCAGACAATATAAATGCACGCGGACATATATCCAAACGCATTAGCTTACAGACAAGCACAATTCCGAGGAACATGCGATTATAGTCTGCTGACTCATTTTTGTTATAACCATCTTATTTGAATTCCGGTTTTTTTGTGCTCTTCAGATCATCGGCCTTCACTCGATCATCTCTCGAATTGAATAAAACGCGAAACATGGCAAAATAGTAGGGAAAATCGAGAGATTCACGGTGTGTTCAGTTTGCAAATATGTCGATGACATCGGTATGACCATCTGTTTAATTTTGGTTTTTTTGTTGCCTGTTTGACAGTAAAATTGTTGGAGATCACACTTTCAACTTTCCAATCACATTTTCATTTAAAACAAAAAAAACTGAAGAAAAGAAGACTGCGCTCAATGGCGTGATGATTTCAGCTACTAAAAACTATTTCATTATTCTACTTTTAATGTTGTTTTCCACATTCGAAACAGAAGGCCAGCTGATGCCATTTGAAGACTTCCGATGTGGGTCTGGATCCATTTCGACTTCTCTTTCATACTCATCTTCGTATTTTTGCGATCAGATTCAATGCAAGTTTTTTTTTTTTAATTTAACGTGGTCTTCAATATCAATTAAGCTCTTATCGAATACAGTGATCGTCAAGAGTATAGTAACGTCCCGTTGATTTTCGTTTTCCAAAGTCTAAGTGTTCCTAAAGTTTTCCCAAAACTGCGTTTCCTAAGGTCTGGTCACCACCAGACTTTAGGAAACCGTCCTTAAAGTCACCAGATGGTCAGAAGTGCATGGTTTCATACGATCGACCGTGTCGAAAAACGTGCAGAAACAAATTTTTAGGCAGATTGGTGAACTTACACTTGATATACAGTGCGGTCAATAGCTATACGACCCCCCTATATTTTGGGCGTACAAAAAAAACTGGAAGAGATATCAAAAAACGGTCAACGCCATTCGATTCACAATCAAAGATAGCCACAAGAGACTAAGTTTCATATTTTTATCATTTTTCTTGACCGCGTACCATCCGAAAAACCTATATGCAAGCCGTCAATATCTATACGACCACCTCCCTTTTTTGGGTGAAATTGAGACTTTTGGAGAAGGAAAGCCTTCTGAACTGTTCGAATTACATTTTTCTGTTCTTTTTTGCTGTTTTTACTCAAGTTTATTATGTTCTAATTGTTTTAGTGATGTAAATGTCTTCGGAACTTGAGCCTACTTATGCTCACACCATTTGAAAAACAAGATTCATATTTATTCTGAAATTCAAGAATACAGCAACGAACTATTTTATAAATGAGGAAATCAGTAGCTGGTCTCTCCTCCATCCTTTTCAATGACTTCGCAGACCCGATTCGGCATACTCGCGACGAGATTTTGGAGCTCAACGCTTGTTACACGATCCCATTCCTCTTGCACGGTACACTTGAGCTCTTGGATGATATTAAACTGACGTCCTTTTTTGTAGACTCGACGTGCCAAGATACCCAAAATGTTCTCAATGGGGTTGAGATCTGGACTGCATGCTGGCCACTTCATATCCTTGATCCCTTTGGCTGCGAGCCACGCCAGTGTGGAGTTGCTCTTGTGAATTGGCGCATTGTCTTGTTGGAATATGTGTGAGCGACGGCGGTTTCTGAAAAAGAAGACAATCGCATTCTGAAGGTTCTTCTGGTTAGAATAAGAAGTTTCGCGAGTTGTGATGAGCTGTAGATTTAGTTTCTTCCCATCACAAAACGCTCCCCAACGATGGAAAGCTCCTCACGAATGGTGAGCTTTCATTGCCTTCCTGATGAACTCTTCCGTTTCGAGCCATATTGAACTGGATAACCCAAGCATCGACGAACAGCATCCCAATTTTCGCCAATCCTGCGAGCCATTTCACGACGAGACACTCCGAGCTGTTGCATGACATCCAAATGAGCTTGCTGAACAAGCGTGAGACAGCGACCTCTTGCCATGATGCAAGACAGAATGAATGACTGATTTGTCAGCATATCTTCAAGCTATATTTTTCGCGCTTCTGAGAGCAATACCTGCACTTCTAACTCTAGACACGATCTTACTGTGACAGAACACAGCTCAATAACATTCTAGATCTTGAGCACCCGGGAAAACCGACTTAAAATTTTTTTAAAGCTTTCAAATGAAAAACCATAACAATTAGAACATAATAAACTTGAGTAAAAACAGCAAAAAAGAACAGAAAAATGTAATTCGAACAGTTCAGAAGGCTTTCCTTCTCCAAAAGTCTCAATTTCACCCAAAAAAAGGAAGGTGGTCGTATAGATATTGACGGCTTGCATATAGGTTTTTCGGATGGTACGCGGTCAAGAAAAATGATAAAAATATGAAACTTAGTCTCTTGTGGTTATCTTTGATTGTGAATCGAATGGCGTTGACCGTTTTTTGATATCTCTTCCAGTTTTTTTTGTACGCCCAAAATATAGGGGGGTCGTATAGCTATTGACCGCACTGTAGAACTAACAGAGCGGCCCATAAGTATTTTTCATTTACCGGTTTTTCCTAGATCTCAAAAGTCAAAGTTCCCTTTTTCGATTTTTTGCCATTTTCATAAATTTCTCGATTTTTTTTCAAATTTTCGAAGATCTGACTATTCTTGTTGTTGAATCAATTTCTTTTACCGTTTTAAACTTTGTCTTAAAATATCAGATCGATCCGGGAAGTTTCATAAAAGTTATGCTCGAAAAACTGTTTGCGAATACCTTTTTGGCCAGTACTGAATGAAGACTGTTTTGTGAGAGAATTCGGCATGCTGCCAAGCTCGATTTTCGAATAAGTTCTGTAAAAGAGCGTCTATATGGGTCGAGATTGCATGCATCACCTCTCTCTACAATTGAACTGCCAAGATGTTTTGCGATGAACGCCGAGTGTTCGATATCGTTCGACGCTTTCTTATTCGGAAGTCTATCGCCCACAAAGTGGTCAAGTACGTCAAAGCAAAAAGAATTGTCCCGGAGATTCTGAAGACAGGACGTCCTCTCATTTTCAATACTCGCCGGATTCGTGCTATCGTCACCCGGAGCGACGCTGTCAGCATTAACAAGATGTCAGGATCGTTGAGAATTGACAGAACCGCCGTTCAGAGAATCGTGAAATCGGACTTAGGTCTGATCAATCACCGTTCCCGTCATGGACAGTGGCATCATCTGGATCGTCCAAAAAATTTTCCCAATCAGATGTTTCCAAAGTTGTGTGAACCGGATTCACATCTCAAGGTAAAGTTCCATTGATCCCCAGCGATAGAAATGTGATGATCAACTCGGAGGTCTATCAAATTACCGTGTTTAATGGTGCCTTATTTTTGTGGACCCATAACCACTTCTGTCAGCGATCTGTCTTTTCGAAATTGGAAGTCTCTGATGATATGGACGTCGACTACCTGCGGGGCACTGTTAAATCCGTGCCGACTTCTTATAAGGCGTGAAACGAGACCGAAAGATCTCATTTTGAGAATTTTTAAAATACATTGTTTCCCATGTTTCATTCCATCAGAAAATGAAGTTTGTGCCACTGTTACCCTTCTCGTTTCGTTTTTCGACTCCGTAACAAAAGTATCCATAGATCTCAAAAATGGACGTATAGAACGATATCAGTTTTTTCCATTATTTTCGCTAAATTCCTTATAAAAAAGCGGATATTCTCATTGTTTTTACGTCATTACTCCATTTTCATGTTATCCTCTCAATATGTCGTCTGGATCACACTTGTAGCAGTACGGAATGATCTCAAGTCGATGCTTTGGCAGAATTTTAATATTATGAGCAGGCCAGCATGATTTTCTGATGCAAACCCGATAGAAAACCTGCAGTCAAACCGAGATCGAATCGCTTGTACGAATAGGACCAAATATCACATAGTGCGAATGCGATTCAATTAGAATGGGACCATGCAAGCGGTCAACACCTCGAATAGCATGTCAAACCGTATTTAAGACCTTACTTCTCGTCAAGGGAACCGAGATCAAACACTTCTTACGTGGACTTCGAGCCATGCAAAGAAGCCCAATCTTGTTGAAGGATGAAAGGTCGCTGGCCAAAGTGGCTAGGGGTCCACGAAAGTAAGGAACTCTTCAACATGGTAATTTGATACACATCCGAGTTGATCATAACATGGATGGAGATTGATGAACGTGGCCAGAATTCTCAACGATTCTGAAATCTTGTTAATGCTGACGGCATCGCTCCGGGTTATGATGCAACGAATCCGGCGAGCGTTGAAAGTGAGATGACGTCCAGTCTTCAGAATCTCCGAGACTTTTCCTCTTGCTTTAACGTACTTAACCACTTTGTGGGCAATAGACTTCCGAATTTGACTTCCGAATCCAAACTTTCCGAACTTCCGAAAGCGCCGAACAATATCGAACACTCGGCCTTCATCGCAAAACGCGAAGAAAGTTCATGCATGCAATCTCGACCGCTCTATTTCAGAATTTATTCTAAAATCGAACTTGACACAGTGCCAATTGCTTTCGCAAAACAGTCTTCATACTTATGGGCCGCTCTGTTAGTTCTACATCAAATGTAAGTTCACCAACCTGCCTAAAAATTTGTTTCTGCACGTTTTTCGACACGATCGATCGTATGAAATCATGCACTTCTTTCATTCTGATCCTAGACTTTGGGAAACGCAAATATCAAAGGAACGCTTTTATGCTGTGGGCGCGTACTGTATAATCGGAAAAAATTCGTGGTCCTTTCATTAAAAGCGCTCATGTCTCAACCCCTTTCTTTTTTGCTTCTTTTGTGCTATTGAATAGGGAATAGGAATAGAGAAGGAAATAGAAAACTGGGTCTTCTACTAGAAGGGGTAAAGCTGTTTCTTTTAAGTTCTTTTTAAAAAGCAAGAGGAGACTGCCGTTTTTTAAAAGGGCGTCTTCATGCTCCGCGCGGTTTTCAGCGAGTTAATCAAATTCTGTTCCAGTAAACCAATGCTGTATATTCCACGATGTGTGCTATGCTGGATGCACTCTTCCTCAAATGGAATGCGACAATCAATTCTGCGAGTGCCTTTCCGCGATAATCTCGAATCCGTTTTGCCAATCAATCGTTTATCCAGCTCACTGTAATTTCGTTCGAATTTTCGGAAATCTGTTCATTTGTCCAATGATGGGCTAGACATTGTTTAGCATGGGTGATCACATATCGATTACGAGAATAAATTGGCATGTGATTGCGCTTAAATCAGACCAACTGGAGTGATCCATTGATTTCATGAAGCGTCTTTATATGCATGTAGTCATTGTCAAACTGCGTTGAATATAACGACGTATGGAAGAATTGCGACGATGCACCACCACTCAAAGCCTGAAATTCTTAAAAATATAGAAATTCATTTGGTTGTTTATACATAGGTATACCCTTTTAATAAAACACAGAGACAGGGAACATGGCTGGATTCAATGACAGGCCTGCGGAAGTCAGCTACAATGCTCCACATAATTATACGATCATCTCAGAAGCTTGATTATTTTGGAGAACGATGCCTCTAGTGAAAATATGAATTCTTGATGGAAGCTGTACAGGAATCAGCTTAAAGCAAGTTAGCAAAGAATCATCAAAAATCAACGAAAAATCACTCCACAAAATGATACGATCAATGCGACCCATCGCGAAGCCTACCAATGTTACGACTGATCAAAAATCTCCGGCGTTCTCTATCACCCACTACTAGGACAGCTTACGATCTTCGAACACAACGTTTTCGGTATCAGGTGCTTTGCTGTATACGCTAATAATTAATTGGTTGTAGTTCTTGCTCTTTGTTCTGTAAATACTCAGGCCTAGCTTTTGAGCAAGAACACCATACAACTATCGTCGAAGGCTTTTTAATTATAAAAAGTTTCAATATGTAGTTTGATGAAGAATTTTATGCAAGAAATGAGCATAGTTCAAGAAAAGTAAAACAACACAGTACCGCTCTCCCGTTCTTCTTGTTTCTCGTGTTTCTCAAACTTCTTGGGTAATTAAAAATGTATTACTACAGAAGTAAACGAACAAAAGAAAAGTGGGCTATAAAAATCAAATCAAATAGGAAATAGTTAGATCTTCAAGAATCTCTCAACAAAATGGATATATAATAGTGGAAGATTGATAAAGAGCATGCCCAGACTCTGCTCTGTGGGGCTCAGGGGCGGAGCACGAGAGCACAAGGAATTCAATTATAATATAAATGAACTAGTTCGTCTTAACATAGAGCGTCCACGCTGTACATAATCGGCACACATTTTGTATAGAATTACCTAGGTTGAGTCAAATTCTTTGAATCACTTTTTCGTTTTTCTTCTATGGAAACTTCGAGAAGCTTACAGAGCAATCCATGTTGGGGGTACATGAGGTGCTATTTTCACACAAATTATCAGCTCAATGGCTACTTCAAACAACTTTCCAGTTCAACTATCGCGAGAGCAAGTCCGCCGGCTACTTTGGTATGAGCATCGTTCTGACTCTTCGACGAGACAAGCTGCTGATCGGATCAATAATTCGATGGGTGCTGTCACTTTTTCTCATGTAGCAGCAGTTCGTTGGTTTGGTTTCTGAAATTCAGGAGTTGGGGAAGTGGAATTCGAAGATTCTCCCCTTTACGGACGTTAATGAAGTCCAGCTACTGGCACCGATGAAAGAAGACCCCGTCAGTCGAGTAGATGTCTTGCAAGCAAGCTTGGACACTCTTAAAGTTTAATCAATCCGGCCCTCCACGGTCTCGGATTCCCTTGGAAATGACCGATTTGGGTACCCTTTGTTTCTATCGGCCTCACAACAGAAAGAGATCAAGTGTAGCAACTTCTCTCTTGTCACAAAAAAGAACGACGACATGGCTTTCCAATTATGGGGTGGGGATGAGAAGTGGACAATCTATATTAACTATCATTATGAACGTCATTGGCTGAAACCTGAAAATTCTGAAGTTCCAACACCAAAAAGAGAGTTACACCCGAAAAAGGTACTAAATCTGGTGGAGTGTAGAAAGACCGGTTCACTGTAAACTTTAACAAAGCGAAACAACAGTCACAGCAGACCTCTACTGCAAGCAATTGACCACAGTAGTGTGTCGTGTCGATTTTGGAATTGATCGATTGAATCGAATTAAATCGACAATTTTTGAATCGATTCAATCGATTCAACATGATTCGAATCGCGATTGAATAAAAATCGAATCGTTCGATTCGATTCGATTCGATTCGAATTGGAATCGATTCGATTCGATTCGATTCAATTCGATTCGATTCGATTCGATTCAATTCGATTCGATTCGATTCGATTCAATTCGATTCAATTCGATTAAAATCGATAAAATCGAATCAACAAAAATAATGCAAAAATAAAGAAAAAAAATTTTTTTTCACGGAATCCGGAAAACGAAAAAAATTTTTATTTGCGGAATCCGGAATCCGGAAAAAATTTTTATTTGCGGAATCCGGAATCCGGAAAAAAAATTTTTTTTTCACGGAATCCGGAAAACGAAAAAAATTTTTATTCGCGGAATCCGGAATCCGGAAAAAAATTTTTTTCGCGGAATCCGGAATCCGGAAAACGGAAAAAATTTTTATTCGCGGAATCTGGAATCCGGAAAACGGAAAAAAACATTTTTTTTTTGTTGATTCGATTTTATCGAATCGAATCGAATTTTCAAATCGAATCGAATCGAATAGAATCGATTCAAGTCGATTCATTCGCGAAATCGAATCGATTCAAATCGATTTGCCCGTTCAACAAATCGAATCAAAATTGATCGATTGTTGAATCAATACGACACACTAGACCACAGTCGCTGAAAAAATCAACGGAAAAATGGGTCGAGTTGATTGACTTTCTCCATGACAACGTTCGACCACATGTCTCGAAAGTGACTCGTCAGAAAACTCAGGAGCGAGGCTGGACGACTCTTCCCTCATCCACCGCACTCTCCGGTCATGGGCACACTGATTATCACTTTTTCCGATTACTGCCTCTCTTCCTGGATGGAAAGGAATTTCGAAATGAAGACGATCCAAGCTGCAGCTTTTTTGAAAGTGATACAATTATTTTGACTCAACATGCCAATCTCGTATGTGGTTTTTAATGAAGGGGACCTCTTCACGATTTAAGGTGGGGGCCGGTAAGGCCGATCATTTTTGATTTGTGGTGTGATTGACAGATAAGCTTCCCTTCTTTACTTGTGATACTACTAGTCTCTCACTTCTCGATTACTAAATACCAGTGGAAAAATTGTGACTATTTATATCGTTGTTGAGACAGTTTTGTAGATTTCGTGTGTATAGTTTTACAGTATCACTAGTACCCTTCGTCCTCTTAAAGATATGGTTGCGACGCGCTCCGGTGGCCATGATTCCATCCCGAATATCAAAGTAAAAGGTCCACGTTCTTTTGAGTTATTTAAAGAAACTTCTTGGACAGACAGGACGACACAGACAGATGTAGCCGCTTAATAATAAGTAGATTTTCATAATAAACAAGAGCTATATGTTCTAGGAACTTTAGGTGCTCCATTGTTTGCATATATTGGAGCAACCTGGGTGCTGCTAAAGTGGTAGCAGCGTCCGTGTAATACTATGATTTGTCAAAAGGAGCACATCAGGGAGAGCTGCAAAAATGAAAAATTCCTCTATTTTTACCACTTTTTCAGCATTGACTTTATAAGAAAGAGTGTTTTGAAAAATCGTCAAGGTTCCTTGGAAGATAACTGAAATAGATAAAAGTCTGAAACTTTTCGGGCACTTAATTTGATAGTTCTTCAAGAAGGGCGGTTAAGCGCGAAGAAGACCAGTGTTGGCAGTGACAGCCTGACAGCACAGATGCTTAGTCCAATCTCATCTGCGACCATGCACCCTGCAATGGAATGAACTTTTCGTCATAATTTCAGCCGGTGTCTCCTTTTTTCCTTCAAGACATCTCTTCAGCTCTTCCGTCGAATGGCTCAATAGAATTGAAGTGCGTACTTTGACTTGACAATGACAGAACGTTCCAAGTATGATTGCGCCATTTCCGAAAAGTGAGCACACACCATCGAAGAGCGAATTGTCCCGTTTCATTTCCCAGGATCTCGGCATGCCGGACTCGGTTTTGGTGGTCTAACCCATTTTATAACTTCTATGCCAATCGTATTGAATTTTAGTTCGTCGGGCCAGAGCTCTGATTTCCCCAATCGACACAACTTTTGCAATCATCGGATGATATGGTCAAAGCCGAAATCCTCATTTTTATATTTTCTTGAAACATTAATTTTCATTTTGATGATATTCGTCGGCCCCTGGCCTGGTTGGCCGCGCGTTGCAAGTCTGTTGGAAACTATTTTTAAGGTGTTTTCCCAAACACAACAATTAATTTTGACATTTCTAGGTATGACTTTTGCTGCCCAAAATTCTTCAGAAGCAACTAAAGCATTATTTGCGAAATGGACACCAAAAAAACAGAAATCTTTTAAAATCGCAGCTTCGAAGCATTGTGAATCGATATAATGTTTACAATATTTCTCACAAAATATTCTTAGAATTTGTACTAAAACATTGGTGGACCATGCAGCAAATTCTCAAATCTTAAGAAGACTTTCTGGAAAAACTTGGTCTATGCTCGTATCGCACGCGACTTTTCTTACGCCGATACTCAGCTAACACAACGCAATCCGCTCCGAATCTCAACAAAGTCAGGGAAAAAAGCGATTTTAAACAGATCTACCTTCTCCTGGCCGTGTCGATTCAACATCACACTGAAGTATGACCTCATTGATAACTCGATTACTTGCAAGATCGTCGATTTGACCTTTTCCTACTAAACAAAGTGCGCAACGATACTCCGATTCCAAAACACGTTTTTACACAGAGAGTGAAACCGTCGCGAATGACGCAAGCCGTCCTCTTCTGACGCGAACCCCATGATTGGCGTGTTCTGTATGACGAGCGCTTATTCTCTTGTTCTGCAACGTTTTCTATGACTAAAATTATTTTTTTTCTCTGTAAAAGTGGCTGAAACTGAAAAAAAAAACGTTGTATTATTATATTCCTACGAAACAAATGCGGCGCTTATCCTCTTATCCTCTTCTCTATGTTTCTTCTTTTTCTATTACACTTTTGCTTATTTTGAACTTCTCTGTATGTTCAAAAAATTGAGTTATGAACACAGGCCAGGCGCGACTATTTTCTGGATGCTTAATCACCTTTTTTCATGAAAAATTAAGAATAATTACGAGTGGTAATCTTTTTAAAAATAGATTACAATTCCAATGTTAATTGGATTCAAACAGTTATCTCTTATTTTTATGTTGAAAATAACTTATTCTTAAAAAAAATACTCGGCTTAACTTTTTTATCGGCCTCAGCAGGGACCGACTCGTTACATGTATGTTGACCTTTTTTTCAGCTCCATGATTAAGTACCACGTGCCTCGAATGACCCGCATATGGGCTTATTGGAGCACTCTGCCACACCGAATGCTCAAAAAATACCCGGAACAGACGATATTCTTCGCTACATTCGGAGTGGCCACCTTTTTCATCGGAGGATACAAATTGAAGAAATACTTGACGGACAGTGACAAGCCTTACTACCGTGGATATTACGACGTTGTTCGCTCTAATGATCCAATTGCGCTGAATTGGAGAAAACCTGAAGAATACCCGGCTCCATACCTACTTTCTAATGTCGAAACAGCTAATTAATTTAGAGTAGATTCCTTCGAATGCGTTCATTTAGAATTAAGGTTTTTTGTAGGTGTTCCGTCTAATGAAGTATTTTCAAAAACCGTCATCTGGATTATGCTCTTTTTTAAATATTTAAACGTGTTTTTACGGCACTTCCATATCTCTTGTCTGTGTGAATTAAAGCAGGACTGCTTTGTTTCCCTTTCTCGATTTTCGGTTTATATTATGTATTTTCTCCTTTCGCAGCAATCAAAGATTAACATTAAAAATTGAGAATGTTATGTATTTTCCAAGTTTTCAAAAACCCTTGTTCAATTTGGAGCCAGTTTTTACAATTTCTGAAATCTTGAAAATCCTCCTTTAAAAAATATTCGAGATTACACGTGGAGTGCGATTGACAATGCTCCTGCGGAAGAATAGGAAATTTTTACAATTTTTCAAAAAAAAAGTTTGTTCGCTACGCGTCCAACATTGATCCAAACGTTGAAGGAAAGTTGATTGGCAACTTGCTATTTTGTGTCGGTTGCCGCTATAGCAGTTTTCATTTGAAAACGTTTAAATAATCTCGCGTGAAGAAATCATTAGTTTCTAAGTGAATATTATTTTTTTAACCTTAGAATCACGTGAAAATTATGAATAATCAATTTAAATATTTCGATTTCTAATTTCGGCGATCAGAAGCAACGCGGAACAGCAATTCGAAAATCAGCTTTGGGCGACATTTGAAATGGAAATTGAAATAACTTGCGGACAAATTAAAAAAAAAACGCCGTGCTCCACGTATGTACCCCCCCCCTTCCTTTTCGTATTCTTCAAAAATTGTTTTTCTGAATGGAACGCTTTGATGAATATGATTGTCCTTATGGGAGATATTCATGAAAACGGCAGAACACGTTGAAACGTGTTCAATTAACTTGAAAAATGAAGAAAATTAAAAAAGAAATGGTTTTAACATTCTAATTCTAGTTCGTTGTCAAAGTATCAACTGCAAATGTTTCTGAAATTATCTGAAACATTTTATACCTACCATTCCCTTACCTAAATTGAACTAATATGTTAATTTAAGCTTTAATGACTGGTTATCTTAAATCTGACCTGCCACTAGTCAATACTTAGTTTTTAGTTTGAGTTTTTCCCTACCGAAAATTACGAAACTAATTTACCATATTATTTTGTTTCTGTTTTCTTTGCGGGTTGAGCCGGTTCTCAGCCGTAGTTTTCGTATAAGCCCAATCTCCCATACAAATTTTCCGACATAATCTTCTTCAGACTATCTCTGGGACGAGATGCACAACATCTTTTCACGTGCGAATTCTCTTCTGTCGTTCTCTCTGTGGGTAATGGCCGGTGTCACCGCCGCTTGCTTCTTCTCTACCGTTTTTCTCGACTACCAGGTCCCAGCGAAACTCAATATTAATGACATCAAAGTGTTAGTTATTTTAATCACTATCAACAGACATAAACTAACAGAACACTTTACAATGCAGGAGAAACACTGTTGACTACGCTAAAAACGAGGAACGCTTAGATCTTGCAACTTTCAACTTCAATCTGAAAGCTGATTTCACAAAAATATTCAATTGGAATGTGAAGCAGTTATTTTTGTATATCGTCGCCGAGTACAAAACTCCAGCTAATGTAAGTAAAAAAATGCAATAATTCCTGGAAACCTCGAAAATGTTTAATTTATCAAATTTAAAAAATATCAATTTCGATTAAAATATTTGAAGAAAACTAGTTTTGTGTTAGTTATCGGACAGGAAAGACAAATCGAAAGTTTTCTCGAACTATAAATAGGGACTGTAATTATAGTGGTATGACTAATTTGAAACCTACTTTTCATTTTCTAAATTAAAAAAAAAGAAGAAAAATTAGTAAAATTCATGGCGATGTTGGTGCGCACAAGACTAGAAAACTTTTGCTTCGATCCCGACGGATTCGAAGCAGAGAGATGTCAAATGTATTCCTAAAAAATAAACGCAAACTCTATTCGTATTTCCCGAAACAATGAGCTGTAAACTTTTAATTTTACAGGGTATTTGTTCTTTGGTTGACTGCACCAAAAAAAACCTATTCGAATTTTTTAAAGCACCACTTGACCCTACTTTTTCTTCCCTTTTAGGTTTTTCAGCCTATTTTTCTCGGCGCATTCTAAGATTTTTCATAAAAGTATCTAGCCTATTTTATATATATTTTTTAAACATTTCTATAACTGTTAAAGTGTTCTTCTGAACAAAGCTAGATTTTATCAGAGGATAAAACGATAATCCTTATAAAAATTACAGAAAAACTACTAAAATGCAGAATTATAATTTTCCCTTAACTGCGTTTATCACTTGTAATTAGTACTTTTAAACTTAATACTTAGTACTCTATAAAATTTTAAAATAATGATTGATGTTTTAAATTCGAGTTTTGACTTCTGTGTTGAAATGATCCAAGAAATTATCATTGATTCGTTTAATAATTTCCAGGGTAGTGGTTTGGAAAATATTAATCCTTCGCATCTAATACTGGCTTTACGATTTTAATTTCAGGAAGTAAATCAAGTGATTGTATGGGATAGAATTGTAGAACGTTCGGAACGTGTCGTGATAGACGAGATCAGTATCAAGCCCAAATACTACTTCATCGACGACGGAAGTTACTTGTTGAACCATCAAAATGTCACCTTCCTATTGAGGTAAGCTTATCAAAAATGAAGTGTCAAGTTCGTAAATAACTTAGCAGCACTGGTAATTTTTGTGTTGTTCTGTCATCTTTTCAAAAAAAAATGTTTCGGGGAAAAAAATTGAAAACAATTTTGTCAAGATGTCACGCCTTCGATGGCGAGCCATTCTATTGGATCTATTTGTAATAAGAATCTGTCATTTAGACAACAATTGATAAATCTAAACATTAAAATTTTATAAAAATCTAGAAATTCACTTGTTAATTCACAGAAATAGTAAAAAAGAGGAAAAAACCTCTGTAAAAATGTGGAAAGTAGCTCACGTGGTTTGAAAAGTTGAGGAGAATAGTAAAAAAAAAACTCAGGCTAACAGTTTAGTTTAAATTGGGCGTATAAATAAAAAAAGTTTGAAAATTTACAGACAATTTCTTTCTAATTTTCAAATTTCATATTTTTTCACCAAAAATTAATTAAAATTCTCATTTCAAATGTTTAGATACAACGTTCTCCCGAATTCTGGATATTTGCGTCTCGTTCAGTCTCCTGGTCCAGTTGTTGTTCCATTCCCAACGACGTACACAACTACACGACGAGCATAAGCGGAATATTTAATTTATTTTAAAATTTTCTTCTTACTTTTTAAAAAAATTCTATGGGTTTTGTTCTTAATCTATAATTTAATGTTTTCTTTACCCTTCTTTCTGCCGCAGTTCTGTCGACCCATGGTCCAACCGAATGTGACATATTTATTAAACTTGTTTCCCTTGCTTTCCATAATAAACACATTTTTTTCGGATGCTTATTTTTTATTTTTCTGTTTTCGGTTACGGTTGCCGGCTGGTATCAATAATTTCGAGTGTGAAAATTGATTTCTCTAGTCATTTGTTTTCAAATTTCTATTATTTTCATAAGAAATTTATGTTTAATTCCTAACAGAATATATCCTAAAACGTACCACTCGCGTTCTGAAAATTGATTTATTTCGAAGCACCTTCATCTTGCATTTTATTTTCAGAATCCCACTTGCAGAAGCGGTACAGCCCTAGATGGGTATATTCGCGTAATTCAACATTTTTTTTCTGTTATTCACGAGTGAAATAAGATACACTAAAAACTGTCAGCTTGAATTATTTTCTCGAGTTTTCTTGCACTTGTAAAAAGCGAAAAAAGTTTATTGAAAAGTACGTGAATAGCTTCCTAAGCCTTCCTGTACATTTATCAGTTAGAAATTCCCAACCAAATGAAAACTGTTAGCGAATCCCGTTAAATAATGTTTTCCACTGTCCTATTTCAAGTCCACAAAGCTTTCAAGTAGTAAAATTATGCGAATTTATTTCAGAAAAAAGATTCAGAAAATATTTTATGCTTGGGCTCTATAACTCATGTTAAACTGTTTTTCAAAAACTACCACCCATAAGTGTGATATTGAATTCTAAATGCAAAAGCGCTTTATAAAAAAATTAGTCATATACATTGGTAAATAACGGCGTCGTGATAAATTTCTAAATAGTTACAGTTTTATCTGGATCAATTCAACTCTTCATAATCCGTAGACTCAGAAGACATGGGAAAATTTTCGAAACTCAAAAAAGTTGAAAAGGAGGAAATAGAAACTGCACAAAAGAAAATGGAATGGGAAGCGGCTGGAGCCAAGGACTCGAGCTCTGATGATGACTCTTCTGATGAATCGGTGAGGGAAATCTGCAAAAAATACCGTTTGCTTGGTGCCGCCTCTAGAGCCTCTTTTCGGCTGCCTTCTTACCATACCAATTTATTCCAAATTGCCTTCAAATTGACGCAAGCTTAGGAAATGAAAGCTCTTCGTAATAATCTAGAAAGAAAATACATGAGAAAACCATTAGATTAATATGGTCATCTGTAAGGGCGGCCGGTATGCGGGCTTCCGAAAACTTGCCCAAATACAATACAGGTTCAGCCAAGCCGATAAACCTCACTGTAAATTTGAAATATAATGAAGTAAAAGTATATTTTTATTACTCTGCAATTCAATTTGCTTACTCTCAGGACGATGATCAACAGCAACCGCAACAAACCACCGAAGATACTCGCAAACGTGCAGATCTTTGGACGAATCGTGAACGTGTTCTTGTTTTGTGCTCCCGTGGAGCTGATGTGCGTACCCGTTATTTGATGAAGGATGTTAAAGACCTATTGCCTCATGCGAAAGGAGACTCAAAATTGGATCAACAAAAGTCGCTGAATGTGATTAATGAGATCGCCGAAATGAAAAATTGCACAAAAGTAATGTATTTCGAGAGCCGAAAAAGGAAAGACACGTATCTTTGGATATCGAATGTCAAAAAAGGACCATCCATAAAGTTCTTAGTACACAATGTGCACACAATGAAAGAACTTAAAATGTCGGGAAATTGTTTGAAGGCGTCAAGACCCATTCTTTCGTTTGACGATGCTTTTGATAAGAAACCACAATTAAAATTGATCAAGACTATTCTCATGCAGACTCTAGGAACTCCACATCATCACCCACGCAGTCAGCCGTTTGTCGATCACGTCTTCAACTTTGCAGTTGGTGAAGGCGACAAAATCTGGTTTCGCAACTTTCAAATTGTCGATGAGAGTCTTCAATTGCAGGAAATTGGTTAGTAAATGTATCGTACCCAATATTTTTAAAATACTAAATTTTCAAGTTAACTCTTTAGTGTGAAAATTATTCAACATATCCTTATTCTAGGACCACGTTTTGTTCTTGAAATGGTACGACTCTTTGCTGGATCATTCGAGGGAGCAGTTCTCTATGATAACCCGAATTACATATCACCAAATGTGATTCGACGCGAGCATCGTAAAGGACAATACGCCTACATTGAGAAGCAGTTGGCTGTGAAAGCATCGAACATCAAACAGGCTAAAGTTAGCCAGATCCTGGCAGAGAAAACTGTTGATTTGGTTGGACAGGTGAATAATTGAAAAATATTGTCGTCGTCTTAGAAACAAAATCACTAAAATGCTTATTTGGTTTTTTTGGTAATTGCCCTTATTTAAACCTTGATTCTTATCAATGGCAAAGTTGAGCCGGAATAACAAAACTGATGAATTACGGTAGAGACGGCTGTTCATAGTTCAATATAACCGTATTACAAAATGTAGAAATTCCCTAGAATTCACTGAATCAAATTTAGAACAAAGAATAATCAATTTTATTTCTGGCTGTTTCTCTGTTAATTTTCCGTTTTTTTAAAGGAATTTGACACTCAAAAAGATGTGGCCGCCGTCTCCGAAGTTGCTGCTCAAATCAATGCTCAAATCGAAAAACGCCGTGTTCGCAAGAAGAAAAGTCAAAAGACGAAATACACTGGAGCCGAATAATTTTTGTTTTATTACAATGCTTAAATTTTCTTGAATTTATCACATTTTTAACCAATTTTTCCGTTGTTATTGTTGATTTGTTTTTTTTTAAATTTCCAATAAAAAATGGTCCAAAACTATGTCATTATAAGCAGTGATTGCAGAAAATATGTCGGGACGCCAACTATATTTATTACTTCTTTGCGAATATGTTAGTGAAACCGCCACAGACAACGTAATTTCTCAAATGCCGATATTTTCACTCGATCAAGCTCGCAAATTGCAGATTCCGGCGACTCCAATATCAAAGCTTGAGATTGAGTGTAACTATTGAAATTAATTAAAATTAACATGAACACCGCATAAAAATATGTTTATCTCAATGATACGCATATTTGTTGTATCAAAGTACCACAATGCTGTCGCCGATGCTCGGATAAATGGAACAAACGCAATATTCCATCTCCATGTGTTAAAGTTAAAAATAGAAAATATTCTAGCAAAATAATTATTTTACCGTGAAACTTTATTAGACTTGCCTCATCATTTGTATTGCCTCTCTAATAGTATTGCCCTAAAACGAAGCTTTTAAAAATAATATTGCCCTCCCCCCGTTAAGTGCAATTCCCCTCTATTGGTATTGAGTTAAAAAGGGCAAGTCGAATTCAGGTTTTATGGTATTTATTGTATCAATAATCGATAGGACCTCCATTCAGACGAGTAAGATGGGCAATTCGAGAATTCATTGAGATATAAAGAGCTTCGATTAGATTCTGGTCAACTTTGTGCAAAGCAGCGATATTGGCATTTTTGAAGTCTTCAACATTTCGATAAGTCTTTCCATCGTCATAAATTTAGTGCACCATGAGCCCAAAAAGTTTTCAATTATGTTCTAGCTGGGGAACAGGATCGCCGGGTCAAAGCAGGAATTTCTCGATGACTAAGCCAAGATATGGTGCGCTTTGTGCGATGAATTATCGTTCCATCTTGCACAAAAGTTAAAAAAAAATGGTAGAAGACATCTACGGAGATAGTCGAATCTTCTCATTTTTATCGATAAAAAGCAAGATTTAACTTTTCCGATCGAACGATCGAACCGCAGCGAAGCCTTACAGCCTCCACTTTTGAAGTTGCGACAAGATTAACGAAGTTCTTTTCGTAGATTGTGCCATTAACGGCGATAACTGTTTCGACCTTCACAATTAATGATTTTCTTGTCAGAAAAGATGGCCTGAAAACTTTAAACTCACTAACCCAGAACTCAAAAGTTATTACCTCTTTCCAATCAGTTTTTTGACTAGATGCAACAAAATAAATTTGTTTTTAATCATGTTCTGCTGTTTTAGTACCGTCATTTACCGAATTGAAAGCTTTTCGAAGAATTAATCGCTGATCTCTCTCGCTGAGTATTTTTGGATGTCTTGGGGGATTTTTTCGTTTTGTCTTCATTTCTGCGAGTCCTCAAATAATGAAATATCTCATCTTCTTCGTCTTTTTCAGGCTTACGTGACAATGATTTCATAAACTTTCAGAATGCTCACTAGATATTTCCGACTCCCATCGATCTCTCAACTTAGATTTCTGGTGCAAACTGTGCACATCGAAGAGGAGTATTATGAAGAAATCGATTATTTATCAAATTGCCCAAAAGGACCAGAAAAAAAGAAAATTCAACAGACGCTGGAGTTCAACAAGCCTCCTTCTCTAGCAGAAGGCGTGGATTTTGTGGGAACCATTGTTGGTGCGCTGCACGACCAGAGAGCAAAAGATGTGCTTGTTATGAAGACGGAAGAGAAGGAAATGACACCATATACACACAAGGTATACTTCATTTGTTGAAAATTCTTATAAAAGGACACACTCTTTATGGGAAAATGTGTCTTATTGAAGCAATTTGCCTTTCTATGATTTACATTGGTTCCATATCCAGATAGTGTGTTCTGCATTCAACTCTCGCCAAGCAGCTGCGATATCTGAAAATCTTCGTACTCTTCTAAAAATGGACGCGTTTTCTAATGGCTCACTGTCACATGTGAAGAAGAGCACAAAACGAAGCAATGGATGGTATGTGAGCGATATCAATCAAATTCAGGTGAGAATTCTGAAACAAAAGAAAATAACTTTTGAAAATTGTTTTATTCATTACTCGTTTCAAAAATGTTTTAAAAACGTAGATATGAATTCTGTAGTTGTTACTTACTTGCCTAGACTACTTATAGTTAGTGGATCCGTTAATAGCTTGTGTGGGCGCTGATCGCAGCGAACCATGCCTTGCGATCTTGAGCGATTGTGGTCCTAGAAGTAATCAGTTGTTTTTCTCGATATATAGAGACTTCTTTTCGTAGTGAGTCGTTCCATCTCATGGGACGCCGTCCGGCAGGTCGTTTTTGTTTTCGAGTAATCCATTCTTGTATCAGTGTTGTCCATTTTCCGTCTGTTCTTCGCATTCCGACCCATCCTATGTTTTTCATTTTGAAGTAGTTAAGTGAGTCCGTGACTTGCAAGATTTTTCGAATGTCTTCGCGGTGGAAGTCTCGTCTCGTTGGCGCCACGTTTCAGATCCGTATGTGAAGAACGACAGTGTCGAAAAGTTGTCGAAAAGTTCGAATTCAGAAGCAGGTGAGAGCGTTGGTGGTGTTTTTGATGTTGTTGAACGCTACCCGTCTTTTGCTATAAGTTTTGGCTCCAAATCATCACAATGGATCATCCAGAAGTTCGTGGGCCGTTTGCCAATGGGTGGGATTCCTGCCATCGGCCCGTATTCCTGGCGTACGAGCAAAGGTTTATTGTAGAAGACAAAAACAATAAAACAGCTCGCTTCAGCTATAGTGATTCAAAAGGAGAGGGAGAACAACGGAACAGATCAATTTGGTTTTGGTCTCCCCCACGTCGATGGAGCTCGCGCGTCTTTAGCTGATAATTTGCTTAAAATCTAGTTCGTGATTTTCTTGTCATAATTAAAAAGGGCTGCAGAGGCCCGAAAACTGTTAGGTTCAGCGAGAAGCCTTCGTAATTTTTTTGAATTTTTTTCGTAACAAACTTTATTCAAAGAAAACGAGATTCAATGCTTCTAATGGGGTTATTCATGAAAAGCACAAAAAGCATTTTAATGCAAAAAAAAATGCATTTTTTTGCATTAAAATGCAATCGTGAATAATATTAAAGTGGCATTTTTTGCATTAAAATGCAATTGGGCTTTTCATGAATAACCCCATAATAAATTTCACTGTCGTGGTCTTTAGACGGCCATAATAAACTGAGAGTCGTGCGCCTATCGATTCCAAGATGCACTTTTTTAAACTTCGAACACTCGACATCGACGGAGCTGTGCTAGTGATGTAGTTGGCTCGGCGCTAAAGAAACAACGAATAGCTAAAGTGATAACTGGAAGATTATTTTTAGTCTCAATACATTGAGAGTCGCATTCGCATATTCAATATCGAAAGTGTAGGAGCAGAACCGCAATACTTCTGAATCGACTAGATCGGAATGTCTCTTCTGAAGCCTAAGATGACGAGAAATATCCTATGATCCGTGCGAAATGCCATTTTTCGTTCATAGTTGTATCGCTTGATGCCTCGGAGGCCGCAACGTTTATTGGTTAAATTATAAAACTGCGAAATTGTGTTTCCGGACCAAAAACATTTCGACCTTGACGCGAAATTCACTTCGAAAAACCATCACCCAAGTTCGCAAGAAATGGTTAGCTGTGATCGACTAAGTAAACTGATCTTTCTGGATATTTCTGAAATCTGTTTATTCTGTTTATTATGTTGTTTAACAATTTCCCGACATATAGCTGAATGCTCCCCATGTCGATGGCTGCTGTTCCGTCCAATGCGACTATAGTTTTTTCCACAACTTGCCTAAAAATTGCTTGCCCTCCTTTGATCCCAAACTCGGAGATGTTGAGCATCTTTTTGAATTGTTCTCACTATTTCACCGGATTTTGGCTCCCCCATTTAATATTTTCCATGTCATTGGTAATTCGTTCCCTTATATAAATATGAGAGTTCCTACTTTTAGGTGCACATAATGAGCGAGGACTGTCGTGAGAAATACGATCTGGAGACTATTTGGGCGGGAGATGACTGCATTTTGGAGGAGATTGAAAAGGAGAAACGGAGGATTTTTTTACCACCGATAAGATCGTAATTTTGAATATAAATAGTTAAATAGTCCTTTTTCTTTCTTTCCCTGTTTCAGTTTGTTGTTATAAGCTGGGAAAAAGGAATCCAATAAAAAATAGATGGTGTTTAAGCATTATTTCTAAGACATTCAATTGAGCAGATTCAAATCAACAGATTTAGCAGATGCATTGAGCCATCCATCGAGAACCTGGGCAATCTTCTTGCGCGCATCCGTCAAATAGGAACTGTCAAGGGTAGAAGATGCGTACATATCAGCGCAATGGGCGGTGCCTAAATATTTTAGGTTTTTTCATTATTGAGGAAAATATTTTGGTAACAAAAGATTGTTGTTTCAACCCGCTGAAAATGGGAGTCAAAAGCTCGCGGCCTGAGACACCGTTCCAGTGAAAACAGACCGTCGGCCTCCACCGATCAGATAAAGAATCTGCGCCATTGAGCATTTCTCACAGCTATGATTGGTCAAGCCGCGAAAAAAGGAATAAAGGAAATCGGACATTGACTTGTATGCCCATGGCTAATCAACTACTCACCATTAATAACAACTGGTACAATACCAGTGTTATTGCTTGTCAATTTTCCAAGTGCATGCCATGGATCGATATCACCATTTGGCAGCAAAATGCGGGACGTGTCCAAATTGTTCCTCCCTCCATAATACTGATTAGTGTAGTCTACAGCAGTTTGCACTTCTTGACTATTATAAGCTGCACCATAGATAGCAGTGCACTCGTCAATGTAATACTGAGCCGGCAAGTTGTTAGCGCCTCCGAAAAACGGGCCAGCGGTGGCTGACGCAGTTGATTGGTAGTAGCCGAATTCAGTGCATGTCTGCCATACCCAGGCGCGGTCTGACTGACTCTCTCCGTATGTTTCGTCCTTCATAAAGTTAATGAATTCGTTGTAATCGATATCATTGCATCCAGTGTCAAGATTGACTATGTTGAAATAATCGTTCACTTGTTTCATCTTTTGAAGCGTTGTCGTCTTCGTGTTAAGGTGATAACGGCAGATGGCATGAGAGATGGTCAACTGGGTGGCGAAGTTTCCAGCGGAATCTCCAGAATACTGAACGATTTCCATGTATGGGGAATAGACGGTCTCCCAAAAGTATTTGAGGGATTTATCATCAGTCTTGATGCCTTGGCAGAGGCTGCAAAAGAATGCCGTGAAAACAGTACAGTAAGCTGATAATCGAGACAGTGGGGATCCGCCGAGAACGGAACTCTGCTCACTGATCATAGTGAGCATTCTAATCCCTTCTAGAATCGTTCCATTCCGGAATACTTCTGTCGCGAAGCTCAGTGACATTTTACAAAATGAAGCTGACAGTTTCCCTGTTGTGAAATGCCACGAAACAACGGCATTTAATTCGGGGGGGGGGTGGGTACAATGATTTGGGGGTACCAAGTTCATGACATTAAATCTGTTTTTGAGTCATTGCTCAGATCTCAAAGCAAAAATCGTGTTCCGGAGTTCAATATGAGTACTGACTCATCCAATTATTTGTCTCCCCAAGTACCACGAATTGCAAAAAGACAGAAGAAGCGTCCCCGAATCATGAACTTGGTACCCCCGAATCGTTTGTACCCCGTTGTACCCCCGAATCATTTTACGCGAATTACCGAATTAAATGCCACGTAACAACTGTCCAGATGGTAGACTTACTGAAAAGTAGTCTTGAGTTGTTTACGTCCATCAGCAGTCTTAAGAAGAGAAGCGACCAAATTGAATCCCTGAGTTACACTATCCGCACATGCGGTTGAGTTACGAGTAATAGAGTTCTGTACAACCTCGAGGTACTCTGAAAACCAAACGTCACCCTTTTCAAACGACGTCCGTTACTAACCCTTAAAATCAACCTCAGCTTGAACTGGTCCACTGGATCCAACAGCTGCGTATACCAATTCTGGATGTTTGACACGAGTCCAGGCAGCCAAGGCGCCAGAATAGGATCCTCCAAAAGTGACCCATTTGGCATTGGCCAATTGTGGATATTTAGCCGTCATCGATCTGATGAACGCAGCGGCGTCTTCGATGGCTTGTGCCGAGGAAAGGTACTTCAAGTTGGAGACGGACATGTCTCTGGAAATACAGAAATCATGATAAAAAGGCTTTGAAGTCGCTATGATACCGCAGCTGAAACTGCTCATCTACTAAGTCTGGGCCGTTTTTATGCAAAGGAGATTTTAAGAAAAAAACAATTATTTTTCTATTTTTTCGATTTTGCGCCACATAAATAATGAACACAAAACTAAGAGAGACAGCAACATCGAGTTTTCGCCTGAATTTCTAAACCACCGTTACCTGGTTGGCTTAGTCTCTCCGTAAAATCTGTGCTCAATGTCGAAAACCCACGCTCCCTGTTCAGCGGCCAAGCTGGTGATCTCGAGTCCCGCTGAAATAGCTTAAAGCATTAACTGTCCCCTACACCGACGAGCACTTAAGAAGCAATTTATAGAACTTCTAAAGCAACTCGTGTCAAAAACGGGTTCTCAAATTCGAAGAAAACATACGGTAGGAGACCCAGAAGCTGGACTCGGGGCCCTCTCCTCCCAGCATCAGGAATGCTGGTCCGCCGTCTTTGTACCATTGGTTGTTATGCCAGTATCTTTGTTGAAATGTCTGTCCAGTTGAATTAAAATGATCGAGAACTTGAGTGTACGTGGAAGAGACGACACTATCGAAATTGATCATGTGGGACACGGTAGACAGCTGAAATCCATATCATATCAATACCCAATCTGCCTGTCTGTTTCATTGTTCTTTTATTCGTTTTAGTCTGATCAGAGAAGGGCGGAATTCCGGATTCCGCCGTTTTTTTCATTCCGTCTTACGGATTCCAGATTCCGTGAAAAAAATATTTTTTTCCGTTTTCCGTTTTCCGGATTCCGCGATATGGCGTTTTTATTCCGTTTTAATTCTTTATTCTCAATTGTTGTGAAAAGTATACTTTTTTAAACTCCCGCAGAAATTTTTGCGAACAGAGCGCATTTACATCGTAAATATTCCCTCATTAATGGTTAAAATTCCGTTTTCCGCATTCCGCCGTTTTTTAAATTCCGTTTTCCGGATTCCAGATTCCGTAAAAAAATATTTTTTCCGTTTTCCGTTTTCCGCATTCAGAGTTTCCAAAATCCAATTCCGCCCTGCTCTCGGTCTGATACACGTAGCACCAGAGACAAACTTGCTATCATACACCCCCCCCCCCCCGCTCCGCCCGTCTGATTCCGTTTCCCGTTACAGCAAATTGCGTTGACAGTTACGCAATGGCAAATGGTTTTTCACCGGGCGCCGAATCGAATTCTCAACGTTTTTTTACGTTCTTGTTTCTCAATTGAGGAGGCTTCGCAATATGCTGCGTACACGTGACGCAGCTATTGCGTCACAACGTATTCTCAAAAAGTTTAATGTAAAGAAGAACGAATATTGAAGAGAACTCCGTCATACAACTGCTGAAAGTTGGAAATGCATACTGTAGCAATAAAATATTCCAAAGTTTCCCCTGGGAAAATTAACTTTTTTGATTAAGGCTTCCACGAAAGACGAAATAAGACCGTCTCGCCTCGTCTTGGATTCGTCTGACCCAGATATATGTAGACATTGTGTTGGTACACATGCACAACTTTTTTATTGCGTAAGACGAATGCAAGACGAACTGAAAGACGAATGAAGAAGAAACGAAAGGCGACTTTTTGTTTTCGTCTTTCGTGGAAGCCTTATGTTTTACAGCCTCTATGACGGCTCACTTCGGCAGCACATTCTAGGGAACTTTTATTATATTTAACACTTATGTATTACGGTCATTTTGCTCCCCGCCCCCTTAAAGTACTCTCATGAATTTCCATAGGGATCGGCTTGCATTTACGGTCCTCCACGCTGAAATTCTCAGCTTGAAGAGAAAGCAAAAACGAGAACGCTCAGCGTCAGAGAGTGAGAGATACCCAAAAGTTCACTGTCGGATAGATCTTGAAGTGGCCGCTCTCTGAGAACGGATTCGTCGAGAACCAGCGCCGTTACGCAATTCATCGGTCCAACGAATATCCAAAACTAAGCCGAAGATGATTCGATATTGTGTGCAAACTCTTCCAATCTTTCCGAGAAACAAATGCAGGAAAAAGTTAAAAAAATGGATGACACCTCGTTCTGGAACGCATCTGTCGAAGGATTCCTTGTTGTCCGAGCTGAGCGCCAATCCGTAATCCATCGAAATATTTCAGAGTCTGATAAGAACATGCTTGCTGACACATCTTCTTCACAATTGCGGTTTTCCATGGAAATTCCGTCTTATTTTCGTAGATGTAGGCGCGAACTTGAATCTAGCGTCGAGTCTGAACCTTGAGCATTTAAAAACGACGTTGGTCTGCCAAAGCAAGGTGAGGGTTGGTGCTTCTCCCCTTTTTTCATAATCAGTTATTTCGCTTCCTATCACTGGTTCTGAAACGGAAAGTGAAGCTGAAATTTGCAAAGCGGTAAGCGCGCTCTGACGGTTAAGATATCTATGTCCACGAGTTAATGTCGTAATGGAACAGAATAAAATTAGGAGTGAGTTTCGTATATTGAGGAGCATGAATGGAGCAGTTCTAGTAGGTTAAGCAAAAAGTTTTCATAATTTTATACATTTTTTCTCGAAACAAAATATATTCAAAGAAAACGAGATTCAATGAGTGATATATTCACAAGTAGTATTTATGATTTCTTGCCAACGCCATGGAAGTTGAGCGATTCCATTCGCTTAGAATTCGGGAGACTGGGAGGCGAAGAAGTCGTCGAACCACTCTCAACATCCTTGGAACTTCTGCCCGTCAAGGTGATTCTGCAGGGAACGAAAGTCTGTTGAATACGGTGGGTGACACAAGGAACCTGGACTCTGATCTTCTTGAGCTTCTGGCGGGTCTTCAAAACGGTGTGGAGTTTTGCATTGTCAAGTAGCATCAGTAAGTTGTAAGTTTTTGGGCGATGTAATCGATGATTCTGAACCAATTTTTCTATTTGAGTGCAGTATCGGTCCATCTGCAAGATGCTTCCGAAAGATTCCGCCTTTACTCCACCAAATCGACAGCATCACTTTTTTCTCGTAAAATTCTCCTTTGAGGTCCGTTGTATTGGTTTCTTTGGCCAGGATCCATTGTCATTTTCTAGAATGATTGAACACCGATTTTTGGTCGCCAGCGATAATATTCATAATCCAATCGGTCGTTCGTTTCATAGTGAGCAGAGAAGTGCCAGGTCACAACCCTATTGTTTTTGTGAATCCATCAAAAAGTGAGGAACGAGTTGACCTCCAGATTCAAGAAGATGATCAATGATAGTTCTTTAAGGATGCTTGAGAGTCACCGCAAGTTTGAGTGACTTCTTCCAGCGCTCTCGTTATATCCGCGTCAAAATCCACAAGTCGACGACAGGATGTCATAGATCGTAATTCTCTTCGGAAATTTTTTTGAATCAAAACTTGATTGTAGTGTAGAAGACAGAGATCTCGCCTAACACGGCACACAAGTTATGAGAAGCTTTGCTGCATTTGCGACTTTGGAGCTACCTCGAAGTTTGTCAGGGGTGTTAAGCATCCATAATGAGCACTAAAAATATTAAAAAAAAACAGAATCAGAAAAAAAAATTAATTAAAACTGCGAAATTACGAAACAAAAACAATTAGGAAGACTTTTCGCTGAACCTAATGATGTTTGGTCAAAGCATCTTAAAGAGGCTACATCGTATTTTCGATTCGTCCGTCTTTAGGACGGGCCTTGCAGATTAGAGGTCAATGATCAAGAATGCAATCCATCGAACTCTAATATCTGCATTTTGGGAACAGTTGGTGTGTTCTGCTTTTGAAAAGATTTTGAACTCAACACCTGAAAACAATGAAAGTATATTAAGAGTACTCACCGGTGGTGTCTTCTTCATGCCGCCACGTGGTCGGCCACGAATCATGTTACGACGGACACGCGGCTCATTGGACGGAGCAGCGAGCGTGTGGCTCAGCACACATGCTGAAAAAAAAGTTCAGATGGAAAAGGCTCGTTTTTTAAAATCTTTTTTCCCTGATTTCGAAAGCCTACCTGCCAACAAAACAGCAACAAAATTCCTCATTTGCTCGCTTGATTCAATTAGTTTTTACAAAAAAAAACAAGTGAAGGAAGTGAAATAAAAATGGAATTTTCATTGTGTGATAAGCCTTTTAAAGAACAGTTTCTTATCATTTGTCATTGTTTGATTTATCATGCAGATTGCTGATTAAGGCCTCTGAATTCCGTTTTCAGCGGTTGCCGATAATGACAATTTCAAGGAAAGTGCAGTCGAAGCAAACCGAGAAATTGAATGATCAACTTGAAAGTACAGTGCCGGCCATAAAGGTAACATATTATGGTTTTTCGACAATAACTCATTCGATATAGAACGAATTAATCTGATTTTTCAACAGTTTCTTTATCAAGCAACAATGTATCAGCTAAGAACATTTGGATTTGTGGGACTAATAAATACTGGAGTAAATTGAAAAAGATCGAAAACAACAAAAACCCATATTTCTTCAATGAAACTTCGTGCTCTTAGAAATTGTTCTATCTGCGAGATTTCAATGTTTTGTGGGAAAACCAAAATCAGAGATCGTGGAGTCCCCGATTGATGGTACTTTGAGAACGTTCAAGCTTGTTTGCAGGACACCTACTCAACTGACGGGGTGTTCTTTCACCAGTGCCAGTAGCTCGTCTTCATCAACGTTCGTTATGTGGAGAATCTTTGAATTTCACATCCCACTTCTGAATTTTAGAAACCAATAATGCCAGTGCCAGTGCCAGTGCCAGTGCCATCAAATTATCGATCCAATCCGCAGCTGGTATCGTCGAAGAGCCAGGACAATGCTCATGCAAAATAATCAGGCGGGACTTTCTCTAGCGATAGTTGAAGAGGAAAGTTGTTTGAAGTAGCCATTGAGTTGATAATTTTTTTGAAAATAGCACCTCATGTACCCCAAACATGGATTGTTCTAGAAGCTTCTCGAAGTTTCTAGAGAAAAAAAGAAAAAAAAAGAAAAAGTGATTAAAAGCATTTGACTGGACCTAATATAATAATTTTTTCAACTGGGATTATAAGATACTTCCAGCAAAATTTTTTCAGAGAACGCGCCTTTTTCAGATCACATCCATCAAACTTACTATCTCGAAAGCCACGCGCCGCATATTTGCTGGCCAATTGTTGTCTTTGGTTATACTTTTCGTAGTATTCTAAATTCTGCTGAAACGAGCCGAAAGAAGCATCTTTCTTGGAGGTACTGTAAATTTATATGTACAACAGTTTCGCATTAATTCAAGTTGCTAGATATCCTAAGATCGTCCCTAACCCTGATGCTCCGAGATTCATGGCGATAAACGAAACGGAACGGGTCGCCAAATGCATTGTGTATGAAAATATATGAATAACCCAGTTTATATATTTCATACTCCTGAAAAGACCTTGGTTTATTTAGTGTTGTTTTGTTATCCTATCCATAATTGTAAAGGCGCATACTTTCAGCTGTAATATCTCGGCCCAAAACGAAGGGACGTATATTTAACATTGTTTTTCTTCTCCAAGAATCGTCCTTCCTAAACCCCTTTTTTGTTCCTAATTACTTTATCTTAACCCTTTATATTTTTCTCTTTGTTATTTTCAATAAACGGTTTAATTACCCAAGTTTGAGATCTTCCTCGCCGTACAACAACAACGTCAAAAGGAAAGAAAGATAAACTCCACGCTAGGAGTTCATACACATTGTCACCATCGATAACGTCCTTCAATCTTTTAGATCCACACGTGACATCGGGCCCTCACCAGGCCGTCTATGGACCTGAATCCTTTTGCTTGAGAAAGGTCGCAAACTGAGGATGTCGACGAGTTTTGTGAAGTTCTGCTTCGATGATGGCTGCCAAAGCGATACAGGCGAAATTCGCGAGGTCCATATACAGGTGCAGCCCTTCTACAGTCCGTATGTCCCATATATGGTCCATGTATAATTCGTATTCCATTTGTAGCGGTTTACCGGCAAGACACGGACTACATGCGGGTCGACGAACCAAGCACGTTTCACCTGTGCCTACAGTTTTGGGTCGACGAGGTGTACTCTGATACTACGCTTCTGATCCGATGCCCATTTGCTCCATGCATTTCGATTTACACTTTTATGATACAACTCACCGACACCTACAATTTCCGACGTTTTTGAAGTAGTCATTTTCAATTTAACCCGAGATAGAGTACCGTGCAAAAGTATACGAACCGGGGTGATTTTTACCGAAACTCGATTTCAGATGATCCTATCGACCCCAAAGTTTTAGGAATTGAGGACAACGCTTAAAAATGAGTTTTAATAACAAAAGAACACATTTACTCAAAACATTTTTTTATTTAAAAAATTGAAAAAATGGATATTTTGATTATTAATATTGATGGGAAGAAAAAACAAAAATGACAAGTTAAAAATCGGGGGAAATGATACGAAATGATTAAATTAACTTAATACTTGGTCGCCATGCCTTTGGCTTTGATAACGGCCTCACATCTTCTTGGCATCGAGTCCATCAAGTTCATCAGCGTCTGAAGTGGGATTTTGGTCCATTCTTCCTTGAATTTCTCAAATTTTTCGGTACAATGTTTTGCTTTTCTGGCTTTTAAACGTCTGCCAAGGACTTCCCAGAGATGCTCAATGGAATTCAGGTCAATGTGATTCAGTTTGCCTTGGCCAGGTTGACTTGACGCTGTGCGAACCAATCCTTGAAAAAGAGAGAAGAGTGTTTCGGATCGTTGTCTTGTTGGAACAACCAACCAGGCTGAAACGGGCGCCCGTTTCAGCCCACACCTGAAGTATGCCGCAAGGCTATAAGAAGATATCACTTTTTAAATACATTTTCGTCACGTTAGCAATGAAAACCATTAAAATAGAGCATTTTCAGTCAAAAAATATCAAGCTGTTTTCAAGTTTTCAATCCGATTTAGCCAATTTCGCGCATTTCTAAAGAGTTAAGCCGTTGTTCCCCTCATTTTTTCTGGTTTTACGATGATTTTACATGGAATGCCGAAGATCAGAATAGTTAAGAGCCTCGGTGATAAAAAGTTTTACAATTTTCAGGAATTATCAGCCAAAATTTGACTATTTTGACGTGAAATCTGAGGTTTAAGGTTGAGTTTTCAACCTTGTCCCAAATTTTAAGTTTGTTGAACTATTTTCAGCATTTTCAGCGTACTCTTTTCAGATTCTGTGAATAACACCATCGGAAGTCATCAACTGGCTACTTTTAAAAATTACAGACATTTTCAGCCTAAATTTGCAGTCAGCTGCTTGTTCTTTACATTTTCAGAACTTCAGAATCTATGACGGTCATTCGACCGACCCAATTCGCCTTTATTCTTCTCACTTCTTCCAAAGAAAAGGCGACGTCGAGAACATATATGGCGGTCTGCCCTCGCATTCCAGTGTATCCGGCTGTCTCAAGTGTCCGCACTCCTTCTTTTCTAGACTCTTCTCCTCGCTGAAGAGCACAATACCGTGCTCCTCCTCCTTCTCCTTCTCCGCCGCCGCCGCCGCCGCCGTGCTCACTTGACTCCTTCTTCTTCCACCACCGTTTCCATTTTCTTCTTATTTCCGTTCTTCGCAAACACTTTGGCCATCACGCCGCCTTCGGGAGTTGCGCGCATCTGCATTCTGTCGAGCTCCCGCGTTTCCTATTCAACTCGTTGCAGGCAAGTGAAGAGTTTGATACGGATTCTGATGCTGTCTGATGGTCTGAAGTCAGAAAACGATCAGGTCGGTGAATCCGATTCTTGAAAATTCAACCAACCAGCTGAATTTTTTTCAAGGAAAGCCAGTTGTGCACTTTCGAAATAAGCTGTAAAAAGGTTTAAATTTGAAAATTGACTTCTTTAAAATAGTAAAATCACCGAATTCTCTTGTCTCCTCACAGCCACATGCAGCTCTCATAATCAATGTCAATGGAGGTTAAAATCTATAAAACTTCGCCGTCATATTTTTATTTTATCTTCACACTGATTCCGCGTCGATCCCATCGAAATTCGGCTGCTTTCGGCTGAAAAGAAATCAAATTTAAGATCTTACTTGTTGAGTGATTTTTACAAATTTCGAGCTTCATTTCAACTACCAACAGTTCTCCTAAAGATCCTAACAGATACTTGTTTTCCATCGCGTTTCTAAGGGATTGTTAAGGAATTTAACTCGCTATTGATTTTCGATGGCAAAACGGCAAAAATCTTCATTTCTTTCTTTTGCTAAATTTCGTAGTATTTACTGTAAAGAATTTATAAAATAAATATAAAATATATAAAATCATTGGTCGAACAAATTGTTTAGCACAAGATATATTATATATTAATATGTCATAATCTTGTTAAAGTGCGCTTATAATATAATTTGACTAACGGTTATTAATTAAGCATTTAAGCGATTCAATTATTACAAGAACAGTTCCTTAAAATGTTTCGAAAAAGGAATTTGGATAGAAGAATTTTTATTTAAAAACGATAGAGAATTACGGTATATTTTAAAGGCGCATAATCAATATTTGTTTTGTATCTCGGCCGGATTTTGTTTTCGAAATTAGACTTTCTAAATTTGAAACTGCAGCGAATTCCTCATAATTTCGCAGCGGTTTCGCCGAGACAGTGGTCCTGATGTGAACGACGACTGCAAGCTTTCCTCCTTCCTCATTAAAACCCAATTTATCCCCTAGAAATCGCTGTGTTCATTTAAGTTATATATATTTATGCGAAAAAGTTGCAGCTAAGAAATATGTCGCGAAAACCTGTTACTCTGAAGCACTTTATACCATCTCCATTCGTATTTTAATCAAAAATAAGCATGAAATAATGCGGTGGCCTTTCCATCACTCACTCACTCAGACGCTTCCAAAGTCGAGTCGTCTTCGTTCGTCTTGCATTCGTCTTACGCAATAGAAAAGTTGTCAACACATTGTTTCAGACGAATTCAAGACGAAAAAGAAGATGAGACGAGGAGGCCTTAAAGCCTATAACGTAGCTGGCCCAACGATATCGCCGATTTGCGACCGTTTCCAAACTACAATTTCCATAGTACGCTCGCTCGGAATGCGTCTATGAATAGGAAGTAATGGACAAATTGCGCGTCTCGGTGTTTGCGGACCAGAAGTTACGGTACGGCCGTTGTACCGTTGTAGTCGCTAATCAAAAGAATATTTCGAATGCGATCAGAAATGAAGCATGCGCTGGCTGTCCACCAACTTCTTGTTTCTCTATTTTCAATCATTTTCCACCATCACGCTAATCGTTTTAATGGTTCTTTTACCCTATTTAGAACCGATTCCAACCGCGTCTCGAGCAACGGCGCGTCTATTTCGCCGAGCTGCCCACGGAGCTTCTCAGCACGCCCATGCCCAAGGGTATTCGCGTCTATCCCGCCAATTGAGTGCATTTTGAAATCTCTCGAATTCCTTGTTTCTTTATTCCCTCTTCTAATAATTTCATCAAATTTAACAGTTTTTGAGACATCTAAAGCCAGTTTATGTGATCAGGAATGGGTTGGCCATCATCTATGAACTATGAACTTTCCAGATCGGATCGTTTTGCGCAATATCTCATAGATTTTAAGAGCAGCTGCTCAGCGCTTAGACCGTTTGAGATGCCCAAAGCCAGTGCAGACTGCCGAAACGTCCATCTCCGCGCTAGCTCCCCCAAAGATTCGTCCCCGTTCTCCAATTCTAGCGACGTTCACATCCGACTACAGGACAGGGCAGCCACCTAGTTGTGCAATGTCTACATACTAATGAAGGTCTTCTTTCATTTCCATTATTCTCTCGCTTTTTTTCAGTTCTCAAGAAGGAAAGGAGGAGGAGGAGGAGTGGAAGGAGACCACCTGCGTCGCGATATGGTAACTGTTGCGTAACGCGTCGTTGTGTCATTTCGAGATTCGAATGCCGATTCCTGGTCAACTGGAATATGCAACAACTCGAGTGAAGAAGAGAATCGAAGTGCGATAGTACTTTCTCTGAAACTCCGAACCTCTCAGCTATGTCTCTTCCTGGGATTGGTGTATCCGTGTGCCGTGCTTCCTTGCAGAAACCTCCTTTCGTTTTTTTTCCAGTATATGCATTGAATAGAATCTAGAATCTAGAAAAACGTTAAAATTAGAAAGTTAAAAGTTTGTGCAACACGGTTACAATGACAAGAATTGAACTATTGAATGCTCATTTCTTGAGCCGCTGTTTCTGCTACAGACCCAAAAGCAAGGGAGCTTCAGCGCAATCCGCCATATGGATTTTCGACGAAAAGAACGAAACACCGAGAAAAAAGCCAACCAAAGTGCAATTATACGTTGAATTCGATTGAGTAACTAACGGAGGATGAGTAGCCGTCGGCCGTTCATCCAGTTTTAATTCGATTCGTCACGCAACAAAAACGTACCTTTCTCCCCCCCCCCCCTCTCCCATTTTCGCCATTTCCCCGCCCGCCTTTGACTTCTTTCGCCGATTATTAAGATGGCAGCGGTTTGTTCCTATTATGCAACTTCTTTAACCGTACTTGTTCAGTCTCCTTATTCTGGCTTCGTCAGATGACGTTGGATAGTTTCGAATTTCTGAGAAATCTTTCTTTTTTGTCACCTTTTGATTATGTTTTTTGTGGAAAAAACTCGCTTCCTCGTCTGCTCTATTCCCGAAGTCTAACAATTGGCGAAACTGTAATTTGTGTGACGGAGCTGAAAAGAAAATTCTGCTAGCACTGCTCTGCTCGCTGGTCCCCTGGCCGCTCCGAAGCGCCGTCCCTTCATCTCTGTTTCTCGTCGCTGCCGGCACGACGATCAGATCAGTGCTCTCATAAACATACTCTTTTCCATAAAGTGCTGCCCATTTACAAGTATTTCTGACCACTTTTTCTCCCATTTTTCTCGTCGGTCTCAGCGCAAAAACCCATTGAGAGGTTATGGTAGTCGGTGGGAACACATTAGGTGTTGAATGAAACTTGATAGAGCACGAGACAAGCGGATATGATGTAGACCGATGGACATCAGATGTAGTTATGTTTTTCACACAGATTCCACTGTAATCAAACTTTCTTTTTGGGACGATTTCAGTTAAAAAATCGTGAATCTCCCTAATAGAAGCACACGCGAATAATAAGCGTTTTTTAAACTGAAATCTTCGCCATGCCAATCATCTGGGTGCATCACAAGGCTTGACGACCGCTGTCCACCTTGTTGTTTGGATTGGAGAATCTCCTGAAATTGGGCGGGGAGCTTTCTTCTTTTCTTCTCTTCGATGCTTCATCTGCGGGAATAATGGAAACGGGCGCCCGCGGGCAGGTATACAGCTCGGTTTAAATTGAAAATTACTGCTCCATAAACATCGGAAATTGTAGATGTCGGCGTGTTGTATCACGCCACGATCATAAAACAGGACATTTTAAAGAGATTTTTCAGAGCAAATTTAGCGAATTTTCAAGGTTGTATTAAGATTCATTGCAACTAAATTGACGAATAACGCCGTCCCAAGGTCCCCCGCTCCCCCCGCTCGCCAGCCAGCCGCATCTCCCCATCTTTTGTAGCTTCCCTTTCGCATGTTTTTCCTTATTCAAATTATTCAAAAATGAGTTAATACGTACTCCTGGTCCTTGTATTCCTCCTTTCTTCTTTGGCAGTTCGCTCGTCTAAAAGCGTAATTGTCCATCCTACAGTAGCCCGTTTTCGGCTTAGCCAAACACTAGCCAAAAAGTTGAAAAGCGAGTGCGAAAAGGACTGTCGCTAACCGTATCGAGTACAAAAGTGAATGGCCGAGAGGAGGAGGATGAGGGGGGGAGGGATGGTTTGGCAGAGTGCTCCTTTAAAAAAGGAGGTAATTATGCGCAACAGAACATAACACACACCGTATTGTCTTGAGAGAAAGCGAGAAAAAGCAACGGATAATTAAAATTTGTAATAAAGGAGGGAGGCTAGCTGTAAGGAGAGTTGTAGGTCAACCGGAACCGAATGCCCTTTGACTCCTTTGTTGTTTAGGATTCTCTTATGGCAGCAATGTCTTTGAATCAGTTGTGCGGGCATTTCAAAATCTTGAATAACTACACAATCAATAGAAAAAAGTGAAGGAGATATCTGGAGTTTTATGTATTGATTTATTGATTGATGGGGGGGGGTGAGCAGCAGGTGGGTTATACGGACGGGCTGCATTATTTGCCCGTGTATCCGCCCGCCTAGTGTCGAAGAAATTGTCTGATTTTTCCAAAGACAAACACCGAATCCGCGAGATTCCTAGTGTTCTGCTCGGCAAAACTCCAAAAGTCTCTCACAAGTCTTGTGCTAGAATTCTCCAGACCCTTCTGAAAGTCGGCGACGACATCCTTAACTCAAGGAGAATAATAAGGAGCTGTCAGTTACACGATGCTCACCTCAATCTCAGATATAAAGGAAAGAAATCTTTAAGATTGAGAAAGAGAGAGAGGGAGAGAGAGAAGAGCTTTCAAATTCAGACGCCACTCCGTCTCCGTCCCCCCCTCTTCTTACTTGTTTTCCGTTGTCGGGCCGATTCGGAAGATAATAAGAATTGTTCGTGGTTTTCTTTCTGTTTTACAAATTCTTTGCACTGAGAATTCCAGAAGTGCTATTAACTGGTATTCCATTCAATAATTCAGTTTTCTACGCTTTAAACATGTGCTGAAATGAGCAGACAACAGTGAGGAAAACGCTGAAACGCAGTCTGAAAGTTTCAGGTAAAGGAAATTGGATAGCTCAAGCCTATTTTCTAGCTTCATCTTTTAAACTGCTCGGCGAGCAAAACTTTGGAGAAATGTGTTCTGGCAGCCAATTTGTGTTGAAATAGATATCTTCAAAGAAATGATAGATTTCTGAAAGATAACTTCTCGATGAGCTGCAATGAGAATCCCTCACGAACAGAGCGGATCTTGTCGAAAATGAAGCGCATAAGGTCGTCAGATTCCCGCGCTCTTCTCCCCGTATTTGTCTAATTGTTGTCCTTCATTCTGCTCCGTTAGCACATCTGCCTTCTCCTCCTCTTCCTCCACAAAGATAAGTCAATATTCCGTCGTGCGGGCGGAAGGCAGCTTCCATGTATTCCGAAAATTCTTGCTAATAAACTGCATCGAATAGAAGCGAGCAGACTATTACGGTAGTTCGTCCGGCTCCTTCTTTTTGTCTCAGAAAGCAGCGCGCTGCAAAGATGAAAGGAAACGATGGGCTAATTTGGCGGGGAAAAGATGATGATGGATAACTTATTTCGATGAATAACTTATCAAATTGTTTTCATGAGCCGAGGGTTTCTGCGTGACGTCTTCAGCTCAACAGCTCACTTCCCTCCGTAACTGGTAGGCATTGCGGTTCGTCCGGTTTCTTCATTATTAGTTTGACTAGCTACCACCACATACCATTTTTGAAATAAACGGGGGGGGTGAGCGGGCGAGCAGGGGGATGATTCCTATATTTGTTCTTTGCACTTGTGAAGTGGACTGGCACCGGCTGGTTGGTGACTCGTAACTTCCTTCAAATTCCTTATTTCATTCTTAAGAAATCGATCGTCACATTTTTAATAAAAGAGGAAATAAAACGTTGTGTTAATTTGCTCTACGGCACTGTATCAAAATCGGGAGGGCCGCCGCGGGAAACTCATCCATTTGGGTTAAAACCAGACAAGGGCGGAATTCCGGATTCCGCCGTTTTTTTCATTCCGTTTTCCGGATTCCGTGAGAAATTTTTTTCCGTTTTCCAGATTCCGAGTTCCCAAAATCCAATTCCGCCCAACTATGAGTTTTAATACTTTATTCAAAATTGTTGTGAAAAATATTTGAACTCACGCATAAATTTTTGCGAATAGAGCTCATTTACATCATTTGATTCCCTCATTAATGGTTAAAATTCCGTTTTCCGCATTCCGCATTCCGCCGTTTTTTACATTCCTTTTTCCGGATTCCAGATTCCGTTAAAAAAATTTTTTTCCGTTTTCCGGATTCCGGATTCCATGTTCCCAAAATCCGATTCCGCCCTACTCTGGTTAAAACCAAATGTATTTTGTTGTTAAATTTTTGCTGTTTTTTCGTTTTTTTTTCTTAATTAAAACGGTAATCTGCGTGAATTGTATCGTGTTCTTCAGTGAATAATGTGCCTTGGAAAACCGACGGAAACGGATAGACTGTCAAGTAAAGGAGAAAAAACAAGACCAAGTCACCGGAAAGTCGCCCGTAATACAAATACCAGAAAAACGCGCATAAAGCCCTGCAGAAAACTACTAAAAATGGTCGCTTTTCCCGAATTTCAACTAGTGCAGTAGAGCGAAGTTAAACCCGTTTTTCCGTTTACTTTTTCAATATAACTCCACAAATGTAGGTCAAGGTTTGGCAGAGAGCTCTTAGTCGGTTAACGGTTTCACAATTCTAGACCAATTTACCGAAAAGTGTAGTACAAACTATAGCCAAAGCTGGAACAACGCTTTTGCACGTTTGCCCAGATTCCCTAGTATTTCCGGCAACTAAAAGGATATCCAACAAACCTCAAAATTTCAAAATAGCAAGACTAGACGGTCTGAAACTGTCGACGTGGTTTGATAATAATAATTCTTCAAGTGATGCGTCGTTGGAATTGTTTTCTATCGGTAGGAATTCAGTAGAACTCGTCGAAATCTTCTATTAGAGGTCTTTTCGCTGCTCTTTTCAATAATTTCAGTTTTGAAGGAAGATGGTTCCCGACACTTTTGTGAAAATCCTCCAAAGCTTCAACCGCTACCAGCCGCTCCATTACCACTGCATTACTATAAGTAAGCTCCGGGAATATTCCGTTGTTTTCTTATCGACGCGACTTCGGCGAGTTTCTTGCAACATGCAGTATGACAGTATGGTTTTGACGCTTCTGCACCAGAGAATGGCGGAATTCCGGATTTTTTTTTCATTCCGTCTTCCGGATTCCAGATTCCGTGAAAAAATTTTTTCCGGATTCCGGGTTCCCAAAATCCAATTCCGCCCTACTCTGTTCTGCACCACTTTTAAGGAGAAGCTGTAGATATAAAGTGGAATGCGGACTCTAATAAAAGGTCTTCAAGAAAAGAGAGACAAGCCGAATTTCTGTAAGCAGGCCGCCCACAAGTAGAAGGAAAACGCGCAGAGGTTCTGAAGTTTGGCGTGGCGATCAAGATTGCGTCAAGATTATGAGGAGTCGCTGCATCTATTGTAGCTTTGTATATTTTTTGATGCTCGCATGATACTTCTCAACTCTCACTGTAGTACCGTTGTCTTGCAAGCAGACGCCAATCCTGACACAGCCGAGCTGGCCTTATTGATAGTCTCTGCATATGTAGATAAGAACTCTCATCTGTGATCTGCGTCCGTTGACTTTTTACCTCAATTCTCATTTTCACCGGTCCTTCTGCGGTTAACCATTCATCTCGTTCTGCTCAAGATGGTCTGGCAGTGAGCTATCTCCCTAATTTAATCAAACTAGAAATGTTTCTCAAGAAATAGATATTTTTAAGCATTTCATTAAACCTTGAAACAATAAAATCTGCTTGAAATCTGCATTTTTTTGTGCAAAGCAAAACGGGAACTTACCCCGCAAGCTTCAAGTCTCTGGTGCAGCCAGTTCAGTTCCATCAGACGTGGAACCTGGTTCAGCCAGCTCATACCATTCTTTAAAACTGAAATAATGCTCCAAAAGAGATCGCAAAATCTGTAAATCTCAGTGTATATTATAAGAAAAAACGTTGAATTTTTGCAATGAGCAAAACGAGTATCGGACTAAAAAACCTGAAGCAGTTCTCGTTGGCCTGTCCGCTGCATTTATTTTGTACTGTCCAATAATCGTGTTGTCTGAATGTTTTGTTTTTTGCTCATAAACTCATAGAGCTCACCGAGATCTACAATTTGCAACTTGCAACGTTTTAAATCAATGAGTTTGAAGAAAGTTATGACGCGGCCCGTTGTCTGCCCGTTTTCAGCATGGATCGGTTTCCTGGATCACAGATATTCGCGTCACATGTGTATACCGTTTATGAAGTAGCTTGATGGAAGCATAATTGCTTTAATTCCAACATTTTCTTCTGATTCGCTCATAGACTACAAAAACTACATAGACTACAAACTACAATTTTCATTAATGCAGTTTCTCAAAAAATCTGAAATGTATTGGAAAGAAATTCGCGTATTAAACACTCCAAACTAGCTAACTTATCAAAGCTGAAACTACCGTATTCTTTTTGACGGTTCTTCAAAACTCCGGATTCATTGTTTTCGTACCCAGAAGGAGCTACAGTAGGCATTCTTAAATAAAACCGCGCTGAATTCTTGATTCATTACTTCAGAATTCCTGAATCGAGAATTTCAGAAATCATTCATGTGTGCATGCTGGCTCTCAGAAATCGGCGGCAGAGCAAACGTTTGGGCAATGTCCAATGTCGTCGCGGAGGGATGAGCGAGGGCACTATTCAATATACTAAAGAGCACTTCGTCTTCCCGCCGCTTCTTCTTCTTTTTCGTCTTTTCCTGGATCTAATCAATTATTTACAGCCGACACTCGCATGCGTTTTCCAGCCATAATCGCCTGGGTTCCAAGCGAATATGTTTTGAAGAAATGAGCAACTGCGGAGCACTGAAAAAGTGGCGAGTGCTTCCCCCGAAATGTGTGCGCGATTCTTGCGTTTATCAATCCCTGGAAGCTAATTTCCGCCGTATCGCTCCCCCCCCCCTCTTCTCCATTCTCACAAGGTCTTTGGAGTCTTTGGACGCCTCAAAGCAACTTATTATAAATCAACACGGCGTCGAAGCCATAGCAGCCCCATAGCCAATTCCGACCCAATGATTACACCTCGTCTGTCTCAATTAACACTGAATAGAACCGTTCCTTTTTCAAGGTGACAGCCGCTACTAACACCGTTCCTGTACGTTGTTTTGGGTGCTAGTTTAGAAGCGAAACAGTAATTAGAGGGCACCAAAGCAGTGCATTCCGATAATTATGCTGCACGCGTGCATACGCGCGCGAGATTCGAACATGTTAGCATTGGGGGGGGGGGCGAGCGGCGGACGGAGGAAACGGTTGTCGTATATAGGATTACAATTATAGGTGAGACAATAAACGAAGAATACTAGAAGGAGAATTGATGGCAGTTTGATTTACATACGGCCACCTGCTTTCACTCACATTAGTTACAGTATTCCAGTCATCGAGAAATGAATATTTTAAGCATTTCATTAAGTCTCGAAGCTAGAAAAGCTGCTTGAAATCTGCAATTTTTTATGCAAAGCTAAATGGGAACTTACCCCAGAGAAGCTTTAAATCTTTGATGCAGTCAGTTCGGTTTCCATCAGAAGTTGGATTCAGATCATACCTAAGGTTATCGCTCGAAATATGTACGCCGCAAACTGTAAATTCAATAAGGAAGCGGACATCGGACTAGAAGACAACAGATTCAGGGCTGATGGTATACCACTTTAGAATTCTAGTGGAATATCACATATTTCGGTTTTGAAGAGGGTTATGAAGCGTCCGGTGCTGGAAACCTAACCTTCAAAGGCTTTCTGAATTCCTCTAGATTCTATTCGATGCTTCGTGCAGAAGGATTCTGAAGGCTTCATAACCCGGAAGACCGTAGACTTTCAGAAGTCATTGGTGCAAACTTAGAGCAGCCACCGCAAACCGTAGAATACAATGCGATTCCTGACCCTCTCGAATTAATGTGAATTGCCTCTTGCAAGTTACAGTACTACCACACCATCATCACCCCCCCCCTGTCTCCAACCTTCCTCCGCAGCCCTGAATTATCTCCATTCGCTCCAATCGCTAATATCCGTTGTAATCCGCTCTTGTACTCGATGCTAATCTTCTTCCTCTCACTCATTCCGGTATGAATAACACTTGAACTCTCGGTTGGAGGCTCCTTTGAAATGCACTAAAGGTGCAGAAAGAAGTACGACGGAGAACTTGGCTTCGTGGCAACTCACTCACACCGCACATATTCATAGAGAACATTTTCCAATTTCCTTTTCTTTTTCTTCTTTCCCCCCTCCCCTCCCCGCCACGCACAAAATGTTGCTTGCTACAGGAAATTGGAAATTTGTTGAGAAATGTCTTGATCATGAGGGCAGCTGTGACGAAGACCACATCTCCTGAGCTTTCCAGAACTTTCTGGCTGTCAAGAGTAGCAAAATGCGTATATAGCCGCGAGTGAGCCTGAATTCTGTATACAGAATTGAAGGCATTCCGGCTGGCTGTGCAGCACAGATAGTTGTCGGCCAAAGTTACGTCTGCTTGCTGAATCTGACGGAGCACGGGGCTCACTGCGCGCATCACATTTGACGACAAATCGCACAGCACTCCAACTGCTTGAATCGTGAAGCGACCCCTCCTTGTGCTATAACAAACGTCCATGCCATACCAGGTTTACCCAGTTCTAAATCAAACTAATCGCCTTTGTCTCTGTATTTGGATACAAATCCAACCAACGTTTCCCTTTCCCTTTTCTCCTCCCCAAACAACATATCTCATATCGAAAAGTTGAAAACGGAGAGAGGATAAGTACCAGATTTCGTATGCCTCTTACCAGTCTTTTTGCCGGATACCCCATCAACCCCCCCCCCCCGATAATAAGTTTTATATAGACGTCGCCTCCGCCAATTGTCATCATAATAAAATAATAATCGGCCTCTGATGTGCCGGTTTGGAGATGTACCGCTACTTCTAGTAGGTAAACGAGGAAGAGGACGAGTGAGTACGGTAATCATTTTACACAAGTGAAATCGGATTGCTGCTAAGAGGAGGAGGGAGACAAGAAGGGACGACTGGTCTTTTGATGAAAACTTGAAATGACTGGAGAGTCGCTGCTGCTGCTGCTTTTTCTGCTGGAACGGTGCGCGTTGCACTTTCGCTTGCTCCGTGGCTCAAGCAGCCGAGAGCTGTGTTTGGAGCCAACTCATAGACCAAGACGATTATTATTATTATTATTGTTATTCATTATTGGAAGTCGTGCGGCTCTTCGTTCTCTCGACACTACCTCTTCGACGGAGGAAGCTATCAAGGCCCTCTTCTCTTATTTCTCAGTTAGAAGCTCTCGATAAAATAATTTCCCCCCTTGGGTAATTATTATCGTCTTCATCCTCTGTCAACATCTCCTCGCACGTCTTCTTCTTCTTCTGCCGCTCCGTCATTGTCTTCGCACTCATCTCCTTAAACTCTTCCCTTCGGCCTGGTCTAGAAGCAGCAATTCATTTCGCTCATTTTTCACCCTCTTCCGTTGCGACGTCATAGAACTCTGCTCAATAACTGAAGCGAAAGCGTGACAATAATGAAGAAATGGTGCTGAAAATTCAAGAGGGCGCACTGCAAACTCCTAAGATCTCTGACATCTGAGCTGTGAGAAATGGATGCTCTCCTGCTTAACAAGAGAGTCTACCTGGTTAGCAGTGTTGTCGGTTCACATGGGCTCATTATCGTTTCTTTTTTTCGGTATTTCGCTTCATTCGATTTTAAAATGACTTCCTTTGCTGTTTAAATGCCAGCTTATATTGAAAAAAAAACGCTTTCTCGACTCTATCTTTTCTATTTCTCTGTCGCATTTCCATTCTGCTATATTTGCAATGTTTCGAGTTCTGCGGCAGGCCAATCTTGCAGCTTTTTGCTCCTCGGGAGCCCACCAGTTTGGTTCCGTTCATCGGCTTCACAGACAGTTTTGCTTAAATCAGCATACATTGGACTTCGTTACCCAGACGATCAGCTTTTTGCTCTTTGCTCACACAATTCGATTTTGGGCACAGAGCACTATTCCTTCCGATCTCTTGCCGGTTCTAATCGGTTTTCTGCTCATCATCTGATATCCGCTGAGCTGAAACGCATGGGAATCATGTAGTAATCAAGTCGTGGTCTGCTCTCCGCTCCCCTGTTCGACAAGTGTCGACGTCTTCGATGGCGCCTCCTCGCTGCCCTCTGTTTTGCAACCTAACCCCCCCCCCCCACGTTCACAGGTGGATGCTCTCTCCCTTCGCCACCCATCTTCTCGTCACTCTTCACTTCCCTCAAAATATGGGCGCGGGGCGAGAGATAATACGGAATTAAGAGAGCGCAGAGTACAACAGAAGGAAAAAGACATCGTCGCGGCGCCCTGATTACTGTAGATGAATATATTAAAGGAGAGGGCGCGAGGGGGGGGGGGGAGTGGGAAGGGAGGGATGGATGAAGTAGGAGGGTTTGTCACTCCGATACGGTCCAATTCGAGGATAATTTACTCCAATAGGTATTTGTGGTTATTTGACAGAAAAGTAAGTGAATTTGAGTGACAAGGGAACAGCGAAGAGGGTCTGTGAGGGTGGGGGGGGGGAGGAGCGGAGGGATGAAGAGCAAAGGGGGGGGGACTGGCGGGTGTGCATGGAAGAAAATGAGGAAGAAGGGAAAAAAGAAAGATTTTATAGCCCCTATGCCATAAGGGTCCCTAGCTTGGAGTTTAAAGTCTTGGGTCGAATTGCAATGAATTCGATTCGAAATGGCTCTTCAGATTTTTGTCTGTCCCCTAGTTTTCTTTAGTGTGCTTCCAGATACAGCGCACTATACGTTTGCATTCCAAGAATTAAGCCGCTACGTTTTCGCGCTTTACCCCATCCACACCCCTTTTCCTATCCACCTGTAAGGAGGAGGCAGCACACTTTGTGCACCTTCTGTGCTCTTCCCCCTTTGTTGACTAATTGATCTCCGGTAGAAAAAGCCGTAAAAAAGGCAGATGGCCTGTTAGGATCCAACCGCTTTGCGCCTTTTCGTCACAATAAGATTATGGCGGTTTCTCCTTTTTTTGACCATTTGCAATACCACGAAGTCGCGTATCGATATATCTCATTTGTTCCAGCTCAAACGGATGGAAAACGCGCTCTATCGCGAATAGTGTCCTTTCTCGCCTGATTATTCCATAATTCCAAAATACTAAGGTCGGGTTTAAAGCCATCTTCCCATTGGTTTACCTATTCAATTACTTCGTTTGAAACTGAAGAAGATGGAGGGCGCGCATCCTCAAAATGTATATATATATATACAAATAGATTTGTTGATGAACACAGATCGATGGATGAGGATTGGGTTACTCGCATTACCTTCTTCCCGAAGTTTCCGAACTCTTACATTCTTAATTTTTTTTCCATTTGCCAGAAAGGGATCTATGATCTATCAATGCTCGGACACACTCTCGGACCGTCTCCAAACGTTTCCTGAGATGACAGGGAGCAGCCTCTTGCGGAGATGCGGAGCCGGCATATGAGCAGTGCTTCTATCGATCTTCCTAAAAAAAAATGCTCAAAGAGCTCAAACAGTCTGATTCTTTTCCAAAATTATTCAAGTGAAACTCAATTTCCGTTTGAATAAGTGTAGAACTACAAAGAGCTTAGAAGAGATCTTTGCAGGGCTCCAGAGAGCCCCGAAAGCAGACACAATCTGTGGCGAATTTCCAGATTAATTCCTATTGCTCTTTTCTTAATCGTCATTCAGGATGTCGGTGTGGCACTCCGTTTCTCCCCAAAATGATTGCTTTTTCCATCCGTCGCTTTTTGAAATGTTGCTCCTTTTGTTTATGCACATTGCATCGCTGTGCCAACTTCTCGAGTGACACCTTCCACCTCTATCTGTCTCTTCCTTGGGCCCCCCGTCTCCAGAGAAATGTCTGTTTATGTTTCGAAATATTCAAGATTGGTTGCTGACTATTCTGGAATTGCGACTTTTCGGGTGCCTACGTCCTCCTTTACAATTCCAGATTCCTTTCTGGAGATTCTCTTGGTTGGTGCTCTCTCTTATTCCTTTTCAAGGAGGAGCCTGTGAATCGCGAGACGATTAATTTGAATTGTATGTGAACAGGTGTGTTATCATATTACAGTCCCCCCCCCAGCTCTTTAGCCAGACCCGTCTACACCATACCTGTCACTCGTCGAGCAATGTTATGAGCTCCCAACGATGAGAGAGCAATCAAAATTTGTTTGCGTCGCCTTCCCACAAAGATTGATCACTTGTTTTAAAGGTTCCCATACGGTAACGGAAGATGGATAAAATTGCGCTCTATTGTTCACGAGGTGACGAGGGAGGGGGGCAGGTTTGCATGGCCTAAAATCTCGTATTAGTCTGATTTAAGAGAGATAAACGCAAGGGTATTTGCTGTCTGACAACATGTTAGCCACTCAAAGATTTGCAGTTCATACTGAAAACTCTGAAAATGACGAGCAAAAGCGAACTCTTGTAGACTCCTGGATCAAGTACAACAGAGAAGGGCGGAATTCCGGATTCCGCTGTTTTTTTTTTCATTCCGTCTTCCGGATTCCAGATTCCGTGAAAAAATTTTTTTCCGTTTTCCGTTTTCCGTTTTCCGGATTCCGAGTTCACAAAATCCAATTCCGCCCTACTCTGCAGAGAAGGGCGGAATTCCGTATTTCGGATTCCGCATTCCGCCGTTTTTTTCATTCACAGGCCGTCGAGTCGGTAGGCCGTCGAGCTCATTTTTTCAAGTTTTTCTTCAGAAAATGACTTTCTAATTGGGACATAAATACGCGGCTACAGTATTCAATAGGATTCATTATGGCACACCTTCTTACTTATGACCAAGGGACGGTTCGTAACTATGACAAAAGCAAAAGCATGCAAAGAAAAGATCTTAAAATGTGCAGAAAATCTATCAGAATCAGAAGAGCCAAGCAGAAAAGCTCAACATAGGTCGACCGCTTAACGGCGTCTAATTGGGCGTTCATTAGGCCCATAGTTATAATTCAATATGTTTCATAAAGTTCACTGAAATGTATAAGTTGAGACCATTTTGGAGCTATAATTTGAAAGTTACGAGGCGGCCCGTAGTTCCTAAACGGGAGCACCGACCTTCATAGTTTTCGTAAAGTTACTCTAATCTAGACGATCTACAATTAGGCGCTTCTTTGTAGAGTACCTATGCTCAATCAAATGATTCTGCTGCTCTAATAAACAACAATCCGAAAGTCCGGGACGGTACGCATCAACACAGGAAAAGACGCCCTCTCTTTGAGGTCACATGCTTTGTTTAGCTGCTCACATGCACACACACACACACACCGTCCCACAGACAGTATGTCATGATGAGACGCCTTTCTTCTCCTTTCCGCTTTCGTCGCCGCCCCCCCCCCCTGCTTACCTGTTGAGGTGGTCGTTCGTGAACGGTGGATTACGATAGATTTATCTGCTGAGGTGGATGAATTTGTGGGGGGGGGGGGTGGGGGAGAGCGAGGTGTTGCCGACAGACAGGCGGCACTAATTTGGGACAGCACACCGTTTTTTGTTGCCAACCGATTTGTGTGCTGCATTTGTTTCTGCCGTTTCTTAATTGCTCGTTGGTGAGGTACGCATCTAGCGAGCCTGCGTGCTAAGCGGGGGGTGGGGGGGGGGGGCGGACCGGAAAAGAAATAGACCAGATTTTGAAGTTTGAAGGCGTAATAGTTTTCAGTTTTTCTGTTGCAGCAGAGCTCTTCGAAGAGAGCATATTAGGCTGATAATACTAATTGTGCCATGTGCCGGGCATAGGCAGAGGCGCCGTTTCCAGAATCCAGAATCCAGAATCCAGAATCTCTAATATTTTCCAATTTTTTTCTGCTTTCCACTACAATTCCGAAACAAATATTATTGTTTGAATTGCCGCGTCATTTCCAGTCGATTTGTCAGTCTATTTTCTCGAATTTCCGCGTGTTTTTGTTACAGATCTCAGACTGTATGACTCATCGATCAGACACTTTCCATTGTTTTTCGCGTTTCCAGCACGAAAATTCTGAAAAGTCGAAGAAAAAAAGCGTTGTGAAAAGATGATCGATTCTCAAGACTTTCAGAGCTCTCGTTTTTCGCTTTTCAGCCCACTCGACTGCCAATTTTTTCGATTTGACTTCAGGAAATTGAATGACTAAAACGATTTTCGAGTTGAAGGATCCATTTCCCCGAGAAATTATTCGAATTGAGATTAATAATGCTCTCCGAAATTGTGTTGTGAGCAATTGTAAATGACAGGAATCGAATGCTCATCTCGAATTTCAGAAAGAAGCAGTTTCAGCGACTTTCGTGTTTTCGCATTGCGCTTAAAACGGCCGTTTTTCAAAAGAGCACAGCATTTAGTTGAAAATCAAAAATCTTGTGAATCCCCCCTCTTTTCCAGACCGAGCATTACAGTTGGGGGATACTCCCTTGGAAATGGGTCCATTTCAAGAGAAAAAAAGTAATCTCTGAAAATGAAAAGAGCACAACGAACACCTTCTGCTAGGAAAATGCTCTTTTTTTAGAGAAAATGCGATAAAATTTGGTAAATTTCCAAAAATTTTACGAAAAAGTCTCTCAGAAACCTTCAAAACGAAGCATTAAACATCCGGAAAAAGTGGAAATTCGGAAATTTCCGGAATCCATTGTTTCCCGTTATTTCTCCCTTCGAAAACCCAACCTTCAGTACCCGCCGTCCAATGGGCGCTCCATCGAAACTCCGCCCACTTCTCCGTCGGTTTTCGTCGGCACTCTCTCCGTCTCTGAATCTCGAATAAGAAGTAGGCCCCGCCCACACCCGCCCTCTTGGAAGATGACGAAAAGAATCAGATTTTATTGCTATATAAGCTACACCAGCACCTGAAGACGGTTTTCGGTTTTCTCCCATTGTCGTCCTCCCTTATTTCCCCGATTCGGCATCTTCGACGATGTCTTAGATGAATGTCTTACAATGTTTTCGGCGATCTTAGAGTCCCAGCTCCTTGAATCTTTATCACGTGTTTTTTCTCTCGATTGGCCTCGAAAAGCGCGTCATTAGTGCGCCAGAAGTTCAATGGTTTTAAGGAGAATGACACGCCTTGCGGAAACGGAGCAGCGGAGGAATTCCATTTCTTAAAATCTAAGTTTTCTGGAGTCTAGAAACTCTGAAACGGCTAAAGAAAGAAAAATTAAAAATTCATTTGCCTCTGTCCATTGTCCGTCCAAGTGTGCGCATAGGCGCTTCGCCTCCTTCGCAGATGTAAATTTATACAATGAAACATTAATGCTTCTTCTTCGTCCGATTTCTCCTCCCACAATCCTTCTTATTCATCGTTATTTCTCCTTGGCCTTTGACACTGCATTTCGTAAAAAAAGAAGATTTGAACATTAAAAGTTTCGGGAAAAAGTGGAAGACGAAAGAAGGTGTCAGAGCTCCATGGAAACTCGAAACCCTCAAAACTCTCAAGTATACTTTTATGTCAGCAGGAGGAGCATTTTGCATCCTGCTCCTCCTGCTCCACCGCCGCCGTTTCGTCTTTGGCCAAAGTCTTTAGTGTTAAGAATGACGTTCACACCTAAATCTACCGTAGTCCATCTTCTCCACTTTCATCATCTTCTTTTTTCTTGCCACTCCTCCTCATCCTCCTCCTCCAGAGACCCATTACCTAAATTGTTTCTTGTGAGGCGCGCATCTGTGCCTCCTTTTAGTCACTCAGACAAATCTCTCATTTCACTCTCGTAAGGAAATAAAGCGCAATGAAATGAATGGCCTTTTTCTCGGCGAATTCCTCGATTTCCAGATATATTTTAGTGTGTCGCCTGCCTTTTATAGCCAATTTCTCCACGCGGGCTTCCACGTTTCGCGCTTCGATTACTGTCGACAGAACCTCCGCTTTCAGAAAGTTTTTGAGCAACTCTGCTCACCGCGGAGTTTGAGTGAAAACGGTCATAATTTGTTTCATTTTTTATGCACTGTGACTCTCTGAGCCCAATTTCTGATAGCAATTATTGGAGAGCATAAATCTTGCATTTCCAGCCGGAATATAATAACGGTGAGCTGCCACTGTTTAACACTGATTTCATTGGAATGAGTAGAGCAAGTCAAATGTGATAAAGCAAGTGACATCTGAAGTATGACGGAGGAGCATTGCTGAAAAAGAGCGAGCAACATTGCTTATTCCCCCTTCCCTCCCCACCATGAACGGCATCATTTCTGCAGTGCCGCTTCATTTATAATCTGTCTTCTGGAGCATAACTATTAAGTCAAGTTGGCTGGAAGCAGATTCAATAAATAACCAAAAATTATAGCCATTTTTCTGAAAGGAGAATCGAAAAATGAACGTCAATTTCTCATCGTAGTCCAATATTCATAGTTTCATTTGGCTAAAAATGCGTTTTCAGCCAGAATTTCATTGAGAATTTGAGGAAGAGGCCGCTTCTCTAAACCTTTACGCAGTGTCATGTGTTTTCGCATACGACGGCCCTGACTGTGAGATATTGGCAGCTTTCCTGCTCATTCCAACCAGAAATTCTTATTCTATCTTACCCATAAGGTTTCTGGAGTTGTTGGCTTCTAGAATTTCTACCTGCTGAAAGCATCGCCACTAAAATCGTCTGAAATTAAAGATCGATTTCAGTGAAATCATACATTGTTTCACTTCCAAAATTGGTTGTTGACAATTCGAAACGAAATCTAATCTTCTCTTCCGCCACTTCGCCGTCATCGAGACTGCAATTGAGCAGGCAGGTAGTTGCGGGGAGGGGGAGGATTATGCAAAAAAGGAAACGACGAAGACAACTGACATTCCACTTACAGTTTGGCCATCTAACACATTTTGCATTAGCATAATCTGTGCTGCTATCTATATCAGAAACACTTTGAAAATGGACGAAGGAGAAAGAGAAGACGTCCCCTACAGTAATCCTCCCCACACCACTTCTCTCAATAAATTTCAATACATATATCCTTGTGTGCTTTTCTATCTGATTTAATAACATTTCGACTCCCCACTGTGCTTTTCTGCTTTCTTCTTGTCTCCCCCCCCCCCGGCCCTTCGCCCGCTTTCCCACCCGTTTCCATTTCGATTTCCGACTTTGAATCTTTCACTTTCAGGGATCCGACCCGACCTAGTTGCTCATTTATTGTTATTTCAATCAAAACTATAGCTGGTGACGTCATCAATCGATAATCGATGTCATCTGGATTACCTTCGATTATCTCGGCTGCACAACCAGGAGGCGCCAACGGTTATAGGTACGCATTGATTGGCGTGGGGGAGGCGATTTTTGAAAAGAATATTAGATGCAAAAATCGATAATGTCTAACCCAGTTTTCCGAAATTTTAGCTTTAACCCCGGATTTGCACCATTTGGCTACTTATTCCCTCAGATTCCCCAAGTGAACTCTAACGGAACACCGCCCACTTCCATTAACCGCTTCAAAGTGAAACGTCATCGACAGAGAGTAGACGCCGGCGAGCCGCGGAACACTTATCAGGTTGGTCATGGTGGGAGAGCAAAAAGAGCACAAGTTTCACTGCCTTTCTGGCACTGCTGTATGCCATATTTAAAGCTCTTCATTGATGTACTTTGCTGTACTATACAGGGTGCGCCATAAATATAGCGCCGCATTCAAGACGGTGTAAAAACTTCAAATCGAAAGATTTCGAAAGATTCGAAAGATGTACAAAGCTTGATAAAGAGTGCAATGAGCCTTCAGCTAGAAGTGTTCTAAAAGTCTGAGCTCCAGATCTCCGTGATTCCGTCTACTCTTCCAGCCTTGGGTGCCTACGTGATCCGAGATTCTAACAGTTTCAGAGATGTTTCTTTTAGCGTTTATCAAAAGATGAAATTGCTCAGAGCACTAGAAAAGAGAGCGGTTGAAATGATGACTAGTGTCTTCCCCCCGCACTATCATTCATTGTTTTTTTCTTTCCCATCGGCTAATATATTCATTTCGTGGCATTGCCGATCGCCATCCATCTCATCACTCGCTTTCTTCACTTCTCCCATTCATTCGAATTTCCAGGGAACGTCCACTTCGGTGTCCTCGAACAGCTCGACGCCTTCAGCCACGTCGTCCGTTCCTCCTCACTTCACACCTTCATCGTGTTCCTCGAACACAGCGGCAACGTCTTCAAAGAAGGCATCCGAAGAGATGACGGAGACGTTGGCTGCTTCAACTGAACAGGTATTACCGAGTAGATGAAGGACACGCAGATTAGGCTTGTGTTGCAGGAGAATGTGAATTTCAATTCGAATGAACACGAATCGGTGAAAGAAGAGAGTGCGCATCAAGAAGAGCACGAAGAAATGGAAAACGAATATGAAATCATCGATGACCACATCGAAAATGATGACGTCGAGGAAGGTGAAGAGCGTGAGAGCCCTGAGAGCAATGGCAGCTCATCGGCATCGAAGAGGAAATGCTTCCAGCCACAGAAGATCGGAGAGGAGCTGGGCTTCGACATTGGAGAGGGTTCGTTCTCATATTCAAGTAGTTGTCCGGTGATAGAGCCTAGCGCGCCTTCTAGATCGGTGTCACATTCTCTATCCAATACAAAATATAGATCCAATACGTAGAATTGTGGGTAACTGTGAGTATGATTCCTTTCAACTTTCTGAAATTATAGATTATATACAAATAGTTGCGCATCAACTACTATGGTTACAGAAACTAGCAACGGAGCATTGTACAGTGTGTAGCTTCATTGAAATCTTTAACCAAATTTTACGAAAAGCCTTTCCAGAACTTGAAGTCGCCTAAACTAAACGAATTAAATTATCTTTTTGCTGCACTGACAATTACTTAAAGGGAAATTGCAGTCTATACAGAGCTTTAAAGGGACATAGCAGGTCTTATAGAGCTTTAAAGGGACATGGAGTTCCATAAAATGCCTTAAAGGGACATGTAATTAATGAAGTTATGTGAAGTCGGACCGATGAGTTTCCCAATTTTCAATAAGAAAAAAGTTCCGCACCGGCCCTCGAACGCCCGTTTTTGCCCGCATTGCAACGCTTGTTCATTCGGCGGTTGATATATACATTGTCCGCTGTAAATTTATTGCTCCAAAATGAAAAACTCTGATTGATGGTAACATTGGGAGTAATGATACCATCGATCCGCTTCACTAAAACATTCAGAACATTTTCCCTTCAGAAACCGAGCAGATAAATGTCACCGTGGGTGGAGCTGCCGGCGAAGACGTTGATGGCGGCAGCACAGATGGCGTGGAGCCAAAAGAGATTTCAGCTCTGCAAGCTCAACTTCAAAATGGAAACTGTGGAAACAGTATTGCAGAGCATCAAAGGAGATTCTACGCGGCGTTCCTGGAACAACAAAGAAAACAGGTGGCAGCTGCTCAGGTACGAACTGAAATCGGGAATCGAGAGTCTTAGAAAAATCGATAAAAATCAATCGTCGAACACTTGTTTTTTCAGATGCTTCACGCCAACAAAATCAATTTTGAGCCACTTTTAAACTCTTTGAAGGGAGAAGTTATGAGCAATCTAGTGAAGAATATGGAAAAGGTCGTCAGAGACTGGATCGCTGAGGAGGTTTCCAAGCAGGAGGCAGTGACGCCGGCTCCGCCGCCGCCCGCATTTCACCCTATTTTCCCCGCCAACCCGCTTTTCCATATGGCGCCCCCTCATCGTGAGTTTTTCTGATTTGATGTCTTGCCTCTTCCAAAGTCTTGTTTAGAGGGTATGTGGGATCCCCGCGACTAATTTCTGAGTTCAACTCGTGTCGAGACCCATTCGCTTTTGCTTTCTTCTACTTGACCTAATTGAAATAACTTACAGACCCGGTGGCCGGCGGTGGGATTTTCCCTCCAAACTTCAACGCGTTTAACGCTTTCAACGTTCTTCGCAGAAACTCCAAGACGTCGAAAACTCTTCAGAAGCGAAACGAAAGCGCGCAAAGCTGGATATCAAGAAAGAGGAGGTCGTCAGCAGTCGTGCATCCCCGCTGAGTGCCTCTGCCAGCCCACCACTCAGCCGATTCTTTCCGGCGCCCACAATGGTTGGAAATCATTACGGAGGAATGAGCTTCGGCGACCGAGAAGACTCTCCAACCAACTCCGATGAGCTCAGCGAGTGTGGCTATGAGGGGGGAGGCTCCAGCTCCCAGCTCACACCGATGCATTTAAGAAAAGCAAAACTGATGTTCTTTTATACGAGATATCCAAACTCGAATCTTCTGAAATCATACTTTCCGGATATTCGTTTCAACAAGAATAATACCGCTCAATTAGTCAAGTGGTTTAGCAATTTTAGGTGAGTTTACGAATGCTGAAACTTGGTATTCTAGAAAATGTAGTTGAATTTCCTCTTTTCTGTAATTCCAGATCGTTTTATCTAGTAAATCTCTGGAATTTTATCCAGTAGATTCAAACTTTTCCAAGGTGTTTTTTGTTTTATTGTAAATGACCTTTTCCTTCCTTTGCCTGTCTCTGTCTCTCTCTCTCTCTCTCTCTCTCTCTTGTCCCATTTCATATTTCTGATGCATAATTCGGAAATGATGAGGTTGAACACAAACAAATCCTTACGTCGTCTTCATACTTCCATCCAACTCGTTTCCGATCTCCAAACAATGAAGGAGAGGAGGCGGGAGGGTCTTAAGGTGTGATACGCGTCGTTGACGAAGAAAAGACGTCGTCGACGTCTTCATCATAAAAATGGAGAAGTGGAGGAAAGAGGAGAAGATTATTTATGCATTTAAATTGGGTTCTGATCAATTTAACATGAAAAATGATGCGATTGGGGGAGGGGGATGGTCAAATTGACGCAGTCTTCCACTGCTATTATAAAACTGCAAATCATCGATTTCCAGAGAGTTCTACTACATTCAAATGGAAAAATTCGCGCGTCAAGCCCTGGCCGAAGGAATCACCGATCGCTCTGAAATATTTGTATCGAAGGACAGTGAGCTCTTCAAAGTTCTGAACACTCATTACAATAGAAACAATCATATCAAGGTTTAAAATCAATAATTTCGACTAGAGATGCTCATTGATTAATTTCAGGCCCCTGATCGTCTTGTGATCGTTGTTCAAGAGACTCTTCGTGAATTCTATGACGCAATCAAACTGGGAAAGGATGTGGAGCCGTCATGGAAGAAGACTATTTACAAAGTTTGTCGAAATGCATTAGAGGGGTGTGGGGAATGAGCATTACGGAATAGAAAATTATTTTGAATATTCGAACAGAAATTACCTTATCCCTATTTTCATGTAATCTTAAACTTTGGCTCATTGCTCATTGAAGCAAAAAACTGGAAATTCTTGACCAAAAAGATTAAAAAAAAGACATTCACTGTATTCAGTAATATTAAAAATATTCTCGAAACCCAATGAAAAATTTCATTATGCGCCTTTAAGATAAACAGTAATTCTCATTATTCGAATTCTTGTTCGAGCTCTTTTCTCAATTTTGGCAGTGTTTTTCTCGACTAACGCCAGCGATTTTTAAAGCAATTTTTTATTAGTAAAACCTATTGATTATTCGTCCGAAGCAGGTCTTTTTCACAAGACAAATTCTTCAGACTTCATTTTGGCAAAGCCGGGCCATCACAGTATTTCTGCGGGAATTTTTCAGTATCGAAAATCTTCGTGAAGTAAATGCTCATAAATTTCAACGCAGATTTTGTATTTTAATATTATATCTCTGCGAGACCTAACAAAAACCGCAAACGAAAGTTGCTTGATGGCAAGCATGACAAATTCGGAAAAAAAAAGCGTGCCTTCCTAATTATTTCGCGTCTACACACGCCGTTTTCGAGACAAACATCATTTTCCACGTATTACAGTGAAAATATCCTTTAAATATGATTTAATAAAAAAAAAGAAAATTTTTTAAAGAATTTGTTATTTTTTAAAATATAACATTTGTATTTTCCTTAATTTATCTCAGAAAACCGCCCTTTTTGTCACCTCATGCCGGGAATATTTCTGATAACATAAAATAACGCTTTAAGAAATAAAAGCAGAAAAGATAAAACGATTTTATTATTTGCAGGTTATCAATCGTATGGATGACCAGATTCCCGATTTCTTCAAGGAGCCGAACTTTCTGGAGCGTCTTGAAACTTAAAAAGCGACAGTGAAATGCGAAGAAAACTCAGTCAATTTTATTATTCACGCTTTTTCGAAATCTCGCAATTTTCTAGCAATCCCAGTAGCCCCATTGACATTATTTTTTAATTCTAAGTCAAATTAAAACTGTGCAATTTCATATTTATTTTGAATTCATTCCTCCCATTATATTTTCTTTGTTTCTTTTTCTTTAATTTTCAAATTGAATGTCAAGTCGAAAATCCTCAAACGCTTTTCTCCTGTTATGTTGGTTTTACATGAATTTTAAACGTTCCGTCCGTCTTTTTCCAATCAGACCCAGATATTGCCACGTGGCATAATAATCATCCATGGTTTCGCACATTTAGCTCCCCCCCCCCCTTTTGTGCCTCCCATAATATTCTTCATTTTCGTCATTTTTGTGTATTTTCTTTTGAAAATAAATGTAAAAATTGAAATGCTAGCATATATATATATATTAAACGAAACCGATTTGAATGGCGAAAAATTCAAATCAAACATTTTTTGCATTGCTTACAGCTTGTATCAACATTTTCACTCTCGATAATTCTTGTCATTCTGACGAAGATATTCGAATATATTTATTGAATTAAATTGAAATACCCATATTTCGCTTTTTTTTTTGGCTGTAACTTTTCTGAATATGCGATAGAAATGTACGGTTTTCAGTGAAAAACGCTTGACATTATCACAGAAATGATCCCGTTTATATTATCTTATTGGATAACGGGTTCAAACAATATTTGCTTTGAAAATTTTGATCTGAAACTGAAAGAGCGATCTGGGTACAAGCTATTTGCAATTGCGCAAGTTTCTCATCCGCATTTCGCGCACGGATTCTAGAAACACGTCTTTCGAGTTCTTTGCGGAGATGTTCGTTGGGATTAGGATCCGAGTTCTGACCTGGTTACTCAATGACGTCCATGAGGTATTTTAAGAACCAATTCTGAACAGAAGGGATGAGTTTATCTTAGACTTTGAGCTCACCTTGAGACATAGTCTTAGTGATACGATGGAGAGGACCGACATCTTGGCTGCTAAAGCAGGACGAGACCATCACGTTCCCGTCACTCCAGACGGGACTCTACCACTGCTACCGAGGCTAGTTGAAATAACGTTGCCCATGCCGCACGTACTGCTCCATTGCGGTCAGAAATGAACGGTTTTTCCACCAGACGTTTCACAATCAAGCCTACTTGCTTTATGCGACTTTGGATCGTTCTAACACTAGCAACGATGAGAACCCTGGTTCCAAGCTTCAGCGACATTGATCCTTGGGTTGCTTCTCGATGTTTGTATAATGTTCCGATTATTCACATGGCCTGTTAAACGAGTTCTACCATTATTTTGAATGTTTGTCGATTTTGATACTAGAGCTTCAATAGTTTTCCAATCATAGCTGCTCGGATCTAAATTCCACTTTCAGCTTTGACCATCGCATCCGAATCTGTGAATAGAAAATGTCAGGCTTTCACATATGCCATAAGTCTTGCCGTTAAGTGTCTATAAATTTTTTTCTATTTTGCAATGGCGATTTGTCATTTTTCGAGTCAAATTCCAAAAAGCTGGAAATTGTTACAACATCGAAACTTTCGAAATAGTCATTTTGGGAACCCGTTACTCAATTAAAAATCTAAAGGTGGTCGTTTTTGTCACAATTGTTAGCTTTTTTACTGAAGATCGCAAACTTCTGTCTCATCCCTTGCAGCATATGATGGTTTGACGACAATTCGTTTGCTTCCAATCTAATTATTTTGCTTCAAAGCTGCGCCTTCATCCTTTATTAATTGCAGGTGCAGGCAAATAGACCGATTCAGTTAACGATAGTAGACCGTACAACTTCATGGAGAAGCCGCAGAATTACGTGTACTACTAGAAGCATAGTTACAGGGTACGCCAAAAGTATGGTAACAAATTCAAAGTGATGTAAGTTTCACGAAATGTCCCGTATCAACAAGAAAATCCAACAATGGTTTATTGAAACCTTTTTAAAAGTGAAATTTTTAAAGTTGTTCGATGTGGTTGCCTTTGTTCTTCACAACATCCATCAGTCTTTTTTCGGAAACATCTCAACTTTAGCACGGAGGTATTCAGGGAATAACTTCACCCATTCTGCTTACAAACTTCTTTTTAACGACTCCATCTTGGGATGTAGACGCGCTTGGACTCTCGACTGAAGAACAAGGCATAGCCAAGCGGATTCAAGTCTGGCCATCCGGAACTGGCGGTGAATCGAGAGAAGTTGGCCGTGCACCATACTTGAACGATTTTTATAATGTGAGCGGGAGCAGAATCCTGTTGAAAAGTCGAGACTTGGTTTCCAAAATGAGATATGGTCCACGGAAGCACATTCTTCAAAATCTCCTTCAAAATAATACTCTTTATTGATTTTCACCCCAGCATCAAAAAGGTATCTTGGCATCTGAGGCAATTGCACCAAAAACCATGACTTGTTGAGGATGTTAAGATCTGTTAATCATCCTACCGTGTTTATTAGCTTAGTCAGCTGTCGGGGCAGTAACTCAATGGTTTTGTCAGTTGAACTCGCCTTACACCGTAAAGAATTTCACAGCATTTTCAGGTGTTCATTTTGGCCCGTGCCATCAAGTAGAGATTTGCACTTCTGGATACGTACCAGCTTGTTCTTTTCCGACAGAATTGCAGCCTTTCAAACACGATATGCTTTCAGTTCGAGCTCACTTTTTACGATTCTTCTGACTGACGTATTCCTCACTCGAAGCTCCAGACTCGTTCTTGTCATGCTTCGGGGCGGATTCCGACGAACTAGTTCTCAGACGGCTTTGATACTTTCCGGAGTAATCGAACTGCGAGGTCTTCCGCTTTTTGAACGGCGTTTAATGTTTAATGGCTCTCCCAGCGGTAGTTAATGAGATTTCAAGATCTTTACTTGGGCCCATTCCCCTGTAGGCCATCTCGGCGATGGTGCCTTGGTGTCTACAATTAGCCATCGTACCTGTAAAATTCAACCTAGAGACGTGAAATTTTGGAAATAAGGTAAATAAAACATGCTGAAAATAACGAAAATAAAAATATTGCACGAAAAATGCGCCAGCGCCCACCAATTTGCGTGAAACTCGTGTTACAATACTTTAGGCGCACCGCGTATAATACAGAAGACTTCAATCAAACAAGTTTCGCATAAAATTTAAACAAATTTATACTGAGAATAACCAACGGAAAATGAATCGCAGAAAAAAATGAACGTTTAACCATTTTTCACTGAATCGGCTAAAAAAACATACCCTTTTGGAAGGTAACATACCTCCAATGAAAACATCACTTCCGATACCGCATGCGAACTCCTAACCTCCCAAATTAATGAGTATTGGAAGAACTACTAAATGGGTTAAACTTCAGAAGTGTAAATTAGATGGATTTGAGAAGTTAGTAAATGTCAAAGTTAGTAAATGAGTACTAGTAAGAGTAAGTGGTATTATATACTTAACAAAAGCATAATCTCAACATTTGTACGCAACATATTTGGATTAATATACAGTATCGGCCAAAAAGGTATTCGCAAACAGTTTTTCGAGCATAACTTTTCTGAAACTTCCCGGATCGTTTTGATATTTTGAGACAAAATTTAAAACGGTAAAAGAAATTGATTCAACAACAAGAATAATCAAATTTTCAAAAATTTGAAAAAATATCGAAAAATTTATGAAAATGGCGAAAAACCGAAAAATGGAACTTTGACTTTTGAGATCTAGGAATCACCGGTAAATGAAAAACTACAATAAAACATGATGAAAACAGTTTTAATACTTCGTTGGGTAGCCTTTGGCGTCGATGACCGCCTGACATCTTCTTGGCATCGAGTCGAGAAGGGTGTCGATAACAGACAGGGGGATGGCCTTCCAGACAGATTGGAGTTGATCGAATTTCTGATTGGCATTCGATGTACGGACCCCTCTAAGTTGTCTCTCGACATGCTCCCAGATGTGTTCGATCGGATTCAAGTCAAGAGAATGATTGGGAAAGTCCAGAAGATCCACGTGGCGGCGTCGGAACCAGTCCTTGATGTGCTTCGAGGTGTGTTTCGGGTCGTTATTCTGCTGAAAAACGAACGCCCGGCCCACATTAAACCGTGCCCAGGGTCTCATTGTGTTTTAAAAGATGTCTTCTTACACAAATCAATCCATGATGCCTGTAATTCTTCTCAGGAGGCTGATTGAAGTCCCCGAGAAACGTAGCGTAGCATGGGCCAGAGCTCATCTTCACTGGGACGCCAGGATTGGGCTAATCACGTGTTCGGTGACGAATCCAAGTATAATCTGTTTGGTACTGACGGTATCAAATGGATTCGCCGTCCGGTTGAATGTCGGTTCAATCCCAGCTACCAGCTCCAAACCGAGGTGGTTTGGAGCTGTTTCTCTGGGACTTCAATCGGCCCCCTGAGAAGAATTACGGGCAACATGGATCGATTTGTGTAAGAAGACATCTTTTAAAACACAATGAGACCCTGGGCACGGTTTAATGTGGGCCGGGCGTTCGTTTTTCAGCAGAATAACGACCCGAAACACACCTCGAAGAACATCAAGGACTGGTTCCGACGCCGCCACGTGGATCTTCTGGACTTTCCCAATCATTCTCTTGACTTGAATCCGATCGAACACATCTGGGAGCATGTCGAGAGACAACTTAGAGGGGTCCGTACATCGAATGCCAATCAGAAATTCGATCAACTCCAATCTGTCTGGAAGGCCATCCCCCTGTCTGTTATCGACACCCTTCTCGACTCGATGCCAAGAAGATGTCAGGCGGTCATCGACGCCAAAGGCTACCCAACGAAGTATTAAAACTGTTTTCATCATGTTTTATTGTAGTTTTTCATTTACCGGTGATTCCTAGATCTCAAAAGTCAAAGTTCCATTTTTCGGTTTTTCGCCATTTTCATAAATTTTTCGATATTTTTTCAAATTTTTGAAAATTTGATTATTCTTGTTGTTGAATCAACTTCTTATACCGTTTTAAATTTTGTCTCAAAATATCAAAACGATCCGGGAAGTTTCAGAAAAGTTATGCTCGAAAAACTGTTTGCGAATACCTTTTTGGCCGATACTGTATATATATACATATATTAGTTCCTATTCACAAAAGTTTTTAACTATTTTGAGACTCCTACAAAACTTGCACCAATAAGTGTAACAACAACTGCAATAGACAGAAGACGAAGATTACGAGTCCCAGATATATCACTGAAAGCTGAATCGTATTGGAGTACGTTAGAAGGAGCAACTCACCGGAAATAAAAAACGCTCCAAAGAGCAGCAATAACACCAGGAACCATTGAGATTATCGGAAACGAGACGGCTTGAGACAAATTATCATTTGCAACAAACCAAAATGATTGAGCAATTCCCCACATAGAACCGGAGATGAGTGATGGACCAATAAGCCGAGACGAGGCAAATTGATTATTCTAAAAACATAATATCTTATTGGTGGCCAGAAGATGCACGTAGAGTATCGGGACGCCACACAGTCAGAACTCATTTAAATGTGTCAAAAATCGAAGATCTCGGCAAGATATTTTCTATTTTTCTATTAATAACAAATTAATTAAAGTGAATTATCTGAATTTCTAAAGTTTTTGGAAAATGTACGCATATTAACCATTAAATAACAATAAACGAGAAAAATACGACTATTTCGATAAATTCGACAAGCAGCAATCGCCAAAAAGTCGTTACGGTAAATCGATACTACTTTGATGGCGCATACGAATCAGAGTTCCGACTGTGTAGCGTATCTATGTATAATAGATATTTACTCTTGTAACCGCTACATATCCAATGAGTATGACAGATGCAGTACAGAAGATTCCAATGTAATGAGAGAACACAAATCCAAATCCGTTTTTAGGTGCGCTTGGATACTGTAAATATATAATCAGGCTTCAATTTGACGTTTTCTATTGCATTATAAAAACAGCTATTTCATGATTGCTCACAGTTGCTGGATGATCTTGAATATATATCACTGGAACAAAAGTGCTCCCATAGAAAACTCCAGCTACCAAAGAAGTAGCAATCGCTATCCAACGTTTCCGATTTCGATGAGCACCAAGAGCTGTGTGAACTGAACCACCGACAGGGATCACTATATCGCTATCTTCTGAAGGTAGTTCACTGGTTAGATCATCATCCGGAACTTCCATTAGCGGGCTTCGTTCCGAAGAAATCTGCGATTCGTTGGGCCGAATTTGTGAAAACAAAAGACCACTGAAATTAGCTTTTGCGAACGACTTAATTATTAATGCCTAGTTAAAATACACACCCTAAAACAACGAGAATTAGCCCGATGTAATTGAGGACTGGCAACGTGGGAACAGTCGCATTGATTCCAAATAGACCGAATCTAAAGTATAAATAGAGGAATATTTTATTTATGCTTTCGCAACACCTCCCAACAGCCCATCCAGTCACACAGTTCGTCGTTCCCCATACCAACATTCCCATCCCGATTCCAATTGTGTTCATGATTGGGACGGCAGTAGTATTACCTATAAAAACTGTTTGGTCTTCATACTATCGAGAAATGTACTTCAAAAAACAACTTTACAGTATTAAGCGGCCATCAACAGAAATGCGGGAGTTTGAGATTTAAGAAGTGAATAAGGATCAGCTTAAGTGAATGTATAGTAAATTACTTGCTTTAAATTCAACTTTTTTAAAGCAATATCTATCATATGTAATTTATCACTAATGAAGTTTTCGTAGCATATTCACCACCATTTATAACAGCGGTTTTTATTTGAGATTTAGCATTTATTTGGATTTTATTTTAACCATCTCGAAAACATACCTAAAGCCCATAACATTCCACCAAGCATGGCAAGAGGTTCAAATTCGGGGAACCCTTCAATTCCGTAAACTACGATTCCAACAAGCAGAATAGCCGATGACATTATCCATTGAACGTAGAGTCCTGAAACCTTTTAAAAATCAATTAGTTTATAAAAGAACACAAATGAAAGTTGAAAATAAAGGATAAATCCTAGTACAGCGGTCTAAACTGATATCAGGAGGTAGTAGTTGACATTTTGCAGTCATATGAGTCTAAAATAATTTTTGCCTCGCATTTAGACCGCTGAACATGTACATATCTATGAAGTGGTTACCATTTCCTGGTTGAGATTTCTTGACTGGCACAAACATGGATCCAAAAAGAATAGATGAAAGTGCACATGCGCAGAGTCCTACAACAACACCCATCGGCAATCGCTGAAACTAATGAACAAGTTAGGAAAATGTACATTAAATGTTTGGAAAGCTGTTATCGGTGAGCGATAGATACACATACAACGGCGGGAAACACATTCTATACGATTCTATTTACATCAATATTTGCTACAACAATTTATTTTAAAGAACAAGATATGAACAATAAACAGTAAAATGAAATAAAATAAAAACCTAATAATAAATCATTATTTCCAGAATATTAATCGTCCATCACGACAACTGCTTTCAGCTCATCGTCCTCCTCGTTGACATCCTGAAAAAAAACCGTCTGAAAAATTTAACGTACGTACATTTCCACAATCATAAGCATTACTATTATAAGTTCAATTACGGTACCTTCAAATGATCATATCTTGTGATAATCGGCGTGGCTATTCCCCGAATGTCTCCTGTGGCAGTCACCTGACTCCATAGTGACGGATTGATGTCTCTCATGATTCGATTTCGTTTTAACATTTTCCAATAATATTCTTTCCCCCCTTCTGCGTGTTCAAAAGATGCACGTGCAGCTTCTGCGTCAGAATGAATATCTGTTAGATATCTGCAAATATTCAAACTTCATAAGCACAAAAAGGAAGCAAAAAAATTATTATTTGCTTCGTAAGTATATGCCTCTTTTATCTAACTTGAGCAGCTGCTTGTACCCGTTTTCTACTTCTAGCTTTTCCATTTCACTTACAAGTCTGTTTTTTTCAAATAAATCGTACCTGTACAGCAAATGCCATTGTTTGTTAGCGTACCAGGCGGCAGCAAGAAACAACGGGTAGGCGATAGCAAATGAGGCGGCAGAACCACTTAATAGACGAGAACTCTAGAAGAACTTAGATTACGAGAACGTTTGATGTAGGTTAAACTAACATTATGAATCCAGTACGTGAAAATAGAACTGAATGCTGTCCACGTGGCCCATGAAATACTTCGTTGAGCCAGTGAAGCGTAGCCATCGTAAGCATACAAATCCCGAAGAAACAAGAAACGATGGGCCTAAAAGACTCGGATAAGAAAATGACAGATCTGAAAACGGAAGATTACACTGTCGGAGAGAGCGTAACAGCCAGCCAACTCTTCAGCATCTTCTGAATTCCACTGAACGGGAACGCGCACACCTAAGAAATCAACACCCACAGTATTTTGACTTCTGGAAAATTGAAAAGCTATAACATCATTACATATACAGTGCTCCACATAATGATAGACCACCCAAAATTTTCGCAAAACAGAAAACGAGTTTGTATAGAAAATGTTTCTTTGAAAAAAGTTGGCATTTTGTATTAGAAATATGATAGTAATTCAATTATGCAAAAAAAAAAGAAAAATGAAAACCAACATTTATTGAAAAATGTAAAAAAAAACATCCACATAAAGATAGAGCAGGGGTCAAAAATGCTAAAACTCAAAAATAATTTTCAGATGGGTTTAATGATTGTAGATGACCATTACACGCATCACATCGAAAACTCGTGAATCCAACGAAAATAGAGATTGTCGATGAGTTGGTCCACTTCTGCCACGCGTTGATGATAGCTCGCTTGAGATCCGTAACGTTGTCGTAATTCTTGTTTCCGTGTAGATCTTCCTAGCCATGAAACCCCAACATTTTCGATGATATTCAGGTCCGGTGAGCAAGCCGGCCAGTCGAGAACTGGAATTCCACGGTCACCTATCCACTTGATTGTGCGACGCGCACGGTGGCAAGGTGCTCCATCTTGTTGGAAAATGTAATTCCTGCCTCGATTTCTTCGGATGAATGGCATCAATTCACGCCGTATCACGTATCGGTACTGTGCTCCGTCCATCTTTTTCGATACGAAGCATAATTTGACTCTTCCTTGAGCACTAATGGCCGCCCAAACCATTACTCCACCTCCTTTGAAATTTCGGCGAGAAAATCTCAACTTTTCTTTTCTTAGATCGTGCCAATAATCACGGTAACCATCCGGACCATCACAGTTAAATTTCTTTTCGTCGCTGAAGATGATCTGAAATCAGAAAATCAATTTCACTGATGTACAGTAACCCTCACTTGGCTCCAGTTTGTCCTTTGATTGTTTCTGGCGAATTTCATCCGATTTTCTCGATGTTTTTTGGTGACAAATGGAGCCTTTCGCATTTTTCTGTGTCGGATAAACTGGGTCTTCGAAAGAACACGTCGAACAGTTTCCGCAGAGACCGGCAAAGCCATTTCGCTTCTGATTTTCGAGCAGGTGACAGTTGAATTTGATGCTCGGCGGATGATACTGCGCTTTTGGCGGGTGGTGAGAAGCGATGGACGACCTGAAGATCTTTTCGTGCCATAAGCACTGGCGTCTGAGGCATAATGATCGACCACACTTCTCGAACGATGCAAATCCTTTGCAATTTGGCGATGAGAGAGTCCTTGAGTCAGTTTGGCTTCAATTTGACCTTTCTCAAAATCACTCAATGATTTTCCTCTGCCCATGGCTGTAAAAACTATCGAAATCATACCAAATGATGCTTTCGAAATTCAAAAGTGAAAAAAAAACGAGAAAAATGAACAAAAACGAAGGTGGCTCTATCATTTTGTGGAAGAGGAAAACGTCAATTTTCGAAAAAATCATTTTTTCTCCATTGCTCATCCTTAATTTGTTTTCGTTGCGGACCACCAACATGCTGGCAATGCGCAATAAACACAAAAAAATAAATGCTCTGCCATTTCTGGTTCTGAGTTACGTGAAATTTTAAGGTGGCTCTATCATTATGTGGCACTGTATATTGAAATCACATGTTTTACCTGAAGTACTCTAATGCTTCTTTCGCAGTTTTGAATTTGGAATACAAAGGAACAGCTAAGTTGAGACCTGTCCGAACCCCGAGAGAACCAGAAGCTACAGTGTCATCTGAGTCCGCAATTGAACGCTGAATGTACACTGAAACGACTGCGTCCTTCGGAATACGAGTCTCACGTTCCAAGAATCGTCTGTATTCTTCATCAGCAATCGGAACAAGATGATCAGGAAGTGATTCAACTGAGTATCTGAAGAATATTTAAATAGAACAATGACTGTTAGCACTTTTTCGAAACTTCCCATAACCAACAAATAGTGCGTAGCCTAATTAGAAGACCTCCCAAAAGTTTCATGCCGATGTCTCCGGCCAGATTGTCTTTTTCAGCACCTCAGAAAAATCATTTTTGAGCGAATTCTCGAAGAAATGTTGGGGCTACACCCAAAAATGTAAAAAAAAATTTAGCAACCGTAGCATAATTATAACATCGCCATGAACATCGTCCTGGAGAAGAGGATATTCGGGGGGAATTCATACGGAAATATGTTAATGGCAACTTCAGTATTCCAACACTCTCAAACACCATAATGCTGCCAAGTTGCTCTTAAATAAAAAAAATGGTTGCAAATGCATTAGACATCAAAACTGTGAATACTGTGAGATAACCTTATTAAATTAGATAGCTTTGTTCGTTTTTAGTTTTGGAATTCCGAATTTCTGAAATCAAAACATTCAAGATGAAGATTTGCAAACGAAAAACTACATTTTAATGTTAATAAAATAAAATAGAAGAAGCTAATAAAATAAGAGTATAGTCGAATAGCAACAATTCTAATGCGTCACATTATTTACAACTGACGAGCTTCAAAAGTATAGACACCCCCACGATTTTAGCTGTTCTGGATTTTCTGGACGAAATGAAAAAAAAATCGACTAAAACAGTTCGATCAGACGTGTAAAAATGCCCATGTGTAAAAATTTTCAATCGAATCCGATGTTTGGTATTTGATTTAGAGAAGATAAATCAAAAAACGCCGCCTTCGGAAGTATAGGCAGTTTTAGGTATTGTTACTCTGGTGGCCGAAAATGGGTTTAAAAGCCAACTTTTTTCTATATTTCTGTTACATTATTATTTTTTCTTTAAATATGCCACGTGGTTCTCACTTATTGCTCAAATCGATGTTCTGATCGCTCGAGGTATCTGAAGATCTTCGATCCCCGCCAGCTGGAAAGGAGTCTCAAAACTGTCTCTACCTATGTTCGCAATCGAACTTCTGGTCCAGCTCCACGTTCCGGAAGACCAAAGAAGCTGTCCAGCCGCGAACATTGCGCTATTTAACGCATTGTGTCCAACGAAGTCAGTCAACAGCATCAAGACTGATCTTCTGTTTTATGGCGTCGAAAGGAACTGTTCTCCGATCCATCCACTTTTCCGGACGCATGGTTCAAGAAGCCATGAAGTCGACACCAAGACTGAAATCCGACCACAAAGCGAAGAAGCGAAGAGAAAAGAGTCAAGAATCTTTTCCAATCGGAACTACAGGGGCGGTACGCTCATTGTGTGGGGAACATTCACCGCAGCGAGGAAGCTTCAGTTGGTTTTACAACAAGACAATGTTTCATATGATGCTGCCAACTCCGCCTTGGGCTGGCCACCATGCTCACCGGATGCCAATCCCATCGAAAACCTCTGAGCCATCCTTGCCCGAGCAGTTTACACGAATGCGACCCAATACAACTTCGTTCAGAGTTTGAAAGATGCCATCGAAAGAGAATGAAAAAATTTCAGTTCCCAACACCTCCAGAAGCTGGTACATAGTATGCGAGTTTTTGACCTAATTGCATCTAAAGGAAGCTGTATTGACTATCTAAAAGAAGCATCTAAAGGAAGCTGAATTGACTCGTCCGTACAAAAATGAGGTATTATGATTATAATTTATAGAATTAGGTTACGTCTAATATAGAAGTGTTAGAGCACGTCTCCAGCATTTTTTTCAACTTCGAAAAAATGGAAACATGGAACAATAGCATATAGCGGAACACACGAAGAAATTATTCACGAAGAAGACATTTATGTGGCCAGCATAAAGAAAATGGAAAAAAAAGATAAAGAAAGAAAAGAGATGGTCATTCATTGTGATTTTCAACCTCCTTTTTATCGCTATACATTTTCAATTACTGTAGCAATAATACAAATTGCTGTAGGACCATTACGCGACTATTCACATTTCAATGTGGTTTCTTTCCCATGTTGACACTTGGAAGTTTTTAGAAAACGGGAATGGAGCAAATGGGCATTTCAAAACTGTTCGTCTCGCATTTTGCCACTAGTTCTTTCTGATATATTCTTTTTTCAAACGGAAGGTTGCGCAATACTCAAATACAAAACGGAAAGTTCTAAAATCTCAATTAGCAGGGAAAAATAGATTAAATACTAAATACTTAGCATTTTAACGTCTCTCAGTCAGCCAAAAACTGGACAAATTCATCTTGAATTTTTATACGAATTTAGGGTACGCTCTTCCTTTTCTCCTCCATTCCCTTCACAGCTGGGGGAAGGGGAAATGGGAAAGCAATGTTAAGAATCTGAGATATCAATTTTTCTAAGAAGAGCAGCACCCTTAGCCTCAGCCCTCCTCATTCGGACTTTGCTTCTAATACGTCAGATTCAGAAACACGCCCTGAGAAACGGAGTATTAATCGTCAGTCAAAAGAAACGAAAAATAAAACAAAAAGAGCCGATTTTAGAGTTAGCAGATTCAATTGCACGTCCATCGCAACTGACATTTCACTCGCAGAACTGCTCGATGAAATAAAATAATTGTCGGGCAATAGAACGAGTAGTTGAGGTAAACTCAACAAACTGAGACGTCGTCGGGGTTTTCTTATAGAAGCGGAACCCCGGTTTCGTGTGAGAAGGCTAGAAATGCTAGAATGGAGCCAAGACAACACACGAAATTGTATATTGGACTGCTCACAGTGCAACCACGAAACGATATCGAAGAACTACTCGCTGTCTTCTGCAACACAACTGCTCATGACACAGGAATTTCCCATTCAAAAAACCAAAAATAGATGATGTTGTCTCAGTACCTTTCACCTTCGCCAATGGCAGCGATAGACGTCACTTGAACAACTCTGCACAGTATAAGCAGGTCATCTAAAGGAAACCACCGAGAAGAGCATTGGATCCGGCAATCGCCCACATAAGGTGCCCTAGGACCAACATCAAACATGGATCAAGACTATAATAATCTGACCAAAACTGTCATTTTAGTCATTTCCCACTGCTAACATTCGAACTTTGAAGATATTGTAAGCAAAGCTTCAAACGATTGCCGGGTTATCTCCGTCCACGTACCATGTTCATTCAGGAATGGTATGCCATAATCAAGAATAAAATGGAGCTTGGCACTCGTTTTTTTTAGAATTGAGATATCGGACATATCTTTTTGGGTTGTTTTCGTCAGGTGTAAGGTTATATCTGCAGTTTTGCGGGTATAACAGCTAAAAACAAGAACATTTTCATAATTTTCCGAAATTGAAACTCTAATTCCAATAGTATTTTCTAACAACAAAAATCATCGCGTCGCGTTACCTATCTTAGGACGGATTTCGGTTCAGTATCAACGGAAGAACACAACAAAGGAGAGATAAATATTGCTTTTAACTTTCAATTATTATTGGAAATTTCATTTTAAAATGTTTTTATAAAACATTTTCTAAAATCTCACTTCCTTCCAATCTCCAATATTTTAGTTTAGAGCTTAATTCTAGTCGCTTTTGGTCGCCGTATGTTTTTCTTGGTATAACTTTGAAACTCTGGCGCATTCTGCTGTAACTTTTGAAAAAAATGTTTATTTTTCCTTTCGCTGTCTTACATACATAGCGGCAAGATACAGGAAGCTATCTATAAAATTGCAAAGCCTTCGGTTTGGAAACTTCGAACTGCATCACTTAACAGTTATCATCGAACATATTTTTAAGAATTCACTTTCATTTTGAAAAAAAAATAACACACCCGCCCGCTATTAAAAACCGCCTTATATTTGCCAGGTTCTCTATCGTGGTAACCATCGTTGTTATATAAAATAAACATACCGGATTGGAAAAGTTAAATTAACGAAAGGTCCATTGATAAGAATCGATCCGATTGGATACCCAACTACAGTAGCCGCCAGAAGACCAATGCGAGCCTTCCGCCCAATTTTTGATTGTAACCAAACAGTGGCTTTCTGGTTCCACTCAGCATATTTCGAGCCCATTGCAGGGCTAAATTACCATAGCAAGATAACAACGATAAACAAGCGTAAGCAAAAATATACAAATTGTAGGAATTATGCACCATTTTTATATTTAAGGAATTTAAATAAGCTTCATTTTTTAAATATTTAATATTTAAATTCTAAACCCGTTCAGTGAAGAAAATTGAAAAAACGAAAACAATCATTCTATATTGCCCATTTTTAATTTTCCGATAACAACTTGTCTTCGTTGTTGATTCCTTTTCGAAATTTTCGAACATCTCGTAGCCGAGCCGATAACTTCACATTGTCATCAATGAAGTCGCCATTTCGAGCTAGCCGACGTTGACCCTCCTCACTAAGTACCTGGGAGAGTATGTATTAAAACCAAAAGATTATGAATTAAACGTACTTTTCTGTATAACCTATTCAACTTCATTGTTGATTCAAAGTAGTCAATTGCTCCGACAATATACTCATCTCCCCTGAATTAAAACGTTTAGGAAATGTTCAAGAACTTCAGCCTCACCTTGCTACCGTAACTTCATCGGCTCGTTTCGTAGTGTAGGAGTCATATTTTTTCGCAAATTGAGAAAATGTGGTAAGCGTGAATACAACCGCAAGAGCACTGGCAACATATGCACCGACAGCTGCGGCAATTACTGGAGAAAAGTTGAGAGTTAATGCAAGTGAGAATCTTTATAAGTGTTTTCAAATCAGATTCTTAAGGTGGGTGAATTATCTCTAACAATAAGGCATCTAAAGAAATAATATTACTGGAAAATTTGTTCGCATAATTAAATGCCATATTTCAAAAAAATTCTACACTTTATAATTTTTGCATAAAACCCACGGTTCAAAAGTGCGTATCCCATTGTTGAAACTGCGATCCATGCAAATATTGGAACACAAAAATATTCTCCACTAAAAATATTTAATAACTTTAAGTCTAGAAAAGTTGTTCGGTACCTATTTGCTATTTGTAATTGCCTTTGTATTATAAACAGTTTCGCGGCATCAGAAAGCATCAAACGAGCAATAAGTTCATCACCAGTTTCACTGTTCACTTCCACTTTACGACGATATTTACTTAATCCCAAATCAACTTCCAAATTGGCTCCAAACCGACGTGCTGTTTCCACGTCATCCAATGTCATTCTAAGTGGAAATTGCAATTCTGCGCCACTAGTCAAAAATAGACCACCATAAACTTTCGGCTCCATTTCGTCGGTGAGAACGACATTAAACTGAAAATATTCAATAATACCGCTACAGAATATACGTCCATACTAGTGAATGGCATAGCCCCAACAGAAATAATTCAGATACCGGAGGGCATTTTTGAAGTAATTTAATAAGCTGAAATGTATAATCAAGCGTGAAAAATAAGGTTATCGTTGTCAAATGTCGGGTATTTTTTGCGACAGTTTGACTATGAGAATTTCACCTAATAATCTTTAAATGACTGAATTGAGAATCCGGCCCAGCAAATAAAGCAAATATCTGAGAAGCGTTCACTCAGAATGAACGATACTTGCTTGGCATAAATTAATTTCGCATTAATGGTGAAAACTTGAAACACCCCCATTTTAGTAATGATTCTAATTATGCGCACGATAACCAGTTGAAAAGCCCAGCTTTGCTTTTTTGGTGAAGGAATTTCAGAGCAGAGAAATTTGAAGTTGAAATTTTAGTACTGACTAGGGAAGGTTGTTAACTTACCATGGAGTTTCCATACGAGACCTATGTGAATCGATAGATTAGAATACACTGATAAAGAATCCGTTTTCCGAATTTGCTGAACGCTTCAGCGAACCGAGTTATTTCGATCTGAAATTCCAGCACTAAACTACTGTTGTTAACCATCTTTAGTTCCTCCGCGATATCATAACCAATTTTTAGTGAGCTGAACCGTGGCAAGTTGGCAGAGTGGTAAGAGGCGGGAACAGTCGAAATAACTCGGCTCGCTGAAGCGTTCAGCAAAATCTGAAAACGGATTCTTTATCAGTGTGTTCTAATCTATCGATTCACATAGGTCTGGTATGGAAACTCCATGGTAAGTTAACAACCTTCCCTAGTGAGGTCAGTTACAAAAGGCACAATTAAAAAAATATATATTAAAATTACAAATTGTAAAAATTAACATTCAGGAATGTCAGAAAACGCGTCAGGACTTGATCGTGACCTCCGAGACGCAATAATATGCTTTATGAGCTTTAGAAATTCATGAGACCGAATAAACGAAAGCAAAAACAAACTCCTAATTTTTGAGACTGGACTATACGACTCGTTGCTCAAGGCTGGAAAGGAGAGAAAGAGAGAAGAGTTCAGTTAAGCATGCTTCGACACAGACACGACTGTTTGCTAAAAATAATTGTTTGGGCATTTTCTCATTTGTAAATTTAAAAAACTTTAGTAAAAAATTGTTTGGAACATTTTGACCAAAACGGATTTTAAATGGCTTTACACCCTTATTCGTCAGACATTTCAAGAATCGGAATTGTCTGTTCATTATTGAGATTCGAAAAATACTTCTAGCCTAGTCTTATAATTTGAGATAAGAAATTCAAATTTCGGGAATGGACAATCTCGCTACGAGATAGCCGTCTTGAGGACGAGCACTGTTTTTATCGTGAAGAGATGGAAACCAAGAGACTTCCGAACCGCAGTTCCTCAACACAATTTATCAGTTCCGAAAGCAATCCGTAAAAACAGAAAGTATAATAATTTAGGAGGAGTTAGCTGCCGAATCATGCACTTTAAGTAACAGGGGTGAGAATTTTCTTATAAGTTCTCCTTTGTAGAGATAAGTGCCAAGTAGCAACTTAATTAAAAAAAACCTTTTATACTTGCGGGTATCTGTATTCCTACTAACCTTTCTCGAGTGTTGTAATTGTTTTTTAAGCATATTAAATACCTTTGCTTTCTTCAATCCTTCCATCTTATCGATTTCATGCTCCACGAGTTCTTTCAAGTGTTCACTAGGCACCATAGAGCTACGATTTAAATACGGTTTCGCCCAAATCTGATCTCCACGGAACCCTGTAATCACTCAATAAAATGTATCTAGAAACATGCTGTTTTTGGGTTAGAGAATAGACTGGAAAACGGTGCTTGAATGTTCACAAAAACATCGTAATTGAAACACTGCGTATTGGAATTTTTGGAATTGTAATTGATCTGAGACATTACCGTGCACTATAATGTATCCAAGCGGATAAATCGCAATGCTTCCCATGTAAATTTGTTTCAATCGAGAGAAATGAGAAGACATCTGAATTTGAATACCTTTCAGTACAAAGGTTGCTCCATGCCAAATATGTGTATTTTAAAACAGTTTTCCAACCAGTTGAAAGCAATGCTTTTTATATTTTACATTTATTCCGTCCTTGAAAATAATACACAAATCTTGAGAAAAAAGAAAGGGAGATTTCGGGGGAAGAGACGATATTCAAATTATTCCGAACCAAATCAATTTAAAAATGATATTGGACACATGTACTTCGTCGATAGAGAAATCGGGACAGGGAAATAACTAGACATTCAGTATTTCAACGCCACACCAATAGAGAACATTTTAAACTCCCGAAATGGATTACTTTTAAATTTTTTAGGAGATTGGTTGAGAAGCTGAAAGTCTGTGGTTAGCGAACAAAAAAACAATGACAGATGATTTTGGGTCATACATAACAAAATAGAAAAGAAGAGCAGAATACTCTCTGGAATCTAAGAAAAATATTTTGTAAACAAACTACTAAACAATTCTAAGCTGAAATACAGGATTTCGTCGGCGAAATTCAGAAAATCAGAAAGAATAATTGAGCAGTATGGGCAGGGATGACAAAAATGAATGATAACAAAAAAAGACCTACAAGGTTAAACTAATTAATGCATATAGCTAGAAAAAATATACTGAAATATCAAGTATGATTCTGGCTGTTCATAACTTGATACAACAATATTCTAAGGAAAAGTGGTGGTGGGGCGAATGGCGTAACAACAAAATATTTTTTAACTAATAACAACAGCATAATGGAAAGCAAAGTGGCATTACCAGCCTACAGAAAAAAGGATAACAACGAGGAAAAGAATAAAGGGGATTAATCCAGAAAAAAGAGAAGTTGGGGAGCAGGTCTAAGCCATTATAGTGAGTGTTGAATTTATAAAAGTGGGAAGGAAGGAGGAAAGAAAGAGATAGATTCAGAAGATCAGGTGTGTGGGTGGGACGGATGACGGTAAATTTCTAGAAAAGGACGGGAAAATCAAGTTAACCGTGATAGTGAAGGGTATGGTTATCGGAAATAAAACATTAAAAAAAGGAAACTGGTGAAAACGGCAGAAAGGGATTGACAGGAGAACATTGTTTGAGCAAAACTTTCAAAAAAGGACACTTAGTGATGGTAATTGAGGTGAAAGTGATAGAAAATAGGACGCGGCATTCAACGGACAGATTACTTCTTGATTGATTGTGGGAGATTCTATAAATACAATTTATAATCGAAAGATACCTTCAACGGAACATGGAAAAATTAAAGAAAAAACACAGAACCTTAAAATCTCATTATTTTAAGGTTCGACAATTTCCAATCTTCAGAAAACGGGCAGAGCAATTTTAAGTTGATAGAACCTAGAGAACTGATTTCGATAATTTAAAAAATTAAAGCAACAAGTTTTTAATCAAATTAGAGAAAACGGCGCGGAGCGAATCTATTTTTACTGCGCGAAATATAAAACAAAAAAAAATATGAACGGAAATTTCGAAACATAAGCAGAGTTTGAATGAAAATAAAGGCTCAAATCTCAGTCATAATTTTAGCAATTAAAATTTTTAAAAAATTAGTTTTCAGAGAAATAAAATCTTCTCCAGAGATTTCATCAATTTGATATCTTGACGAGAAATTTTTCAAATAACTTTTAGAGAAAATTTTTAGAAAATGAACGATATTTCATACCTATTTCATTTTTTCATAATTTATAGAACTGTGAAAAACTTTAAAGCTGAAAATATTTTACATTACTTTTTAGATTTTTTCAAGCAAATATTATTAGGAAATCACGATTATTGATGTCGGAAAATTTAGGAAAGAAAGGTGTTTCTCGAAATTAAAAAAAATCAGCTCCATAGGCCCTATGAACGAAAAAATTTCTTAAATACTTCAGAGTTCAATGATTCTCCTCGTATCTGTGAATAAGTGTACGAAAAAAAATTATTTCAGCCCGAACATTTTTTGAAAACTATGGCGTTGCTACTATTGGCATCTCTAATGGCTGTCACAACATTTAGAAGAATGCTAATTTGCGATGTGATACAGCTCCCCTGCTACAAAAGGCTTGTTCCTCAACACAATAAGTGGTAGTTTTTTAAAACGTACTCTGAAATCATCTGTCGACTTGTACTTGTTCAGCTCTTTGCTCAAAAAATCATCGACAACCAATTGTTTCGCAATTTTCGATCTGCAGAAGATAATCTCATTTATAGGAGTAACACGTTTTAGTCACCTTTGTAAGAAAGCAAAAAGCTTTTCCAGTCCGTAGAGCTCGCCCTTCTGCACATCAATTGTACAATCTTTCATGAAATTTTTATAGATCTCCGGTCGGAATTTTTTCTCCAATCCGTAACTGTAGAAACGGAATAAGGCTTCAATTCCATAGCGAGATCTGCAATATCACAAAATTAAAGTTCTCTTCTGATTTTATGACTGAACTAATTAACAGAATTAGATATTTAACTATTTAACTGAATAGGATATGACTGGTTGAGTCCACCCGAAATTAATTATTAGTGGTATTTTTTTTTTTTTTTTTTTTTTTTTTTTTTTTTTTTTTTTTTTTTTTTTTTTTAGTTATGTAGAGGCAAATTATTCAAATTTGTATTATCTCACCCAATTTCAGCATCCTCAAGAGCCAATTTGCGGAATTCTTCATACATGTTTCTATTGAAGTTATCACGTAAAAAGAAGGACCAGAAGCGGTACAATGTATTCATCTCTGCGCAATCATAACCAAGACTTTTTCTTTGTTTCAAACACGATTGTCTCCAAGTTGAATAAACGTTCTGCACAAAACGATCTTCTTGGAGAAGACTAATAGATGGGTGATTTGCAGGAACTTGCGATGAGCTAGCAGCGATTCCAATAGGAGCTGTCGGCAGAGCATCTTCTCGCCCAAGTACCCAGGCAATAGGCATTTCAACTGGAGGTTTCTCGCTATGTCTGGTCTTTTTCTTACGTGGAGATTTAGAATCAAGTGGAGCTGAAGGTTTTGAGACTGGATAGTAACGATTCATTTTCTGTTCCTGTGATTCGCGGCGTTGCATTGGCGATTTTGGCTGAAAAAGAACTATTCAATAATCTGTTTTACATTGAGAAAATCATTTTGAAATTTTAAACAGTTAGTTAAACAGTTTAAACAGTTTAAACAGTTTTAAACAGTTTAAACAAACAAAAATACAATAAAGGAGCACATGGTTAAGTAGAAATCATCATTCTTATTTAATAACTTTCTTATCTTGTCTGTCCTTCATTTAATTTTCAGCCCGCAGACTCACTTCAATTTTTAAAGTCCCGAGCAGTACTAATAGTTAGGTCATTAAATAATTGAGTAACGTGTCCACCACATTCGTTCATCTAGTATTTTTCAAAATCATTTCCAAACACTTTTATTTCATAAGAAGCTCCCATTCGCTGACGACGTTTAAGAGAAACTTGGTCACAGGGTGAGTTGATTTTTCAAGCGAGTCAGATTCCACGCAAAAGTAAAAATGCATACAATTTGGAGCTCTGTGCGTAAGGTCGAATGTCGCTAGCAAATAATGAAGTAAGCTTTCATAACAAAATTTCCATTCTCTTAAATTATAGAAATGGTGGTCGGTTCAGTCGAGTCGAGCTTTTGTCCATTTCTAGGAAACACTCTGCCAGAAATAAGCATAAATTCATGTCTTGGAAAGAACTATGTTGGAGAAACTATCAAATTCCTAAGAGTTCGACTGAGAACATCAACCATTAACCCAGAACTATATAGACAACTTCAAATTATTCTACATCCATTAAGAATGTCAGTAACAGAAATACAGTAACAGAAATACGAGAAAATAAAGAACAGTGTAATATACCTACAAAAACGTAGAAAACTGCTGTGAGCATATTTATTATTTTGCTTAAAGTACTCTCTCAAACGAAATCAAGACTTTTCGAATTTGTTTCCAACTATATTTTTTAAATAATGGATTTCATCATCTTCCTTTCACTTTAGCAATTGCTTGCTTCACACGTACGCCATTTAATGGAATGACATCTGCAATATAACAGTATCCCAGTATTTCAAAATATAGAATGTCTTTTCGAAAAAAATTAAAATATGCATCGATCACATTTACAAAAACACAAATACACATATTTTTCGTACCGCGGTTCAGAAGGGACAGGTAACAAAAATTAAAATACGTGATTTTATGACACATTTTGGAATACGGCTCTTCAATAAAATCAGTATTTTTGAAACTTCCAGATAATTTAAAGCTAAGCTGCAGCAGACTAATGGGGTTATTCATGATGCATTTTAATGCAAAAAATGCCACTTTAATCTTATTCACGATTGCATTTTAATACAAAAAAAGGCATTTTTTGTATTAAAATGCTTTTCATGAATAACCCCATAAGCGAATTCGAGACCACAAGCTCATCTGTTGTATGATAACCCCTTGGGACACACCCTATCAAGCATTTTTAATGTAAATGAATACGTCAAGCATTAACGAAAATCTTAAAAGGTTACAACATCAAAATACCGTACCACGATAGCACTAGCCGCCGCACGTTCTTTGGCTTTTTTCGTCCACACCGAATCGGGTGTTGGGTGAGTTTCCGTGGATGGTGGAATTTCTGGGGGTTCCTCAAAAACTTGCTTCGTGTCTTCTTCACCGCGCATCAAATGAAATTCTTCTGCCGAGATGGTTGATACTTTGGACATCTGTAACTGGAAGGTGCTCGAAGGTACAACACGGTTACAAAACAACTTTTAAGAAATGGCAGAAATCAAACAATTTGAAGGGAATAGGACAACAAGCAAGACTGTTAACAAGGTTATTCTGTTTTACTGTTGGTGGTGTAAACCTTACCGGAGCTTCTTTTTCAAGAGGAACTGTCCACAATTCTTCTTCGTATCGTCGGAGTCCAATTTCTACTTCTTCGTTGAAGTCAACTTGATTTTCGGATCTCGTGGAAAAATCACCAGTTCGATCCAGTGTTCGACGAGAAGGTGTCATGATGATCAACTTGCTTATTACATCATCTCCAATTTCCTCGGAATCAATAGCGCTGAAGCAAGAAGATAAATAAATTATGAGGTTCTTGTTTTTATAAAATATAATGAATTGTTTTACTAATGGAATTAGAGCTTTGCCGGAATAGAGAAAGCGTTTCTTATGACTGCAAAAAATGTTACCTCAAAAATGCTTTTTTGGATTTTTCAGTTCTTCTCGGTGTTTGTGTTGACCCACCGCCACCTGATATCTCACTGTCGAACTGAAAATCCAATTCCGGCTGATCTCCTTGATGCAGTTGTTTCCCTTGTTGTTGATTTTGTCTTTTATTATCATTCACTGATGCAGATGAATGTCTTCCTTTGCCTTTACCTTTGCGGGTTTTAACTTCTTCCCAATCATCCTGCTCTTGAAGCTGTGAAGAAGACGGTTGCTGCGGCAAATGATCCGTCGAAACTGAAGATAGGGTTGGAGCAGAAGCTACTGCCTGTCCATACTGTTTGAATTGTTGGGGAGCTTGTGATGGGCCTGGTAAAGAATACGCAGCACCACTGAGAGTTGGCATTAAAGGCCAGAGAGCAGGATTTTCGCGGGCACGAATTTGCATACTGTCAGCTGACATTTCCACTTTTGTGGAGTCCTTGAGTGCATCACCAATCAAGGAATAATCCTCAGTGAGTGCACGAACTCGTGGGAAAGATGCAATTAGTGCGATTGGTAAAAATCCCTCTGAAGACATTTTTCGACGGAGAAAAAAGTCCTTTTGCAAATTTTCTTCTGAGAAGTAGTACTCGCTGAAAATTAATTTTTGTACATCATTGTATTTTTTAGTAGTAGTACATCATTGTATTTTTTGAAAGAAAAAACGTAATTATCAAATAGAGGCAAGTCTAAATTACATCGTTATTGCCAACTTACATTTGATTTCTTACATATTCTTTTAGAATATCGTCAGTTAATGGACGCATTGGTGCGGGTGGATGATAGATAGGTGCAAACGGAATTGATGTGTTGATCGGTTCTCCATTTGGCATTGGGGACGTAACACCGCCATCGCGATCCAATGGCGGTGACATCAAATGTGTGGAGATCATTGTCATTGGTGGACGGAAGGGAGCGAACGAAGCCATATGTTGTTGAGCTTGTTGAATAAGGATACTGGCTTGATGAGGATCGAGCTGATGTTCATATTGCTGAGGAGCACCATAATACTGAGAATACTGAGCTTCCATTAAAGTCATGTAATCGAAGTTGTCCTCCCCCGCTTCAATGTCCTCCCATCTTGGAAGGGGCCCGCGCTCCTTTCGTTGAGCAGCAGTCAGTTTTGGAGGCGCGTGAGGATTGCTTCGTGCTTGATATCTGTCATTTCGCTGATAATAAGCTTTTGGTTGAGATTTATCATCTTTACGTTCGCCACCATTTTTGTGCCAGTAGTCGCCAGGTTTTGCGTTGCTGGTGGTGTTTCCATTACGGGTGGATGTCGAATTCTGAATAATAACTTTTAGAATAAAACCAGCAGACATCTCCAAAAATTAATATACTCATTTTAGTGGCAAACATACTTTTGAGTTCCCGTTCATATTGACGGAAGATTTGTCCTTTGGAGCGTGTTCTGGAGAGTTTTCTTCACTTTGTTGAGGAGAAGTCGAGTTGGGAGGAGTAGGCAAATCAGATCCTGTTTTATTCAATTTCTTTTTCCAGCCGTGAGTTCCACCTTGTTGGTAGTATATCCCATTCGACCCGGAATCCACGACCCTGCAGAAAACGAGAAATAATATTTGTTTTAAATACATTCTTTTTTCTATGTATTGAGAAGCGGAAGACGATGAAAAGAGCAGGATGACGTCATATATGCTGAAGCTGTGTGGAAAAGAGACGAGCACACAAGAAACAAAGAAAAGTGACGTCTTGCTGTCCTAGTTTCATAAAATGCATAATTACTAAGACTGAGTGTGAGACGCTTCCTTTCATTGAAATATAGACAGGGCCTGCCCAAATCACAATGTGTTAGAAAAAGGAAAAAAACAAATAATCAATCCATGACAAGAACCTAGTACGATCGTCTGGAAAATATCGGATGAAAGGGTTTAATCTGTTGTACACTATAATTACTTGAACAGAGAATACATATGTGAGAATTTTGGAATTAAGTCTACTGTGATTAAAATAAGCTTTTCCGCATATTTCCCATAGAGAAACAAGAGTTCAGTAAGATACAAATATTAATAGAACCTGGAGCAACGCGTAGGCGATGTCAAAAAACATCACTCAAATGAGCGAATGTAGAGATCCAGATGAGAGAAGAGAGCAAACGGCATGACGAACTGCTTTTCCCTACATTGCTTTTTAAGGCCCTGAGAACCTACAGAGCAAAAATATGTTAGAAGAGAAGTCTTGTGGAAGAGGGCACAGCCCCATCGTTTTGCGTTACTCTCGCGCAGAAGGGACGCACACAATCACAAATAACCACGAGAAAAACGCAGAGAAAAACAGTGGAGAAATAGTGCAGATTAAAGAGAGACTGGATCTGCAACTGCGGGTTAGAAAATGAAATAAAGATGATGGTGTTCTCAAACAGAACAAGAGACGCAGAAAAATGGAGCGCGAATCACCACTCATTTCACCCCACTCTTCGGCCTTCGCCTCTCGCTCAATCGACCAACACATTTATTTTTCTCTCTTCCCTCGCGAAGCCAGCAAGGTGAGCGTTAAAAGAAAAGAGTGTGAGCGCATATAACATAGCACATTGAAATGCTAGCGACGACGAATACAGAAAAGATAGAGATTTTTGTCTGCCAACAGCCCCTTGCAAGCCCGCAAAGACAACGAGAAAATGGAAGACGCAACAGAAATCTTGAACATATAATAAATACTATAAGAAAACATTATACAAATGTTACATTTGTCAACGCCCAATTAAATACCATTAACTTTATTAGATGTGACGTAACGCAATTTCTTACAGAATCCAGAAAAAATGAGCATAAAATTCATTAGTTGGAATGTAAAAAAATTTTATGAGAAAATTACCATTTACAAGCAGCATTATAAAACTAGCGCTGAGGTACACTTTAATGATTTTTGCTGTAAATGTAGTGGCACTGTCGCAATGTGGGCAACTTGAGGGAAAAAAAGCAATACTAAAAAATGCGAAAGGAAGACTATGAATAAAAAAACATAGTGAGTGTGTGTTGCTGTGTTTAACTGGATAGGTAAGACACAGAAATGTGCATATCACTAGTCTCTTAATCGAAATCAATGTTTCTGGAAGAAGAGATACACGCCTTTTTTATATTCCCACGGGAGTTTAGTCGGAAAATTTAAATAAGTGTGTCTCCACGTCTACATTACGCAATCACATATATAGAGGAAAAAGGCATTGGACGGTATTATATAAGGAGAACTTCCAAAATTGTTACTACACTCACCGATCATTAGACATTTCGTTGACTGGGCTCTTGTTATCTCTGCTTCTAGACCTGAAATTCGTTTCATTTTAATTATATTTGACAGTAAAATACAAATAATTGGAGAACAAAGTATTGAACATTCACACTAAAGAATACCCATAATTCAAAAGGCAAATCTCAAAATAAACTTATCAAAAGAAACAGGTACAACATTTTTATCCTAATGTTATACTATGCGGCTTACTTGAAATCCCCAATACTTATTTCAAACGTCTTCGTCAAGGAAATCGCTTATTTTTTGAATAAAAACTTTGCTTAAAAATATTATTACCGTCTAGATTAATAAATTCGCTTTCTTTATTTCCAAGGAATCAGAAGATTTGAAAGAGATTGAAGAAATAAAAATAGTGGCCGCCTATTTCCTTTCTCTGCTTTCTCCCGAAAATAATTGCGTGGTGTGTGTACGAAGGGACCAAACGAAGGCAGACTAAGCGGCGAATAACACCACTACCAGAGCAGTAAATTTCTTAAGGCGGAACGGACTCCCAAAGTTGTTTTCGGAAAAAAAACCGAATAGCTATGGACGCATTTAAAGAATATTTAGCGTTCAATTGCAGTTCAGAAACAAAAATCCGTATATTGACCAATTCTTAAAAGTATTTTTAACTCTATAAATAGGCCCCCGAACTGGTCAAGTTATTTACATTTTAATCGCAAAAAAAATCGAATAATAAGGCGACAGTTTAAAAAGTAGTGTTGTATATCGTAAAATCTATTAATTCCTTCGAATCACTGAAATCAACAATTCAATATAGAATCGAAGTAGAAATCATTCGTCACAATACATGAGAGGTAGAGTGAAGGGCCCGCAAATTTATGCGTATGAAATCTAGCGATTGCAGTGTTGGGAGTAGATTGGACAAGAGAGGCCATAGACAGAAAACGGAGAAAAACGAGTGGTCGACTCTGGTTGAATGGCTCCTTCAGATGAAAAAGGAGAGAAAACTGCAGAGGGGAAGGACAGCTCCGTGTCTCGATGGTGAACAAGAACGGCGTTAAATCGCTCCTGTGACGAGAAAAAAGACGTGGGAAGGTTTTACCGGAACACTGGAGCAATTAAACAAAAAACTAGGAAATAACGACACTATTTCAGTTCACAAATTCTGTACATAGATTAGTTCACAAACTCACCAATACTGCTGCTCATCTCCACTTGTCGAATCCTCGTCTCCCGATCGTCGACGAACTGAAAATTTATATAAATATGCCAAAATTTTGAAATAAAAATAAGTGAGCTTAACAAACAGTCAAACAGTATTTCGTTTCCTGTTATATTTTAAGATTCAACACAAATGAGTAGTAAAATTCGTAGAAAATTAAAATTTCAATGAACCTGTTTCATCATTAGCTGTGCGTTTAGTTCCTTTTTCGCCGCTGTTTCCACGAGGGACTCCTTTTCCTTTGGTTACATAGCCCACGGAAATTTCAACCTTCTTCCAACTGTTTTTAGTAGTTTTACCGCCAGTTTTAGGTTGTGCATTGCTGCTGCCCTCATTGTTCTCATCCTGAAATGTTAACATTCTTTTTTTTAATACGTTAACGGAAATGAAGTCTGTTTCCAATCATTGCATTCCACATTTCTTAATACTGATGATTTAAAGACAAGATTTTTAATGGTATGTAAAAAATAGTCACTCAAGAAATACATGAACTAAATTTTAAATCGGATCACAAATTGGAAAAAAGCAACTGTTAAAATTGTAAAAACCAATGCTTTTTTATATAAAGGTTATCTACTTACCAGCGGAAAGTTCGCGGCTACGCCGCGACTTCCACCGGCTTTTGTTTAGAAATAATTGTAGGCGTTCTATGTTTCTACCTGTTAGTAAAACAATTTATTAGCAGAACGTCAAAAACCAAATAAGATTAACATCCCGTGCCGTATCCCAACTACCCTACAACCTCCTAAATAAATGAATGTGAAGCGCTCGGGTGGTCATGACTCCATCCCGAAAATCAAAGTAAAAGACCCACGATCTTTTGAGTTATTCAATGAAACCGTCTTGGACAGAGTCACAGACAGACAAAACTATTCGCTTAATAATAAGTAGATAGTGATGTTCCAAAAACGTTGGAAAACAAAGTCCATAAAAATTGTAGTTTTAATAATATCAAGCTGATTTTTTACATGTGATATACGGACATGCCAATTGATATTTCAGCAAATTTTTGGCTTTTTTAATCGATTTTAAGACAGTTTTGTACAATTTGGGTGTACGGTTCTACAGTACCCCAGAGACCCTGCAACCTCCTAAATATATGAACGTGAAGCGCTCGGGTGGTCATGACTCCATCCCGAAAATCAAAGTAAAAGACCCACGATCTTTTGAGTTATTCAAGGAAACCGTCTTGGACAGAGTCACAGACAGACTGAACAATTCGCTTAATAATAAGTAGATTATTAAACGAATAGCTCCGTCTGTTTCCTTCTGTCTGCCCAGGACGTTTTTTTTTGAATAACTCAAAAGAACGTGGGCCTCCTGTTTTGATATGTGGATGTCTTGTAAAATGTAAAAAAAAACCAGCTTTATATGTGCAAAACTACAACTTTAATAGACATTGTTTTCAAAAGTTTCTAAGGCATTCCAGAATGTTTCAGGGAGCTCTAGAACAGCGGCGTAGCCGCAAAATTTCCAAAGGTTTAAAAATATGAGACCGCTCGAGGTAACTTATAATAATTTAAAAGGAAATCCTTTTTAAAGACTTTGAATTTTTTAAGAATTGAATGTTGGATATACGGATTCCACATGAACAGTATGCATAGTAAAAAAAATTTCGTTTAATTTTTAATAGATCATGAAAATGAGAGGGTGCGAGTTAGATTAAAATAATAAGAGTTACTTGAGTTAATTAGAAGCTATTTGAATCTAATAAGAACGCGTTACCTGCAAAATGTTCTACAATTAGATCCAAATAGTTGCTAATAATATTGTAATCAAGCGGTCGGAGATAGAGGGCATGGTTTTCTTGTTTTTCAGGTTATTAATTTTAAAACTCAGCTGTTCTAATCCGATACGATCAAAACATATTCAGACTTGGCTCTTATAGGACCTGGAATTTTTGTAATTAAATTGCAGTCAGATTATATGGAAACAATATGAATGTTTGTATCAGAAATCATATAAATTCACTCTTTTTAGTGAAATGATTCATATTCAGATTTCAAAAAAATATTCGAGTATTTTTTCCAATTGGCAATGCTTTTCAAGATTATTGAAAACAAATCATCTTTGAACGAAAATTTTACACAAATGAGCCAAATATAAAATGTAGAATTTGTGCTAATGTTCAAGGGTTTTTAGAAAACTTGGAATCCTTCTTTCTCCAACTTTAAATTTCTACTGCTCATTAATTGTTAAATTTAAAATAAACTACAAAATTAGCAAAACTTGCCGAGTTAGATGGCGAAACATTCCCATTGACCTCAGCTTTAGCCAAGGATGGCCATTCTTGAGTAGCAGCCACAGTCGCGACCTCAGTGATAGAGGAAGGAGATGATTGAACAGCAGGCGTTTTCCACGGCTCCTTCTTGGCATCTCTAAGCTTTGTTTTTTCTTTAGTCGTGGATGACTGCTTGTTATTTGATTCAACAGTTTTCTTTTTCTCTGAGAGTTGAATTGTCGTTTTCTGATTTGGAACAGGATCTGTTTGAGCCACCGGCTGGGATAATACCGGTTCCTTCTGCTGATGTTCTTCCGCGGCAGCAGCCGCAGCGGCGTCTTCTAAAACTATGAACCAGTGAAGTGGATATTTCTATATGTTGGACAAAAAATAAAACTTCTCAGCAACTTTTGCAAGTAAAACAGCTAAACAACAGTTTGAGTGAGGTGACCATCACAATTCGCTTCGAATGTACTGCGTTTCGCTTCGGAAGCACTACTTCGGCAAAAGGAAATGAAACAAATTTTTAGGGAAACTGCGGCGGGCTAGTGGAGAAACGGCGGCAAAACTTGGTTCGTCCGCTGTTTTGTCGATAGAAATCTCTGAGTTTAATCTTGCGAAAAAATGACATAAATCTAATTTGGAATAATTTAGGTTTAATGAGGATCCTTTCCGAGACCCATACGCTTATTGCCCGGCAGTGTATATATTCATTTTTATGTAGAAAAATTGGAGAAATCTCCTAACTGGCAACGGTGTTTTTTTTTAAATAAAAACAAAACACACCTTTGTTCTTGAACCAAGCATTAATAGCTGGTAAAGGAGCTGGTTCGAGTACCACTGGCACTTCAGCTGGTTTGACTTCTTCAGGAGCTGCTTTTTCAGCTGGCTTATCTGATTTTAATTCTGCTTTTGGTTTACGATCTCCTTTCCTGTTGTTCTTTCGCTTCCCCTTTACTTCACCGCGAGGTCTGTCAGAATTCCGTCCACCTGCATTTTCCTTCTCACGTCTGTGGTTTTGTGTATGTGTTTCTTTTTCGCACTGACAGTTTTCGCTCGGTGATGAAGAACTTTGTTGCTTCAGCGGAAGCTGTTGTGGCTGAGACGAGGCGTCTTCAGCCTGTCCAGATACTACTTTCGCGAAAGAGAGCATGGGCTGCTTCTCAGCCATTTAATCTTCTCGTCTACTTGCCGGTGATGTTAGCAAGCCCTTTTTACCTGAAAAAATTAGACTTAAGGAGTTCTATGGTTTAAGGGTGAAGTATTTATCTTCAGAATTGCATTGTCAACAAATATTGATTTGAAAGACAAATTTCTCGTTTTAAATAGAAAGAGACCACGCAAATTCTTATACAAAGCAAAAGCGTTGCATAAACGCGACATCCTCACGGATAGCCTCTACACTTCATAAAAAAGCTTCGAAAACAAATTAACGGTCGGAACAAGTCAGGGAATGGAAGTCTTTAATTAATCCGCACTTGCCAAAAATTTGGTAATATCTTCCTGATAATTTGATTTAATGCCGTTTCGGGAATCGATAAATTTCAGGCGGGCCTCTATTTTAACACTAGAAAAAAGAAGACATAAAAAGAGAAAAAGTTCAATTTCTGCGTAGCGCCCCTATGTTTCACCACTGCACTACAAGTTTAAAAATAGACGAGGGGCACCCACGAAATAGCAAGGCAGCGCACACTAAAAATGCGTCAATGTTTAGACTTAAGACGCTTTTCGCATTCGCTGGCACGGTTTGTATATCTTCCAGATTCTTGTTCTACCAGGCAAACAGTGCTGAAAGGACCGGACTGAGTATTTTCTTTACAATTATTCATCTTCAAAAAGAATAAATAGCACTATTTTTTTTGCTTCATCATGTTTCTTCTAATGTTTCACTGATTTATTCATACATTTCTTACTAACCCCAGATCTATGACTCATACTGTTTTTAAACTTTGCTTCAGAATGCCGCCACCCCCACCACCACCGCCACCTCCGCCACCACCGCCACCTCCACCAACAGCATCCGCGGCACCGCCACCGGCAGATAACAATAGAAACGCTCTTCTTGGTGATATTCAGGTAATTAATATTTAATTGGTGCAGTCTATATACGGAAAACTAATTGAAAACGCCGATATGTTAACATATGTTCATTAAACACTTTTCTAATGTAATTAATTTCCTTATTTTTTCAGAAGGGGTTAAAACTGAAAAAAACAGTTACGAACGACAGATCAGCTCCAGCTGTTGGGAAAGTTGTTGGAAGTGCTAAATCGTCTGGAGGGTCAAATGAAAACCAAGGAAATGGAAGCAGTCAAGCCGCAAAAACACCACAAAATTCGATTGGTTTCGGAGGACTTTTCGCTAATGGATTGCCATCAAAACCGAGTGAAAACAAAATAAAAAGAGCTGCTACCAATATCGGTAAGTGAAATATTCTACATAAAAATCCTGAATCTTCTATTTTACAATGGAACCTCAACATTTCGTAGCTCATAATGAAAACTATTGAATAGTAACTATTATAGAAGTAAAGTGGGGAAAGTTCTTTTATTTTTTCCACTTATTTCTAAAAAGTTTAAATGAGAAATATGGTCTCATAGCGAATAGATTTTGATCAATCGGGGGATGATAAGCAACTAAACGGTATGTTCCTATTTTTCAAATTTAAAATTATTGCTAGAGAATGGACGCAAATCTGGTATCTTTTTAATAGAAAATTATTCAACCGATACAGTTTTAAAATAATTTTTTAAAAAGAATGTGTCAGATCTGAAAAAATCTACTCGGAATATGCCTGCCGAGCTGCCTAAGACCCGATATACGCTGATTTTTCACTGTTAAAATTCAATGTCTTCATAATAAAACAATCCAAGACCTATAATTTACGTTCTTCAATTTTTTTCGTATCATTTTTCTATAATTGCGCTTGCAAAATTAGAAATAAACTACTGGAAAAAAAGAACGGTATGTTCATTCAACTATTTGAGTAGGTTAGAGGATGTATAAAGTGTGGTAACGCATTCAAAGTGTTGTAAGACTTGCAAAATTACATATAAATTAGGAGTTAACCTGTCCCATTCTGCCTCCAAACCGTCCTTCAATCACCAGCAAGGAGAGCTGTACATTTCTGCTTTCGAATCACCATGTTCTTAATTGTGGTCATTGGAACACAGGGGGGAGTCGGTCCCAGTTCTCTTATCACGATCCTTCTCATAGAGGAATTTCGCATTCTGAGCTCCAAGCTCACCTTTCTTATGCTGCGGTGCGGTTTTCTACGAATTCCTTTTCTGACGGTGTTCATTCTCTCTAGAGTGATGGAAGTGCAATGTCTTCTGTTTTTTGGACTGTTTCCAAATGAGTTGAGCTCTTCATATCTTTATATTGTCACCCAAGGTGTGGCTCGACAGATTCCGAGTTTTTCCGATGGTACTTGGGCCCATTCCACTCTTTGTCATCCCGAAAATCAAATCGTGATGTACAAAATTAGTTTTTACTCCTGTAAAAATTATCTAGCTAAATAAGAAAAGAAAAATATTCCTAGCAAGGCAATCGGAACATTCTATAAAAATAAAATAAAAATCAAGGCACAAAAAATGCGGCAGCGCTACAGCTTGCGCGAAACTCGTGTTACCATACTCTTGACACACCCTATGAAATTCATCCCCACTAAAAATATATTTATATATTGTTTTCTTTTGTGATTTTTAGGTATCTCTTTGTCAATATTTTTGTTATGCCAAGTTAGTAAAAAAAATCAAGGAAAAAATGTCGACAAAGCTGTGGTTTCTTAGTACAGTACTGGCCAAAAAGGTATTCGCAAACAGTTTTTCGAGCATAACTTTTCTGAAATTTCCCGGATCGATTTGATATTTTAGGACAATATTTAGAACGGTAAAAGAAATCGAATCAACAACAAGAATAAACAATTTTTCGAAAATTTCAAAAAATATCGAAAAATTTATGAAAATGGCGAAAAACCGAAAAATGGAACTTTGACTTTTGAGATATAGGAAAGACCGGTAAATGAAAAATAACAGTAAAACATGATTGAAATAGTTTTATTACTTTATTGGGTAGCCTTTGGCGTCGATGACCGCCTGACATCTTTTTGGCATCGAGTCGAGAAGGGTGTCGATCACAGACATCGGGATGGCCTTCCAGACAGATTGGAGTTGATCAAATTTCTGATTGGCATTCGATGCACGGACCCGTCTGAGTTGTCTCTCGACATGCTCCCAGATGTGTTCGATCGGATTCAAGTCAAGAGATTGACTCTGCAAGTCCAGAAGATCCACGTGGCGGCGTCGTAACCAGTCCTTGTTGTGCTTCGAGGTGTGTTTCGGGTCGTTATCCTGTTGGAAAACAAACGCCCGGCACACATTAGGCCGTGCCCAGGATCTCATTGTGTTCTCCAAGATTTCTTCTTACACAAATCGATACATGATGCCCGTAATTCTTCTCAAGGGGCCGATTGAAGTCCCAGAGAAACAGCCCCAAACCATCACCGAACTTGACGGTTTGGAGCTCGTAGCTGGGATCGAACCGACATCCAACCGGACGGCGAATCCATTTGATACCGTCAGTACCAAACAGATTGTACTTGGATTCGTCGCTGAACACGTGATTAGCCCAATGCTGGCGTCCCCAGTGGAAATGAGCTCTGGCCCATGCTACGCTACGTTTCTCTCGGACTTCAATCGGCCCCTTGTGAAGAATTACGGGCATCATGGATCGATTTGTGTAAGAAGAAATTTTGGAGAACACAATGAGATCCTGGGCACGGTCTAATGTGGGCCGAGCGTTCGTTTTCCAAAAGGATAACGACCCGAAGTACACCTCGAAGCACATCAAAGACTGGTTACGACGCCGCCACGTTGATCTTCTGGACTTGCAGAGTCAATCTCTTGACTTGAATCCGATCGAACACATCTGGGAGCATGTCGAGAGATCACTCAGAGGGGTCCGTGCATCGAATGCCTATCAGAAATTCGGTCAACTCCAATCTGTATAATATGTATATATTAAAGCCGGACACCCTGCGTAATTAGAAGTTCATAGCCTAATTCGTGTTCTCCAATAAACCGTAATTCTTAAGGTCCTCCACCATCGGCGTCGTCGGCCCCGCTTCTTCCTCCACCAGTGCCAGCTCCTGTTCCAGCTGTTGAAGGTGAATTTTTCGCTGGTTCCTTCCCTTCCTAAGTTTTCAACCTTCTTATTTTCTGCGGTCTTTCCCATCACACATACGAATCATGGGTTTCAGGAAAAAAACCAGCTATAGTTTCTTCATCATCGTTTTCTCATCCATTTTCTGTTTCTTCCGCGCCAACTGCTTCTTCATCTCCACTCTCCATGCCCAGCTCTAAACCGATGCCGCCTCCGCCGCCACCAGCTCAACAAAAACCAGCGGTTAGTTTCAGTATGAAAGCTGTGTGTTATGATGCCAAATCAGATAAAACAATTGTGTTTGACTACCTATGGATGCATATTTTGAAGTGGTTTTTAAATTTTTTCGTTTGAAAGGGTAACATTGTCACTATGTAAAATAAGTTTTCGCCGAATTGTTTCATCACTTACAGAATGATCGAGATCAGTTTCGTACAATGAGACCTGTGAGGCCTCCTAACGAAGTAAAGCCAATAATGATTCGAAGAAGTGGAAGTTCAGAGGTATTTAGCGTTTGATGATTTTATTTTTTATGGCGTGAGTTGTGTATTGTTCAGAGCTGATTCTTGAATGTTTTTTTTGTAAATTGAAAAAGATAATCTATTTTTTGCCATTTTGCAAAAATAAAACGTTGATGAACTCTGTCCTCGATTTGGAAGTTCTTTTTGAATGGAAAAATAAGATAAGATCACCATAGCACTTGTGAATTTGAGTTCTTTTAGGACATTCCTCATGCAACATCCTCAAGCCGGATGGCTCGCCCATCTGCTCCTCCACCAGCTCGCCCGGCTGATCCACCACCGCCAGTGCCAATGTCAACTCCCTCGATTGCACAGTCGTCCAGCCGATTTCAGTCAACAAGTTCAACAAGGTAATAATGGTGTTTCATTTAAAAAAATAAGCCGAATTGATTAAAGTTTTAAATTAAGTTTGTAGGTCGATAGATGATGCGCCGCCACCACCACCACGAAACGCTTCAAAAGCATATGGAGCTTCTGTTTCATCTCGTACACCTCTTCCGTCATCTGCATCTCCCATGTCTGTGACGCCAGCCCCTCCACCTCCACCACAGCCATCTTCACCATATCCCGGTATGGTGTCGACTGCAACTGTATCGGCGAATGCTCCATATCACCCTCTGAATAGGTAAGCTAATTGATCTACTTCAACAAGACTAACCGTTGTCACAACTAAACTGTTAAATCAGCTGATATGAAAAAACGGAAAGTTGCCCGTGTGATTAGCTATTTGATGTAAAAAAATAACGAGGCAGCTTATGTACCAGTCTTTACCACTCCTCAACCTTGTTTGGCCGCATGCTTGAACTTTAGTAATTAAGCCATATTTATTACCATGTACAAAAATTAATTATAAATCAAAGTAAACGTATACAAAAAATCACAAAAACGAAAGAATCTGGCGATTTTTTCGTTGCTCATGATATGAATGACATCGGGCAATTGTTTAGAAAACCGATAACTAATAATTTCGTGCTAGTCCTGGGTATGAGATGAGGCATCGGGTATGAGGTTCTAGCTTTCCGTCGGCAGAAAGTTACCATATCAAAATGCATCATACGTGGCTCGTGGAAGCGCTGATCTATATTTTTCTTAAGTTGAAACTTTCAGTTTTTCGAATGATTTAATTATTTTTTGAACACCACATTTTAAACTGTCTTCCTTGGGCTATGGATGTTTGTTTCTATTCCTAGTTTATTACGGGTGATTTCTAAAAAAAAACACTGGCTTAATTAACAAATTCTTCTGCAGTTCACAATATAAACTAATAGAAACTTATCTCATTTTCTAAAATTGTCCGATCTGCTTAGAAATATTTTCACTGACATATATATTTATTTTTGAAAAAAAAAGGTAAAAGCATTTTTAACAAAAGTCAAATGACAAAGCCGTTCCGTCGCTCTTTCTCTAAAATGACATTTCCTACAATTTGGCGCTGTCGAAAAACGAGCCTCTCCCATTTCCGCAAATCACTGTTTTCGTAGTTGTTCGACCGAAAAAGCGAAACATTTTCTGTACAGTACACATTTGCTTTTCATAGCTATGCCCAGTGTCCACCAGAGAAGGGCAGAATTCCGGATTCCGCCGTTTTTTATTCCGCCTTCCGGATTCCAGATTCCGTGAAAAAACAATTTTTCCGTTTTCCGGATTCCGAGTTCCCAAAATCCAATTCCGCCCTACTCCGGTGTCCACTACAGCCCAATTAGCTCCCATAAAACTGATCTCAGTGTCTGTCGATAGCGCTGTGCATTGGTCTAACTCATGCTCAGGTTTTTCCCATGATGAGCTGTGCCTAAATGATAAGTGCAGTATATTGAAAAAATTTCGACAATTGGATATCATTGTAGGTTTCATTTCCTGCCACTATCGAAATTGCCTCCACCACCGAGAAGCGCGTTTGGAAACAGTTGTGCTTGATTTTCCGAAAGAAAATACTGGAAAAAATGACCAGAGATTTTACCAGCTTCACAATGCTCATGACATCTCTCATTATGAATTTTTTTAAGTCTTGTATCTTATCAATCCCAAACAATTTTTAATTCCTACTGTGATTTGATTCCTTGACTTCACTTTCTTTCTTATTTTTATTCATTTCTTCAGTGTCGCTCCCGATTCTTTATAAAACCTTTCCTAGTCCTTTTTCTGGCTTGCAATGAATATTACATTATAAACATCTCTAATCTTCTATCGTGTTTGCGCACAATCAGCATATTTGTATGTTCTTGAAAATTGCGACACAATTATTATTTTCAAGCAATGGAAACTAGCTCTTCTGATCCAATTCTTTCTGTTCGAATTCAGTCGATTGTATCAACTGAGAAAAGTATCGATGAAATGATGAAATGTGCTCGGGAGATAATTCAAGATTTAGGAAAAGAGAAACAGATCGGCAAAGTTATTTTTGTCCATTATATCCGCTATAATTTTTGTTCAGAACAAGATGGAGGATAACGCCAACTCGTTCAAAAAGCTGATAACACAAGTAGAAAACGAGTTGAACGCACAAATGCAATATTTATCTCATGTATGTGTTGGATCATCTCACCAAGGTATTCTTAAATATAATCACATCAGTTACACCCCAATGTGATCTTCATTTTGTAAACATGCTAGGCACTGAAACATGTTTAAAAATTCCAAAATTTTCTTATTAATTATTATTGTAAAACTTTTTTAGTACTCTTTCCTAATACGCCCGTAAGTTCAAGAACGCATTTCTCTCGCTTGTGTTTCGCGTTTTTTTTTCTAACTGAAAAAACACACGACGTCAAATTGAGCTGAATTCGTTTTTTTTCTCATTAAAATATTAGGGACTTTTTTTTCGGAAATATTTAAATTTATTTTATCTTTCTAAAAAACGAACCATTCTAAATATTCCGAGAGGCGTTTATGGATTCCGCTTCGAGATAGTTTACCAATCAAAGCAGTTACCATCACCCAATGGAATTACTAGAAAAATCTGAAAGCAAAATTTTCGTAAGATCTGAATTTTAAATTGAATTTTCAAAAACCTAAATTAAGCCCACCGAAATTAAGTAACTACTGAGAATGGTTTTTAAATTCTGATACATATACTAATAAACAAATGTAAACATGAAAAGTGTTTGTACCTAAAACACAACCTGCAATTGCGCTGCACAAAAATAAACGGTTTTCATCGCGTTCAAATTTCTATATTTGAATTGGAGTCGATGGAACATTGTTTCGATTCTGGCATCGAAATTCGGGAATTACTTTTTTCTGGAATATGCACTATCCCGGCTGATACAAAAATAAGGTACCTCAAGAGTTTTACAAATTTCTTTCATAGTTTAAACGAAATTGAAAAATTTCCCACGATATCTCTTATTCAGATACGATATTCAGATATGTTCTCGCTATAATTATGTTTCTGCGAGTGCGATATCACTAACACATCCAAAAAAAAAGTCGTTATTGCGCCATTTTCTTCTATAATATTTTATACTGTCATGCTATTAAAAACATTTCCAAAGATTTTCCGTCGTCAATTACAAAAAAGGTAATGATATCGGATTTAATGATATTTAGTGGTATCAGATTTATATGTAATACTCAGTCTGGGATCTTGTAAAAATCGTGCGGTGTCCCAAACATTAAATTTCGACCCTCCATACTGCTACGTTTAGCGATGCCTTATTATATCTTTCAGGGTCAACATTTGGTGTTCTTCAAAACAGCCTTCTTGCGCAATCAGGATTGTCTTCACTCCATTCAGAGCTGTTTCAAATTTTAACAAACATTGAGCCCCAACCTGACAAAGTGCTACACGAAGATGAAGGTGAAAGTTCGGAGAATGTGGACATGCTTGATGAGGCCCCCGAAGACGTTGTTGCTCCTCTGACGATGTCGTCTACTGTGACATCCTCAACTTCAGAAGGCGGTGGTGGAGCTATTCCTGAAGATGACACTGCTAGCAGTAGTGCCCCACGAAGCCAGGAAGATAGAATGGGACGATTGACAGAAGATGAAGACCAAATGGAACAATGATCTCGTTTATTATGCATTCCGTTTACTCTTGTTCAATAAATCATTTAATTTTTCTGAATGCAACATTAGTGACCAATGACATGGTAGAAAACGCCTTATATATCCTAAAAAATTGAGTTTTAACTTTCAGAAAATAATATATTTTAAAGTCATCATGGCTTCGTGAACTCAGATTCTAGATAGAGTGCAATTTCAGCACTCATCTATGGTCTCCACAAATTAAGTTCTGTTTTTGTTAAATGTATAAAAAACGGTTTACGAAGAAATGTAGATTAATCATTGCGGCACATAGTAATTTAAACGGACCTGGTCCAATACAATAGCTGATATTATTCTTCTCGGTAAGAATAACAGAAAAGCCATAAAATTCCATTTTAAGCACTTTCAAAATCGAATAAAGCTAAAATATTCTGATACATTCTTACTTTACATTTTTTGAATTGCTTAAATTCATAATTTTTCAAAAAATATTTTAAATGCTCTTTTAAAATTTAGTCGATTTTCGTTCACCGCGTAAATTATAAAAAGAAAGAAATTTACGAGAATTCGCAAAGCAGCTGACGCTTTACTCTGATTTTGAGGGCGTGAAACACTATTTTCGTTGCATACTTTGTCATTTGTTTCTGGTCTTTGACAGAAATATTTGCGAAACGTACAGTTTCAATAATACTTTCGAAACGAATACAGTATGACGCGTGTTTACTTGCTCAGCAGTTGAACTGATTCATTGGCTCTGTATCATCTTACATCATCATCATCACCTTACACATTAGAAAGGTTTCAACCACCCTGCTGCTATAACATTCCTGAGATTTCTCTGTATTGCTAACAAATTAAGAGTTTAAAATGCGTCGCGTCACATGCACTATGCAAATTATAATTAAATTACAGATGAAATCGTCGTCTTGGAAATCAAGCTCTGTTTCGTTTAACCCGAGAAATACACGGTTTTTAGCAGGTATTTATTTCTATATCTGAATAGCACAAATGAAGCACGTATACCTTTTCCAGCTGAACCTCGTTCTATACCTCCGGATACTCCACGTTCGTTGTCTTGGTACTTCCGGTTCACCTCTTAAAACAATTTCAGACTACGAACGCCAATCGAGCTCTGGTATTGTTTATGGCAAGGATTATGTAGAAAATTTGAGGAAACAGTTTCAAACTCAGCAAACGGAGCGGAGGAATGTTAGATACAATGAGAGACTCGGAAGTGAGACCCGCCACATTTATCGAAGGCTGAGAGAGTTAGTTGTTTTGTTCATAATAAAACGAAATAAGATGCGGAAAAAAAAGAAAACGTGATTCTTTTAAAGCATGTTAAAAAATTTTTATTTCTAGGAATTTAGGTAACCGTTGTTGTATTTTAGACATACTCATCCCTGTGATCTCTCATCTTTGACATGTCTTGTCGGCTGCTGTGGTCGATCATTCGAACGAATGGAAGTTCTAGCGTTCCATATTTCGTATGCTCATCAAGACTTTATGACTAATTCTTCGAAAGACTTGACTTGTCTATTATGTGGAAAAAAATGGACAACAGTTCGGGTAAGTTTTTCAAAAAAAAAACCCGTTAACTTTAGTCTAATGAAACATATTGTAGAGAAAAATCATGCACCTCTCTTTGGCACATCGGGAAGTCGGAGAGGAGCATAACAGTCAATGTATGCTACAAGTTCACTCTGTAATTGCTCCGAACGCTCCGAAAGCTCTGCGGTTAGAAAAAGCAAGGCTGTATGGTGATTGCATGTGAGTTGTACAATTTTCTGAAATGAATAAATTGATGAGAATTACTTTTCTAATCAACTTATTATTAAGCGAATAGTTCCGTCTATGTTTCCGTCTGTCTGATAAAAGCAAAAACAGTCAAAATTTTGCTATCTGGATGTCCGTATGTTAGATGTAAAAAATCATCTTCTTATGTACAAAACTACAACTTTAATATACATTGTTTTCCAAAGCTCCTAAAACATTCCAGAATGCTCCGGAAAGTTCTAGAATACCCCAGATCATTCCAGATTTTTCTGCAATTGTTTATAGTAAAAAACTCGCTGCCGAATAGCAGCGTAAACCGTCTGGTACTTTTTATTCACAAAAACAGTGTCCATTATTTTTACGGTACAAATAAGTTTGTGAAAATTGTATATTTCAGGCCACCCGATCAATCGGTTGTTGTTGATTCAAATTCATATTTACAACACGTTTCAACTGGAAATGGAATAGACGAATATTACAATCAATAAATCAAGAAGAATTTTTACGGTGTGTATTTTCTTTTTTAACTTGTTATTTCAGTTTTCATAATAAACAGGCCAAAATTTCTTGTCATTTATTCCAAATTAAACAAAATCGTAATTAACGACTCGAAAAATTCTTACATACCTTGCGGAAAAGATATCATAAAACTAAATTTGTGATGTATGTTTGTAGGGTAAAAACAAAAGTGTTATAGAAGATGCTCTCTGTTCGTGTAGGACGTTGTCTGATACAAAATCAGAAAAGATTATTCAACTCCAATGAAATGGCTTACTCTGAGAAACGGCTTATTGGGTATGAGTTTTTTGTCGCAAGATATTACTCAAAATGAGTTTCAGATTTTCCCGAGAGGAAATGTTTAAAGTTGTAGCCGATGTTTCCAATTATCATAAATTTGTGCCGTGGTGCCGATCTTCTACAATAACGCATGAGCATGAAAGCTCTCAGATTGCAACATTAGAAATAGGTTTTCCTCCGTTTATCGAAAGATATACCAGCCGCATTATTTACATCGAACCGTCAGTTGTTCATGTGAGTTCAACCTTAAAAGCCTGTGTTTTAAAAAATATATATGTGCCAAATTTGCAGTCAGTCGTTATTGAAAATGACAATCTGTTTCGCACTCTTGACACCACTTTCAGGTTTGGAAAGGTTTGTTGTATCTTCTGTTTCCTAAAATTGCTGATATAAATGTTTAAGGGTAAACCGTCTATTAATCGGTCTTGCACCCTTCATTACAATTTAGTCTTCGAATTTGAGTCTGCTTTTCACGCCCGGATCGCTCATCTATTCTTCGATAAAGTGGTGAAAACTATGGTGTCAGCCTTCTTGCTGCGGGCAGAGGAACTATACGGACCGCCGGAATTTCCGCACTCACCGCCCAAAATTTTACAATATAAGTCTTGAGAAATTAAATTTAAATTAATCTCGGAATTTAATTTTTTTTTCTTGCCAATAAACATAAAAACTATTTTTATTACATCCGACGTTACTTAAAACTAGATCACAAAGAACCGCTTTCAAAGATAACGGCGTATAGCTCGTCTGTTTTCTTCTCATTTTTGCATTTTGAAGTAACTAATGCACCTGTTAAAGCCATCGAGCGTTAAGAGAATTCAATTTTTCTGATAAGCATTGTTTCTTTACGCTTTCTTATAGAGTGATGAATAAATAATAAGCGTGTTACGCAATTTTGCGTTAAGTTTGACGAATGAACACTTATTTTTGAATCATTACGATGGTTGGTTTCATTAAATTGATTCATTTTTCCTAGAAAGAATTTCAGATCGTAAATTCCATTTTTGAGGTAATGACGGCAGCTTGCCCGTATCGTGCTGCAATTGTTGACTACATTGAAACAGTTTGAGAAGTTTCGAAATCAGACAAATTCAGAGAGAAGCATGGAAAGGATGGCAGGGCAGGTGACTTCAAAATAAAGGTCAATGGACATTCAGGAAGAGCACTGTCAACTTCTGACGAAGTCGTTTGCGGTGAAGCTTTCTGAAACTTTCTAAACAGTTTTTGCGCCTTCCAGAAGAATTCTGCTCTAGCCCGTTACGCCAGGGCCAGTAAAGACTGGTGTAAGGAGCTGGAATATTTGCTCGGAAACTATTCTAGAGTGGATTCATTTTAAAGAATTCCAGAAAACCATGTGACTTTTCATGCTAGTAATATAAGTTTAAAAGCCACCCTGAAAATTTTTGAGATGTTTGGAACGAATTATTTGATTTGATTCTTTCCTTGGATCGTGAAAAGAAGCAGTAACCGATCATAAAACTTCTTGACACCACGGTCAGCTGTGTTCGACACATAAAGGCAGTTCGCATCTCTTCAACATCTCTAATCATCTATTTACCATTAACAGTACAGTATGAGAGGCATAGCCAATTTGTCTCCCTAGTTTGGCTCTTTCATAGTCTGGCAACATTGTATATCTCCACCAAGAACCCCGAGCTGCTAAGCACCATTACCACACTGTGACAAGTTTTCTATCATGGAAGTGTTTCCTTACTGAGGAATGTTTTTCCTCCTAGTTTTCTGTTATAGTGAATTATGTTTATCTAGGCTTTTTATAAATTTTACTGTCAGAGTTTATTCAGATTCAGCTTATTCGTCCCTTATTCATTCGAAAATTGTTTTGTGTTTTTATTAATAAAGAATTAAACAAATTTTGAGTTTTTTTCGAAACCGGTTATTATCGCCGTAAAAAAGTTCCGACATTTTTTCGAGTCGGGATTTGAATTTAGAGCTCGCCATTATATCGTTGCAGCGATTTGCTATGCGCGATATATGGGCGGAGCTTCTAAATTCAAATCCCGATTTCCGCGGGCTCGAAAAAATGTCGGAACTTTCTTACGGCGATAATATATACTCGAGTTTTTATCCTTATTTACAGCCCAAACGTCTTTATTCTTTATTAGGTTACTGCAAGCATTCCCGTAAACAAACACATGGTGGACTCTCTTTGTCTTCACGGCAATTCCAAGTTTTCTTAAACCTCAAAGAGAAATGGGACCGAATGACGTCTATGTCTGAAGAATTCGACGAATACATAATGAGAGAAATGTAAGCACTACGGCGCTATCTTAGTTGGCATTTCTCTTCGCGATTTTGTCATACTTGTTTACGGTGTTTGTTGTGTCTCGCAGCGATGTAATATTCAAATTTATAGCCTGTAGTAGAATTTTAGTTAGTGGAACTTATAAACAGCGATCTTGCTGAAATCGTTAACACTGAAAATATCCGCTGCTGCTACGCTTTCTCGATTTATTCATATATTTAAAATAGACTCGTAGCGAACGAATCTTGCTATAGCCACATAACGATGAATTCGGCCATACAATTTAAGATCGGTGAACTCAGAAATTTAAAATACGTCGCACAAAATCACCATGCAGTAACCGTGTGGCTGCCATTCTCTTTGCCTCTAGCGTGTTCACTTTCAATATAATATTCCTTTCGTGATTTCTTCCACTGCCTCTTAATCAATTTCAGGTTAGCCGATCGCAGTAATAACGCACGAATCGTTAAAATTTACTTGTCTAGCTGCTTCTGTAGTAGAGCCATTAAAGAAACAAGCGACTTTGCTAGATTGGTGCTCCTGATTTTTCATTAATTGAAATTTTCTGCTTACTCCTTCACGGTCTCCTCCAAACTTCATGGTTTCAGCACATACAAGTTAAACCGGATTACATTAAACGTTCATCGTCATAAACAAATCAATATTCAACAGTACCAAAAAAGGAATCGATCGAATCCGCAGCACGAGACTACCGTGAGACGCTTGCTGAATTGAAAAACAACAACAAACTCAAATCAACCTTCTCACAATACTTGCTGAAGACTTCAAACAAGCGGCTCCACAGATCGTCGACGTTATCGAGAGGCATCTTACCACCTGCTCTCCTCCGCAGAAGCTGCCAGTAATGTATGTGTGCGACTCGATTCTGAAGAATGTTCGAAAACCGAATGAATACGACACGTTATTTGCCAGGAAGATAGTTACTATGTTCGAACATGTCTTCCGCCAGGTACCATTTTTTGCATTACACGAAATATGATTAGGGATTCTTGTTAATAAAAAATTTAACTTCTTCGAAACTGAATATGAATTATGGAAATACGATGTCTCATTTTCTAAATGTTGCCAACTTGACGGGGTTTCCAAATTTTGAAATCGATTAGCTCAGTTGAAGATGCTTTCATTAATTTTTCTAAATGCCGACTTTAGACTTTATTGCAGGGCGATGAAAAGGTTCGTTCGTCACTTTACAAGCTTCGTGTAACATGGGCAACTACTGGATTGTTCATACCTTCTAAACTCTACGCGTTGGATATGAGGGTAATTAATATTTTTAATCATAAACACTGAACATATTTCAATAAATGCCAATAATTCTTTTAATGAAAATATCATTGTTTCATTGATTTTTAACCCTAATTTTATGATCACATGCATTTTTTTCAGATTAACAAGCTTGATGCTGCTTGGCCGATATCAAATCCTCATACTGGTCGGGCACTTCGGGACGACCCACAAGTTATGGTAACACCACCTCAAAATAGACCTCCAATCACGGCCTCAAATGGAGCAAATGCTATTGCTTCCACATCTTCAGCTCGTGTCTTTGTGAATCCTAAATTCATGGACCATTCCACATCTGGCGCAATAAATTCAACGAAGAAGGGGTCGGAGAAAATGGTAAAATTCTCTTCAAGCAAACAAATCAAGGAGAAACTAATAAAAAATGGGGCAAAACGAAACCCACTGTAAGTTCCAGATCGGATGACACCTACGAAATTAGTATTATTTTGTTCTCTTCGAATCGAATTACCAGTCAGTGAACAGTCTCGCAGCGTTCCATTGAAATCCTTGCCTTCTTTTCGATGTCAAAATCCTAATTGCCAAAATAGATTCGAAGAGAATTATTACTTGATTATGGTCTCGATAGAATCGCTCCAACGAACGCTGTATCTTTTTAAATACTTACTGTCTTGTGTTTTAATGTTTTATTTGCAGTGATAAAATTCTTTCGTCCGCATCACCCTCAGCCGGTTCGAAGCGTAAGTCAGTGCCACCTGATCATCCAAACGCTCCTATCCGTAAGAACCTTCCACAAACTGGACATCATGGAGAAATTGGAGGGCAATTTCATCATAACTTCCCTAATAAAGATCCAGCTTCAATGACATCTCCTGCCATTTTTCCACAGAAACCACCATCTCAACAGATTGCAACTCAAAGAAATGTGAAAATAACAAAAAAGCTAACTATCAAGTATATAAATTGATTTTTCAGGTATACTCGTCCGAGCAACCGAAATTCGACGTACCCGCCAACTATCGTATATTTGTTGATGGCATAGCTTACGAAGTTATGTCTGTTGACGCTACAGCAGTTATCGAACGGGCTGGAGCACCACATAGAATATACTTTGCTGGTCCCCCACGAAATTTGATTATTGATGGTGTTCCGCATTTGATACCGTTTGATAAACAAACAGAAATTGATATACTCGGTTCAAAGCATGTCGTCAAATTTGGGGCTCCATCTCGTGAACTGTACATCGGCGGTCATCCGTTCAAAGGTAACATTTTATTAATTGAAAAATGCAGCTATTTTTTACTTCCTAATGTTCCCGCTCATTTACTAAATAACTACTTCCAGGACAATTCAGTGGTCCACCAATTATTGCTAGGATCAATGGACGTCGTCACGAGATTCGTTTGACAGGAAGTGCACCTGAAGTTTGTATCGAACCGGAGCCCGCATATCACCTCACTCACTTCTTACATAAAATGCGAGAAGAGAAAAAAATTGAAATTGCGTCAGAGAAACCGGAGAAAAAAGAGGATTGGCTGTCGTACCTTAAAAATGTTCAAAAGTCTGGCATATTACCACCAGTCAAGTCTTCCTCGTCGCCACGTAATCAAACACTTCATCCTACCATTGCTATTACATCTGGTTTTTCTCAATCATAGATTTAAGAAAGTCTTGGAGCGAACACAGCTTGAAGTCTGTTTCCTCTTCAGGTTTTGAGAAACTTTTTCGATATCACTACCTAATGAATCAAAGGGTTTGCTGCACCCGCGCAACGAAGAATCTGGCCTTAAAATTTAAAACTAGCGCGAAGCTCAAAACATGTCCTGAAAAAAACCGCGCAAAATCTGTGAAGCTTTGCAGCCCTGCCGTACACGCTAATTTTTTTTTGTTCACCAATCGGGTGTGTTACTCGGATGGGAATCTCACGTCTTTTATTCAGCGTATTTGAAAGGTTTCTGGGGAATTTTTTTTCGGCGCGAATTTTTTTTTTCTTTCGTACCTTACGTTGTTATTCACGGCGTTATTAAAAATATACGATCTTCTTCCTTATTCTGGGGAGAACAAAAATATAAAAAGAAACGTCTCTCTTCCACATCGTCAATAAACCCCAAAAGCACTTTTTCCGATTCATTATTTCTCTGCGTCTCTTTGAATACTGATCGCAGAGCGTTTCGTTGCGAGACCTTCGCAAAAATCGATTGGCACTCACCTACCACGCGCTTTCCCTCTAGCGTGTTCCTGTTCATTATTGTGCGTTTGTTCTTCCTCTGCCTCTATTCTTTTGTTTAAAGGTTTTCATGAACAACAACCGTTCAATGTTCTTCATAGTTTTGCTTATTGTTTTTATCTATATTAATTAACTCGTGGTCTCATATCGATATCGTTACTCATGTCATCCCTCACTTTTTTCTTCATTTCGAAAACTTCGTAAATGCTAATTACGTTAATTCCAGGCCAGCCGAACGCTGTAATACCACGTGAATCGTTTCATGCTGAGCCGGATCTCAGACGGTGTGCAGACGTCCAAAATACATGGATATTTTTCTTCCTACCCTATTCATATTTAAAATTATTTCCCATTCCCGTTTTTTCCTAAAAAAAATCAATAAAAATTCGTAAAAAGAAAGTCGGTTTATACTTGAACATCAGCTTTTTACCGCTCGCTGGCATTTTCGATCATTATTGATCGAGTTTATCCTAATTTGCGCGATATAGTGGAGGACCACTTTTTTGCCCGTTGCTTCAGTAATAGAGTCATTCAGAATGTATTACTCTATTACACAGCTAGTGGCATTGCTCTTCATTTTTTTATTAATTCGAATTTTTGCTTATACTTTACTATCAAGCTTTCACGTTCTCCTTCACACTGCATGATTTCAGCACGTGAAAACGATATACCGGGTTACATTAAAAGTTCATCGTCATAAACAAATCAATATTCAACAGTACCAAAAATGGAATCGATCGAATCTGCAGCACGGGACTACCGCGAGACGCTTGCTGAATTGAAAAACAACAACAAAACTCAAATCAACCTTCTCACTATACTTGCTGAAGACTTCAAACAAGCGGCTCCACAGATCGTCGACGTTATCGAGAGGCATCTTACCACCTGCTCTCCTCCGCAGAAGCTGCCAGTAATGTATGTATGCGACTCGATTCTGAAGAATGTTCGAAAACCGAATGAATACGACACGTTATTTGCCAGGAAGATAGTTACTATGTTCGAACATGTCTTCCGCCAGGTACCATTTTTTGCATTACACGAAATATGATTAGGGATTCTTGTTAATAAAAAATTTAACTTCTTCGAAGCTGAATATGAATTATGGAAATAAGATGTCTCATTTTCTAAATGTTGCCAACTTGACGGGGTTTCCAAATTTTGAAATCGATTAGCTCAGTTGAAGATGCTTTCATTAATTTTTCTAAATGCTGACTTTAGACTTTATTGCAGGGCGATGAAAAGGTTCGTTCGTCACTTTACAAGCTTCGTGTAACATGGGCAACTACTGGATTGTTCATACCTTCTAAACTCTACGCGTTGGATATGAGGGTAATTAATATTTTTAATCATAAAAACTGAACATATTTCAATAAATGCCAATAATTCTTTTAATGAAAATATCGTTGTTTCATTGATTTTTAACCCTAATTTTATGATCACATGCATTTTTTCAGATTAACAAGCTTGATGCTGCTTGGCCGATATCAAATCCTCATACTGGTCGGGCACTTCGGGACGACCCACAAGTTATGGTAACACCACCTCAAAATAGACCTCCAATCACGGCCTCAAATGGAGCAAATGCTATTGCTTCCACATCTTCAGCTCGTGTCTTTGTGAATCCTAAATTCATGGACCATTCCACATCTGGCGCAATAAATTCAACGAAGAAGGTGTCGGAGAAAACGGTAAAATTCTCTTCTTGTGAACTTGCATTTTCACACTTTTCCTGTATCACTTTCAATGTTATGTCTTGTTCTTTACATACGTTGCCTTCAATATCTGATAACATATTTTATCTTGAAAAAAAAATACTTCACTATACTTTCACGGGAACTCGGAACAAAATTGGCAAAGACAGACAAAGTTCAACATTAAATGCAAATAAAAATGTTTTAATATTATAAAGGGGCGGAAATTTTTATGTGAAACGCCTCAATTAATTTCAGAAAACACCGGCAAGCTCGCAAAACAAGGAGAAACTAATAAAAAAGGAGCCAAAACAGGACCCCCTGTAAGTTCAAGATCGGATGAAACCTACGAAATTAGCATTGTTTTGTTCTCTTCGAATCGAATTGCCATTGAAAGAGTTCAATGAGATCAGGGACTGTTTTGCCAGTCAGTGAATAGTCTATCAGCGCTCCATTGAGATCCTTGCCTTTTTTGCGACGTCAAAATCGTAATTGCCAAAATAGATCCGAAGAGAATTATTACTTGATTATTGTCTCGATAGAATCGCTCCAACGAACGCTGTATCTTTTTAAATACTTACTGCCTTGTGTTTTAGTGTTTATTTGCAGTGATAAAATTCTCTCGTCCACATCAGCCTCAGCCAAGCCGACCGTATCTCCAGCCGGTTCGAAGCGTAAGTCAGTGCCACCTGATCATCCAAACGCTCCTATCCGTAAGAAGCAACAACCCCCAATAGCCGTACAGACAACTCTTGATGAAGACCTGAGATCGATAAATATGTTAAAGAAGCCTCAACAACTTCATCCGCAAGATCAGGACTTCCGACCTAAAACGCTGAAGTAATATTGAACTTTTCCTAGACTTTCAATATCCTTGACTTTCAATAGCAATTTTTTCTTTTACTTAGGCCAACCTCAGTTATTGGTTCTCATGCGTTCGCACCTGGCGGCGTTCCTCCAGCTAATCGTCCGATGATTCCACCCAGTGTTGCGGCAACTCCATTTGTTCCTCTTCCACCTCATTCCTCTGCTCCTGTGCCACCATTTCACCCTGCACAACTTCCACAAACAGGACATCATGGAGGAATTGGAGGGCAATTTCAGCATAACTCCCCTCCTCAAGATCCAGCTCCAATGGCATCTCCAGCCATTCCTTCACAGAAACCACCATCTCAACAGATTGCAACTCAAAGAAATGTGAAAATAACAAAAAAGTTAACTATCAAGTATATAAATTGATTTTTCAGGTATACTCGTCCGAGCAACCGAAACTCGACGTACCCGCCAACAATCGTATATTTGTTGATGGCAAAGCTTACGAAGTTATGTTTGTTGATGCTACAGCAGTTATCGAACGGGCTGGAGCACCACATAGAATATACTTTGCTGGTCCCCCACGAAATTTGATTATTGATGGTGTTCCACATTTGATACCGTTTGATAAACAAACTGAAATTGATATACTCGGTTCAAAGCATGTCGTCAAGTTTGGGGCTCCATCTCGTGAACTGTACATCGGCGGTCATCCGTTCAAAGGTAACATTTTATTAATTGAAAAATGCAGCTCTTTTTTACTTCCTAATGTTCCCGCTCATTTACTAAGTAACTACTTCCAGGACAATTCGGTGGTCCACCAATTATTGCTACGATCAATGGACGTCGTCACGAGATTCGTTTGACAGGAAGTGCACCTGAAGTTCGTATCGAACCGGAGCCCGCATATCACCTCACTCACTTCTTACATAAAATGCGAGAAGAGAAAAAAATTGAAATTGCGTCAGAGAAACCGGAGAAAAAAGAGGATTGGCTGTCGTACCTTAAAAATCTTCAAAAGTCTGGCATATTACCACCAGTCAAGTCATCCTCGTCACCACGTAACCAAACACCTCCCCCTGCCAATACTGCTACATCTGGTTTGAACAGTGGAATACAGGTATGTATTTTTTAAATTAATAGGAAGCTTGACAACTGAAGCCTCTATGTTTTGTCATTTAGCTTGTAATTTATAGAGAGGAATGCGCCAGAACCGCCAACCACAACCACAGTCGCGATGGGGCGGACCGATGGTTGTTCAACCACCACCACCACCATCTGATCCATCACCGATTGGCAATGGTGTAGAACGTAGAAGTTCTCCTCCGTCAGCAATAACCGACTTCAATATTCGTTTTTTGCAAATTCGCTACGATACCATTGTTGATGCATTAATTACCAAACGGTCTGATGCGTGCAAATTTTGTGGTATGCGATTAGATGACTCCGAAGGAAAATCGAAGGAATGGCAAAATCATATGGATTGGCATGTGAAACAAAATTTGGCTCGTCATGGTTCAAGCTCAGCGTCTACTTCTGTGCCATACCGTCAGTGGTATCCAGCGTCCTCCACATGGCTCACGTCTCGAGCATCAGAAAATCGAAACGAGAACGAAGCTGAAAAACAAGAGGAGCCCGTTCCAGGAGTAGCCTCTTCTGGGATAAAAACAAGAGAATGTTCGGTGTGTGGAGAAAAGTTTGAGGAGTACTATGACCACGATGAGGAAACTTGGAGGTTAAGAGACACAGTTAACATTCATGGAAAGGTGAGAGAAAACAGATATATTAGGTTTGGTCAAGATTATTGTATCACTTCTTCTTTATTTCCTCTAGAAACTTCGAGAAGTTTCTAGAACATTTCATGTTCGGTGTATATAAAGGGCAGCGTCCGGGCAAGTGGGCACTTTATGTCAACTCTCATCATGGACGTCACTGGTTGAAACCTGACGATTCTGGAGTTCCAACGTCAAAGAGTAGGTACTTTTGTTTATCTGGTGGACCATGGAAGGACCGGTTCGCCGGGAACTTTTACCAACCAATACAACATTCAACTACAATCAGTTGACCTCAGAAAAAATCAAAAGAAAAATGGATCGAGTTTACTTCCTCCATGACAACGCTGGACCACATGTCGCGAAGGTGACTCGTCAGAAAATTCAGCCAGTCCGGACGACCTTTCCACAACCACCGTGCTCTCCGGGCATGGCCCCCGATGATTATCTGACTCACTTCCTGGATGGAAATGAATTTCGAAATGAAGACAATCTCGAGACCGAGCTGTAGTCTTTTTTCGATAGTAATTGGCGGGACTGTACCGAAAGGGAATCGAACAACTACCTTTCCGTTACATTGTCGATAATGATGGTGCCCATTTTGTTGACTGATATTAGAAATAAATAAAATTTGAATTACATTTTTTAAAGTGATGTAATAAATTTGACTTAACCTAATATTTGAATAAATTTGTACATATTTTTATTCCTAATTCTGAAAACTAACATTTACAGATCGTACATTCCTCCTGCGCATCAGACGCAACGCGGTCACTCGATAACTCGATCTACCTCAATGAAAGTGAGATCAAGAAAGAAGAGCCATACGACGACAACGTCGTTTGAAGAATTAATATATCTTTGGTTCACATTTTCTAGTCGTTGAAATCCCGTGGAGAATACCAACAAAACCCTGAAAATTTTTCTAACTCAGAATCTTCTATGCATACCAATATTTCCTGTTCATTGTTTATGGGTTTCCTAATTAACATTTAGATTTTCCGGATAGTTCATTGGGCATTATTTTATCCTCTAATCGGTTGTGAACCCCTCGTTAAGAGAATGAATAAAATATTATTTTTTTTACTAGCTTTTCTGTTTCAAAAATTTTTTTTCTACCAATCCTCAATTGTACTTTTTTATTTATCGTTGAAAATTAGAAAACCCCTTTTTCAGGTCCGACTTTTCTTCACCGTCTACCATGCTTTCATTCCAATATTATGAATTTTCCTTTTTTTTTCAATAAAGTGATTAAATGGGTTAAATGCTCGTTTCCGTTTTCTATAGTTGTCGCGAATTACTCAGGGGTTATTTGAAAGTTTTCGCTGAAAGGACGGACTTCAGAGAACAAATTCTTTTAAATTTTATTTTATAAAAACTTCACGAAAATAAAAAGTTTCTCGTTTTCAGGAAAAGGTGCAATGGCACACGATCAATGCTCGCTTTCCTTGAAAACTCCATTAGCGAATACATGAAATTAGCTATACCCAGTTTTTTAAAATTGAGAAATTATTCCTGTTATACATAGCTGCTGCAAGCATAAACGTAGCGAAGGACTGCACCTAACAATTTGGGTGAAAGTGAGGATTTTGAAATGCGTCCCGATATAATCGCCGGGATGATGTTCTCCCGTTCACCCAATGCTTGCGTGTAGTTTTGTGTACACGCCGTAACGTTATGTTGGGTGAATTTAAAAGGGGAAGCGGTGAATACGACGAGTCGCTTGATGATAAACAAAGAAATTTTCTCATTTCTGAAGGAACGAAGGATGAATAAAAACATTTCAGACTGAACACACAAGAAAGATTTTACTGGTTTTTGGATTTTCTGATTGTATTTGCCAAAGAAGCAGAAAAAACTATAGTTACTGACAGTATCGCCGCTAACAAGGTTTCTAAGGTTGTAAGGTTTCTACGAAAGACGAAGCAAGTCGGTTGTCTTTCATGGAATCCTTTCGTCTCGTAGTCGTTCGTCTTACGTCGTCAATTAAAATAAATGTGTACCAACGCAATGTCTATTTCTGCGTCAGACGAATTCAAGACGAAGGCGAGACGGTCTTATTTCGTCTTTCGTGGAAGCTTTAATCGCCGCAAACAGCGCGTTCTCTCACAAAACAAATAAATGCACACTTATGGGAGGATAAGTGAGAGTTTATATCCACATCTCATTAATTTGTAAGCAAAGTTGCTTATTTATTCTTCAAAAATAGATCAAGAATATAAATAAAGATTAATTCAACATTGAAACCTTTCTTTAACAAAAAACTAGGCGACGTTTTTTTCCTAATTTTCAAAACTAAAACTAATTCTGTTCATTTTTCAACGAGGTTTCTAAGAACAAATCGGCATTTGATAGCATTAAGACAACAGATTTTTGAGTTTTTGAATCAATGCTTGAAATTTATGTCTTCAATGACCAATTTTTTCAGAGGGGATAGTATGCTTTTAGTCGATCTAAAGGTCTGTATTTTGCAGTGGCGTGTCATTCATTATATAATGCCAAAGACGTGTGGAAGAGTCGATTAAAAGTAGTGTTTTATACGAAGTGAGTGAACGAACGGGATCTATAGGTAAAAAACCGATACCCCGAGGTTACGAATTCCTGGAGATGCCCTCATTCACAAGCTTTAGGTTCTGATCCCAAAGTTTTCGAATATATTGTAAAAATGATAAAACTTCGTCAGTGGTGTTTACGAGCCTATAATTTCACAGATGCCACTCATCGTTTAATCCAGTTGAACGTTATTTAGTTTTCACATTTAATCTATTCGGTCATAACTGGTTAAAAGCTAGAATTAAAAAAAACCCTCTTCTCGTTTTCACCTCACCTCGTTTTTTCAGAAGACTTATTTTAAAATTAAACAGATAGCACAATTTCCAAAATAAGAATAACAGCCATTCTAAACCAACCACCGTTAATCTAATCAGAGAGTGAAATTTAAATGGCTTACCACGAATCAACGTTGATTGAGCGAAATCTAAAACATTAAAAAATAAAAATCAAACGAAAACATTGAGGCATAAGTGTAGAATGAGCCATTTAAGAGACAATGTCTGAGAGATTCGACCACAGCTCAACTGCCCATAGTCACAGTCTAAAAAAGTTGTTTCAATTGATCCGATTTTTTATATAATGGGTACTTGTGGTGCCCTAAGTACAAAACCGTATTCAGAATTAGGCTCCGCCCCCTTCGAGTTGAGATACGGTAGGGGTGTGTCGAAAAAATTTTTTTTTTCTTTTTTGAGATAACTTTGATTTCTTTTCTGGAATCGATAACCGGTCACTTATGAAGCATTTTTGTAGTGGAGAACATTTTTCTAGCTTTTCTCCTTCCGACCAAAAAATTGAATTTTCGGAAAAAAATAGTTTCGTTTCCGTATTGTGGAAAAACAATATATTACCGGAAGTGAGATCTTATTGGAACTTTATACTTCAGAGTATGGGTTACAAGAATTCATAACTGGTTGGCCGCAGTTTGGGTGCACAAGTAATTTTTTTCACGATTTTTGTCATTTTTCTACTGTTTTGGTACCATTTTTCCCATTTTTTGGAAAAAAAGTTGTTTCAATTGATCTGATTTTTCATATAATGGGTACATGAGATGCCCTAAGTACAAAACCGTATTCAGAATTAGGCTGCGCCCCCTTCGAGTTGAGATACGGTAAGGGTGTTTCGAAAAAAATTTTTTTTTCTTTTTTGAGATAACTTTGATTTCTTTTCTGGAATCGATAACCGGTCACTTATGAAGCATTTTTGTAGTTGAGAATATTTTTGTAGCTCTTCTCCTTCCGACCAAAAAATCGAATTTTCGGAAAAAAATGGTTTCATTTCCGTATTGTCGAAAAAAAATTCATTACGGCACGTGACTTCTCATCAGAATTTTATATTTCAGTGTATGGGTTACAAGAATTCATAACTGATTGGCCGCGGTTCAGCCGCCTTTCTTCCAAAAAATGGGAAAAAGGTACCAAAACAGTAGAAAAATGACAAAAATCGTGGAAAAAATGACTTGTGCACCCAAACTGCGGCCAATCAGTTATGAATTCTTATAACCCATACTCTGAAGTATAAAGTTCCAATAAGATCTCACTTCCGGTAATATATTTTTTTTCCAAAAAATGGGAAAAAGGTACCAAAACAGTGGAAAAATAACAAAAATCGTGGAAAAAATGACTTGTGCACCCAAACTGCGGCCAATCAGTTATGAATTCTTATAACCCATACTCTGAAGTATAAAGTTCCAATAAGATCTCACTTCCGGTAATATATTTTTTTTCCAAAAAATGGGAAAAAGGTACCAAAACAGTAGAAAAATGACAAAAATCGTGGAAAAAATGACTTGTGCACCCAAACTGCGGCCAATCAGTTATGAATTCTTATAACCCATACTCTGAAGTATAAAGTTCCAATAAGATCTCACTTCCGGTAATATATTTTTTTTCCAAAAAATGGGAAAAAGGTACCAAAACAGTAGAAAAATGACAAAAATCGTGGAAAAAATGACTTGTGCACCCAAACTGCGGCCAATCAGTTATGAATTCTTGTAACCCATACTCTGAACTATAAAGTTCCGATAAGATCTCACTTCCGGTAATATATTGTTTTTCCACAATACGGAAATGAAACTATTTTTTTCCGAAAATTCAATTTTTTGGTAGGAAGGAGAAGAGCTAGAAAAATGTTTTTCACTACAAAAATGCTTCATGAGTGACTGGTTATCGATTCCAGAAAAGAAATCGAAGTTATCTCAAAAAAGAAAAAAAAATTTTTTTCGAAACACCCCTACCGTATCTCAACTCGAAGGGGGCGGAGCCTAATTCTGAATACGGTTTTGTACTTAGGGCATCACAAGTACCCACTGTATAAAAAATCAGATCAATTGAAAAAATTATTTTTTCAAAAAATGACAAAAATGGTACCAAAACAGTAGAAAAATGACAAAAATCGAGAAAAAAATAACTTGTGCACCCAAACTGCGGCCAATCAGTTATGAATTCTTGTAACCCATACTCTGAACTATAAAGTTCCGATAAGATCTCACTTCCGGTAATATATTGTTTTTCCACAATACGGAAACGAAACTATTTTTTTCCGAAAATGCAATTTTTTGGTAGGAAGGAGAAGAGCTAGAAAAATGTTCTCCACTACAAAAATGCTTCATAAGTGACCGGTTATCGATTCCAGAAAAGAAATCAAAGTTATCTCAAAAAAGAAAAAAATTTTTTTTTCGAAACACCCCTACCGTATCTCAACTCGAAGGGGGCGGAGCCTAATTCTGAATACGGTTTTGTACTTAGGGCACCACAAGTACCCATTATATAAAAAATCGGATCAATTGAAACAACTTTTTTAGACTGTGACTACTGGTGGTCGACCCCCTCAGACATTGTCTCTTAAAATTCTAAAATCGGCCTACCAACTTTTTTTCTCAGATGTTCATGTTGATTTTTGTTATATTTTTCCTTTATTTTGGTAGAAAATGTTTACTTTCCAATTCACTTTCACTTATGGGGTTATTCATGAAAAGCACAATTTCATTTAAATGCAATTTTGCTCGAATCAACGACACAAAAAAGGAGATAGCTCCAACAAAAGAAACACGAACCTAGTCAAGAAAAATGAGAAAACCTCCCAAAAGAGTTCTAGCCTAAGCGTCCACTCAAAAACTTAACTAAGTTAGAAATGTAGAATAACCTCCCAAAAACACTTAGTGCCTAACCGGCCACTGAAAAAGTCAAAAACTTAGTCAAAAAATGGGATAACCTCCCACAAAAACACGAGCTTAACATGCTACAGAAACTAACTCGAGTTAAAAATGGGATAATCTCCCAAAGCACTTAATGCCTAACTTGCAACAGAAAAAAATCTCTAAACATGTCAAGACAATCCTCACCTTTGTGTGCTTTCGCGCCGGCAACCAGTCACAGAGTTAAGAAACACGTCGTATTGCGCTCTTGGCGCAACTACAACATGTAGATCAAGGAAATCGGAAGGTCAAATTGACACTGGCTTTGAGGAAATTGATGTCTTTGGCCTGAAAACCGGGTATATCCCGATAACCCCAAAATTTTCAGACTCAACAGTGGAAGCACAGGCACTTATGACATCAAAAAGGGGGGGCTCATATCTTTACAATCATAGTAAAGATGATAATAAAATGGGTGGAACTTGATTGGGAATATAAAGCTTCAAAAAAAACTACGGTGACAACTCTACTTTTAGCTGCTGGCAAGAGTGGGTAATTAGAAAAATAACAGTTTTAAAAATTGTAAAGTGATGAGGTCCCCCCTCCCTTTGACGTCATAAGTGCCTGAAGTTCCACTGTTGAGAGTCTCAAGATCTTGGAAGGCTAGGCTAGAAAAAGAGAAAGATGTTGGGTTATACCCGGTTTTCAGACCAAAGACATAAATATCCTTAAAGCCAGTGTCAATTTGACCTGCCGATTTCCTTGATCCAATACTAGAATTAGTTTCTGTGGCCAGTTAAGCTCGTGTTTTTGAGGGAGGTTTTCCCATTTTTCTTGACTAGGTCGGTGTTTCTTTTGTTGGAGCGATCTCCATTTTTTGTGTCGTTGATTCGACGCTTTTCAATTGTGCGTTGCGCTGTTCTTTGAATAAACTTCAGTAAAATCGAAGCTGTGTTGGACGTTTTACGACTACTCTAACAAACTGTCACACAATTTGGATAAGGAAACGAACAAATATGGGTACTTGCCCAGAAAATTGATCCTTCTTGCTTATCTGTTTCCGCCCATCGCATTGTTTCCCCCCGGTTTTATAATCTATCCATTGTCGTTAATTTATGTTGAAAGAATATATAATTATTTTTATAAATCTGTTGAAAATGAAGTTGTGAATTTTACGATTTTGAACACAATGAGAAAGTGCTGAGAAGGTCGAAAAGAAGAGAGAAAGAAGACAGTGACTGGCCACAAGGAGATATCGCTTCTCCCACTTTTGAGTGCTCCTGACGGTAAGAAAAGAAGAATTAATTAAAAATTAAAAATCAGACCATTTCAGATGTATCTTCAATCTATCTAAATTTCTGTCACCGTTCCCATGTTAATGAGCCACCATATTATGCGCGAATGAAAAAATATTTGAGTACTTTCAATCATCATTAAAATAATTATTTTTCATCAATTGTTCCACCTTTCTTGTAAATTACTAAATTGCAAATAAATGTAACATTATTATCAATCGCCCAACGCAAATTAATCGCGAAGGAGACAATTGAAATATCTTCGCAGAGGTCCCCCTGATTGTTAATTTTTACTTTTTGCTTATTATTCAATATACAACAATGAAATAAATAAATAGTTTAAAAAATCCTAGAACAATGAATCGAACCAGGTATATCTGAACACTGCATAAGAATTTTAATGTGGCACTTTATAATTCGTATAGATTTCATTTAGATTATGATGGTTATTATAGATTTAAAAGTTGCCTGGCCTAAATTCTTCAACGTTTCACAGACTTTATCAATTTAAAGATAGATTTCCTTTGATTTTGCGAGGAATTATCAGGATAGCAGTTCTGTAGACAAAATCATAATTTTTTAAATTTATTCAGGAAACAAAGTCGTCTCTCGCTTTTCACTTCCCTCCTCTTTTTTTGACAAATTCTCCTATTTTTTAATTTGTGATTTTTTTCTGAAAATTTTTAAGCTTTATTATATTATATTGATTATATTGACTTTATTATATTGACTTTTATGTTAATAAATAAACGGAGAAAGAATCCAAGTGAAACGTACGCGGGAACTTTGCGATTAATCTTCACCCACGTTTTCATCCAATTCGCTTCCGCCAATTTGGCTTCCCCCACCTCCCTTTTCGTATCAGTTAGCAATCTCTTATTTTCCGAGAGTAGTCCGAAATACGCGGTCGAGAACAACGAATTGCAGTACTTTGATCGATATATTCTGGCACTGTGCCAAAGAACATTTTAATGAATTGCTTGATCCTATTTTCTTCTTTTTTTTTCAGAGTAAAAGTTTAATTGTAATTGTAAATCACCTGTTTAAGCACACATTTAAAGACAAATATCTTAATAGTTCAAATTAAAAATGTAAACATTTTAAAAGATGAATTTTCACTAGTCTTCACATTTGAAAGTAAATGAAAGCAAATTTTTCGCGATCTGTGTGGCATTTTCCAACTTAACTTTTTTGTTTACTAGCATTTTTTTGATTTCATAACCGTGTATTTCAGATCTTCCTCTTCTTCTCGTTTCCAAATATATTTCATTCTTCTTCTTCTTCTTCTGAATCTTCAATAATGAACGGTGTCAATTCAAATACAATTCAGGTCTTGTATCGTTATATTTTAATTTTATTTTCGTTTCATCATAGATTTTCTAAGTAAAATTTCAGATCATCGGTGTCGATGGAGGTGCTGAGTCACTAAAACGATCGCTTGATTCCGAGTACTTGGATGGTTAGTAAGCCTCATCGCGAAGCTACGCTCTTAAATTTAATGGAAAATGTGTGCTATGTCTGAAAATGCAATCGAGAGCGCGCGCGCCGCAGCGCAAATTTACATTTTTCTCTCGTTCGGCCTTACTTTACTGTCTTTGTCTTCTATAATTCTATGCTATTTATATTGCTATCCTTTGCATTCTTGCTCTATCAGTAGTTGCTGATGGTGAGAGAACAGATTATTACCGATAGTTCTCTACGAAATAAGTTTCATGACTTTTAGTTTTGATGAATTAATCTAACCGCAGATATTTTTATCTGCATATTGACCGCTGTTTTCTCAAAGAGTGCCAATGAGAAATAATGATTTTAAGGAGATCTCATACCGGCCAAAAAATCATCGGAAGTTGGCGATTTGAACATGGGTGATACAGATAAGGTGATCGATATTTATCCAGTCCCAGAGAAGGTTGTGGGGCTTGGTGAGTTGTTATGCTAAGATATTCTTGCTTTTTTAAAATGAAACTGTTTTCAGTGATTGGAAAGGGTGGTAGCGAGATTCGTCTCATTCAACAAACATCCGGGTGTCGTGTTCAAATGGATCCGGATCATCAGTCTGCTAATGGAATCCGCAACTGCACGATCGAAGGGCCAGCAGAGCATGTTGCGATCGCCAGGCAGATGATTGCACAAGTGACTAAATTGAAAACGTATTTAAAACAAAAGAGTAATCGCATGATTTTTAGGTGATCAACAGAAATCAATCGGGTTCACATCAAAGTTCCGCTCCTGGAGAAATTTCGGAGGAAATACTGATTCCAGCTGATAAAATTGGGCTAGTGATTGGAAAAGGTGGCGAAACAATTCGCACTGTTCAAGAACAGTCTGGATTACGGAACTGTAATGTTGTCCAGGTTTAGATAAATAATTCCCGCTTAGTACTGAAAATAAAATATTTTTTCTAGGAATCGACTACAACCACAGGCCAACCGAAACCGCTTCGAATGGTTGGAACTCCTGCTGCAATCGAAACTGCTAAGACTCTTGTTCAAAATATTATGAATAATACGCAAGGAACCGCCCCGGTGACTCAAAGGCCAAATTTCCAAGCGGGACAGTATGGAGTTGGCTATGGAGGACAAGAAGCTCAAGCGAAAGGAGAAGTAATTGTACCTCGGTTGTCTGCCGGAATGATAATTGGAAAAGGAGGAGAGATGATTAAGCGATTGGCTATGGAAACTGGAACTAAGATACAGTTCAAACCTGACAGTTAGTTTTTTTTCTTCGCCTGTTTTATTTAAAAATGTATTGAATGGAACGAAATAGCAAAGTTAGAAGCAAAAAAAAACAATGAAACAAGACAACAATTAGTGACTTATATTGAAATATTGCCTACATCGTCTCCATCTTCAATTTCAATGATATTCATTGCTTCTATCATATTCTGATTTTTTTCCAGTAATTTTCTAAAATTTTACGCCTTTCGAAATGTATTCTTTGGGCATGAGGCAATGGATGAAATTGTCTTCGTTCCTCCAAGCACATTAGTTTTTACACGTCCTTCAAACTACATAGAAGTTAAGCCTCTGGCCAGGTTTTTTCTAAAAAATTTCAAATAAATTGTTCTTGGTAAAGGTTTCATGTTATCACCTTTTGTATAGGACTTTCTTTGCGTATAGCTCTTTCTTTTGGTGCTTCTCCCCCAATCCGTTTTCTTCTCTTGATCTCCTATTTCATCATAAATTTCTATGCGATTTTGCTACAATGTTGCATTTCTTGTAACCACACGTTTTTGCTAGTCACCGAAAAAAGTTTTAATGTTACAATTATAAAAATGGAAATGGTACCAAATTCATAAAAAGGCGTGATAAATTATAGTTGACGTACTCAAAAAATGTCGTTGTTTACTCTAAAGGAGGTACAATTAGAGTTTTATTCAGTACATTTGGATTGAAAAAACGGAATTGGAAATACGACAATATTCTTCCCAAATAGTTATTTTTTAGATGGGAAAATCTTAACATTGAAACATCGTTTAATTTTTGTTTTGAGCCATTTGCTTCTTTATTTATTCATCTTTGCAGCCAACCCAGACTCTAAAGAACGCATTGCTGTAGTTATTGGAACACGCGATCAAATTTATAGAGCAACCGAGAGAATAACTGAAATAGTTAATAGAGCTATGAAAAACAACGGTACACCACAAGAGCGTGGATCATCCGTTGGGCCTGCTCTTCCAGGGCAATCAGAATTCTATCTGCATGTTCCTGCCGGAAAGTGTGGTTTGGTTATCGGGAAAGGCGGAGAAAACATTAAACAGGTAATTTCAATTAAAAAAATGTTATTACTTATTTTCTTAAATATAACAAATCTCTATTTAGATTGAACGAGAAACTGGTGCTACGTGCGGCTTAGCACCTGCCTCTGAGCAAAAAAACGAAGACGAAAAAGTATTTGAGATTAAAGGAACTCAATACCAAATCCACCATGCTTCTCATCTCGTCAGAATCAAAGTTGGAGAAATTGCTCCGAATACCCCTGTCCCGCCACTTCCAGGTGCAGGCATATATCAACAGCAACAAGGAATGTTTGGTGGAAGTTCTCAAAACGGGGGATATCAAGGAGGTACCCCTGTTGGATATGTCCAACCCCAAGTTCATCAATATGGTAGCGATATTTAATTAAAAGATGTTAAGAAATAGTTTTGTCAGGTCTCCAACAGCAACAACAACAGCAGCAATGGTCGTCCAATAGCGGTGGAGCTCAGCAACATGTGCAAGCCGACATGTTCCAAAGCTCACTCAAGCCCGCTGTTGTTGTTCCGCAACAAACACCGGACGCTGCTCCAGCAGTAAACCCGACCACGGGAGCTCCTGATTATTCAGCACAATGGGCTGCATATTATAGGTACGTTGTTTCAATCTTAAAATGTAGCTATCTAAATTTTTATTATAAAGCGAACCTATTTACAAAACTTATTTGAGTGGCGTTCTTTTAGATCGATAGGCCTTGTCGAACAAGCCGCGATGGTAGAGAATCAGATGCGTCGCAATCAGGCCGCAGCAACCACAGCTACGGTAGATGTGACAGTTCCACAGCTCCACCAGCCATTTTATCCCCAGTAAATAGTTAATATTCACATTCAAATTTCTGTCTATCACTTTTCAAACTTTCATTTTTTAATCCTTATTTACTCTTGTCTTTTCGTTTTCTTTCAGCCTGTTTTCCTTGAATTGTGAAGATCTCGTTTCGCCGTTCCTCTAATTTGTTTATTTTTACTTTTGGTTTTTATTGGTTTTATGATAAATATCTTGAGTTTCAAATTTTCGAGATGCTTGAATCGGTTTATAAAGAATTTTTCGATTTTTATTTAAGAAACTCTTCTTCAAAAAAAAACATTTCAAGTAGAGAAGAATGATTGAATTGTTCGGGGCAACTAATGTCTTAAAGCTTATCGGGGTGTTCGCCGTTCTGAGGAATATTAAAAGCTATCCCTTTGCAATATCATGATGATCATCGAATTTGCTCGCGGAAGAGTTCCCATATCTCTAGGTTTCTGCTTCCCGTCACTTGGCGATTCGACTCGCGATAGAAACCGAGAACTGTAACCTAAGTCATGGCTCACCCGTGTCCACCGCGCCTTTTCTCTTATTAATCACGTGGCTTTCCGCCTGGCGGTAATAACCAATACTGTCCCTTGTTCCTCTTCGGCTCAGCATCATCTCAGCATCACTGTAGTCTTATCACCCACGTACCCTCCGACACCCTTCCACTAGGCTTCTTCGATTCTCGTTCGTATAAGAATATGAACCGTCCTCCTATTTTTTCCTTTTCATGTACATGACGTCATCCCTAGCCCTCACAGCGGAAAAGGTCTCTATGAGTTATACATATATGTCGTAACGTTTACTAACCGCTCAACAGTAGATGTTCCGACATATATAACTCTTAATTCTTGGTTTCTATTATTCAATCGTAAGATTAAACCACCAAATGAGGGATGAAGACACCTAGAGACATGAGAATTCTTCCTGAAGCGAATCCAATGATGACGTCATTATGAAGTAGTAAAGAGATATCTCCAGAATCTAAGAAGCACAGATCTACGGCAAAAATCCGGCATCCGAGACACTGTGGAATACACAACCACCGTGAAATACCTTTGGGCAAACCACGTCGTCCGAAGGCAAGACGATAGATGGACAAACCGAATCACCTTCTGGTATCCATGGGATGTTAAAAGAAAATTGGGCCGTCCCGCAACAAGATGATCCGATGCACTGAAGAAATTTAATATTCCCGACCAGTGTGTCGTTTCGAAAAATGAATTTTTCGAAAAATTTCCGAAAAATTCTCGAGAAATTTTTCTCGTTGATTTCTCGAGAATTTGCAATATTCCCGACGGCAACTTGCCCCAAGCCGCACAGGACCGAAACAAATGAAAAGAGACGTGTGCCCGACGCTGAGCACATCCCCAGCCGACTACCAGGCGTCCATATATCCAAGTATCCATGCCTACGTTTATGCCTTTCATTTCAGCAAAATTTAAGAATCCCGAACGGCCTTCCATGTTGACTGCTGTAAAAATTCCAGTTTCGTTTATCGACTTTCGCCATTTTTAAAAATAAGTAGGTAACAGTAAGCAATGAACGTTATGCATTAAAGATTGACCGTGTATTCGGCTCAAAAATCCACCGAAGGCTTGTCGCTCAACGGCTTACCAAGCATTTTTCGGGGAACCCTTTACTGGCTGGGGGAAAATTTCGGGTTTTTAAAGAATATATCGTTTTTACAGAGTGGGGAATAAATATAGCGCCGCATTCAAGACATAACTTCAAATCGAAAGATTTTTTTTCTGAAAATCAACCAAAATGTTTATTAAATAACAACTAAAATTATAGAATGAACAGTTTTCGAATCTTCCTCCTTTTGCTTTGATAACTGCCTGAAGTCTCTTCGGGTAAGAGTCGATGACGGCACGGAGGTAGTCTTGAATGCGGCGAGAAGTCGGAGTAAACCACGAAATATAATACTGTATTCGCTGCGATAGTATTCTTGAAAACCGTATACTTCAGAAGCATAATCTTGCATTCAACGTCCTAGCACTTTTACTGTGCGCGACGACTATAGTTCAATATTCAAGAATAGCAAAATAGGACACCAAAAAAAAACGGAAAATAGCGCGAGAACTTTCCAGGAAGAGACATAATATGTAAAAAAGGGAAAAGTAAGCCAGGAACAATTTCCAATACTCGATTCCTTGCACGGACCATCAAACGCACAGCATCACCTTTTTCACGTGAAGTTCGGGTTTCGGGACGTCTACCGGCTGCTCATCTTTGTCCACCCACTAGCCCTTCCTTATTTGGTTACAGTAGTATATTCACTTCTCATCACCAGTGATTATATATCATTCAGCCTGGCTTGAGTGCGGTGGGAAGAGTAAGGAAACGTTCTGATGTCCTCTCGGCGGTCCTTGTCGTACTCCTTCAATACATGAGGTACCCAACATCCAAATTTTTTGAGTTTTCCAAGGGTTTGCAATCCACGTACCGCAGTTGCATGGTCAACCCCTAAGGCCTTTGACAATTCACGGATGGTTTGAAACGGATCGGCTTCAACAGTATTTTTCAATAGGTCCAAGTCCAACTCAACTGGCTTCGTCTTATAATTCAAAATTCTTGGCTTCAAATCGATCGGTCCAATGCTTGATGGTAGGGGCTGTAGGAGATTTTTCTTCATATATTTTTTTCATTTTCTTGGGAATATTATGAATTTTAAAACCAGAAATGAATAAAAATAAAATGCCATTTCGAAAGTGTTGACGGTGAGGGACGAATGCAAGCTGCATGCTCACGAACGACAAGAAGGAGGAATGAGGCAAAGTATGTAAAGCAAGTCCGTGAAATACTTTATCCAACAATAAAACATCCGCCAAGAAAAACAATCCCACTGACAAGATGTCAATTTTCAAAGTTGAGCTTCCAAAATTGAAAGAAACTTATGGACCAACCAAATATTAGGTTGATGCAAAAGTTATGTCGTTTTTATGTTGTTTACTTTTGTGAAAGATTTTTGAATAAAATGTTTGGTTATCTGTGGTCGTGTTATATATCATTTTGAAGAGCGTAATTCGCTCTATCTACTCGTTTTATTTATTTTTCCTTGAAATAATTATGTCACTTTTTATAGCATTTCAAAAAAGCATGGATAAAAGGCAAATTCGAACGATTTTCTTGTTCCAGTTCAAACTAGGCCGAAACTCTGTCGAGACAACTCGCGATATCAACGATGCATTTGGCCAAGAAACCACTAATAAACGTACGGCACAACGGTGGTTCAAAAAATTCCGTAGCGGTGACGAGAGCCTCGAAGATGAAGATCGTGACGGCCGCCAGTCTGTGATTGACAACGATCAATTGAGAGCCTTAATCGAAGCCGATCCTCTCAAATCAACACGAGAAGTTGCCGAAGAACTCAACGTTGACCAATCAACAGTCGTTCGTCATCTGAAGCAAATAGGCAAATCAAAAAAGCTCGACAAATGGGTGCCACACGAATTAAACGAAAATCAAAAAAATCGTCGTTTTGAGGTGTCGTCCGCTCTTCTTTTACGCAACAAAAATGAGCCGTTTCTTGATCGGATCGTAACTTGTGATGAAAAGTGGATCCTCTACGACAACCGACGACGTTCCGCGCAGTGGTTGGATCGTGATGAGGCTCCTAAACACTTTCCGAAGCCGAAACTCCACCAAAAAAAGGTTATGGTGACTGTTTGGTGGTCTGCAGCCGGTCTCATTCACTACAGCTTCCTAAATCCGGGCGAAACAATTACAGCAGAGAAGTACTGCCAGCAAATTGACGAAATGCATCAGAAGTTACGACGTATGTGCCCGGCATTGATCAACAGAAAGGGACCAATTCTTCTCCACGATAATGCTCGGCCACATGTCGCACAACCGACCCTGCAAAAGCTGAACGAATTAGGCTATGAGACTCTGCCTCATCCACCATACTCACCAGACCTCTCGCCCACCGATTACCACTTTTTCAAGCACCTCGACAACTTCCTTCGCGAGAAATGCTTCAAAAGCCAAGACGATGCCGAAAATGCCTTCAAGGAGTTCGTCGCTTCCAGAAACCCGAACTTTTACGGTACCGGCATAAGGAAACTTGTTTCTCGTTGGCAAAAATGTATTGATTCTAATGGTTTTTATTTCGATTAATAAATTTGATTTTAAACAAAGTTATGGTCATTTAAAGTTGAAGGTTCAAAAACGACATAACTTTTGCATCAACCTAATAGTTTAAGTTTAATGAAACGACAATAAGAGGTGATCACAGTCGTTCGAGGTGTTGCCTCTGTTCTTCCTTGAGTCTTGTGGAACGCTTCTACTGTGTGATTCCTCTAAACACCATGACTTGCTGTGGAAGAGAAGCTCTGTTCATCATCCTTCCGCATTCACTTGCTTCCCTCAATGTCGTGGTTTTGACTTGATGGTCTTGTTGCTGGAATTCGGCTTCCAAGTAAATGATATTTTTATCAGTGAACAGCATTCTCATTTGATAATTTTGACGCGTTCCAGCAAGGATAACTGTACATTTCTGCATTCGAGCCACTTTGTTCCTTCCCGACAGAATTGCTGTCTTTGGAACACGATACGAGGCGCAAGTTCAAGTCCGGCGCAAGCTCTCTTTTCATGGTCCTTCTCATGCTCATTCTGAGCTCCAAACCCATCTTCTTCATGCTGCAGTACGGATTTCTACGAACGGCTTTTAGGACAGTGTTGATTCTCCCCGGAGTGGTGGAAGTGTGAAGTCTTCTGATTTTTGAACTATTTTCGTTGAATACTCGTTCGAATGTTATTATTTGCAGTTATTAATAAATATATGCATACTTTCACTTGCTTCTGCTTATTAAGTAAAAAATTACACATCGAGCGATTTTGGATTAATTTTTTTAAAAGATACATATCCTTTTCTCTTATATTCAGGCAAAAATCAGTATCTTACAAAAAAAAATTAAGAGAAAAGCGATATTTAGAACATTAATATTTCGATTGAAAAATAAATCTGTTCGAAACGCAGAAAAAAGTTATTGTCTATAATCCTTTAAAATACCGTAATCTTCTTTTTCAATTTTTTTTCAGCATTTCGAAAAAAACATTTGAGGAATCATTCCGAATTACTTTTCTGCTAGTAATCGATTCCAACTATTATTAATTGACTTTTAAAAATTATCCAGACGCTCTCAAAACCATGATTTTTCAGTGAAAATAATTGTCACGCGTTTTGCTTCATGCTAGCAAGCAACAAAACACATTTCACCCCCATTTTGTTTCGTTTAATTCTCCTTCAGTGATATTCAACAAAATGTGTCATTGTTTTTGATTCATATATTGCCTTTTTTGTTTAAATTAATCATCCAGAATAAACTAATTTTTCAGAAAAGAGCACAATCAGAGATTTTGTTGAACATAAAAAAGCGAGTGACTCATCTAATAATTCAGGAGCTAGGCTAGATAGATAATATCAGAAAACGAAATCATGCAATAAGCAAGGAAACACTGGTAAAATCAGAAACAACTACTAAAAAGAAATCCGTCATATATTATATATATCGGATATATATCGGAGAAATCGAAAGGTGAAATTCCAAACTCTACACCACCGTCGATACCACCAATCAGATCTGCCTCCGATTCCAAAGTCATTGCATACACCGGAATCTTTAGACATTAACTCAACTGCTTTAATCGTAATGATCACACATGATCACTGATGATCAACGCCACGCAAATGTCAAATAACTGAGTTGGCCTGAAATAGTGTAAGGATGAGTGCTGTACCTTTTTATGTCATCGACTATGCGTATATGCTTATTCGAAACGTATAAACGAAAGTTTTCTGATTGTATGTCGTTGTTCATTTGTTATGACGGAAAGAAGCTGAAGTTTCAGTCATTTTATGCCAAATTAAATAGTAATCCAACAAAGCGTCTTTTTATTATTAACCACTCTGAACCGCCATGTTTGACTTAGCTTGCGCAATGCGAAATGCCAGTCTGTTGTTTGTGTGCCAAAAAATTTTTTCCAGGCCGTGCCCCGTAATCGGTACAAATTCAGCTGCAACTGCCAACTCTGTGTTTGTTGAAATGCGAATGGAGAGTTTATTTGCGATGATTTTTTCGAACAAATAAAACCAATTTGAAGTGACGTGTTAGTTTTTGAGGAGGAAGTGCATCTATCTTGGTTTGGCTCTGCACTTTGTCACTTTTTAGATTTAGTTTTGCTATTCCGCATTGTATAGGATTAAAGTGATAACATTATCGATTTCTTAAATTTTCCAAAATTATTAGTTTCGAGGTAGACTTCCTTCTCCAGCGAATACCCGTTAATTTCCATTTTCGGCGGAAATATGTATTGGAATAAACAAATTTATTATAAAATTTATCCAATAATTCGAAACAATAAAACTTATAAAAAAACCGAAAGGAATATTCTGCCAATACGGCAGTATTTGCGCACATAGCAATCATGAAAAGTGAGCAAGCAATTCGCATCGGGTTTTAATTGTTCTGCTTCGCAATGCTGATTGGAGTGGGTCTTGCTGGCACAGATCTCTCCAACCAGTTGCGCTTACCCACCTACTCCTTAAGTTATTTGTAGAGGTTATCTTAAACTGTATCAAGCCACAAGTGCTTTTCGAGAAATGAGTGAGACATCCCCAATAAGTACTAAGTTGCCGCGCCCAGTTGCTTTAGTGATACTCTTCTCTTTCAGTTTCACAAGATTTTTGATTGAGTATCTCCGACTTCTGAGTTTCAAGGGGGAGAACATTGGATTTGAACTAGAGAATCCCTGTAACCTTGCAACTCAAGAAGACTGAAAACCAGAGAAGGGCGGAATTCCAGATTCCGCCATTTTTTTCATTTCGTCTTCCGGAGTCCAGATTCCATGAAAAAATTTGTTTCCGTTTTCCGTTTTGCGGATTCCGAGTTTCCAAAATCCGATTCCGCCCTACTCTGCTGAAAACCCGAGTAGTTTCGGTACACGGTAGAAATATCCTTACAATTAGGAATAAGTATAAATTTGAAGAATAGGAATATTTTTTATTTGTTTCCTCTAAATTATACTTTTTTTTTAGCTATTTCATGTATTTTAAGCTCAGTTCATTAATGCATAAAGCCCGTCAGATTCCATGTATTGTTATACGGTACGTTTAATAAGGAGAGGATCCCAATCCCCTACCGATGTTATCCTTCAAGAAAAAAGTAAAGAAGGTTTCAAAAATCTGTGAATGCTGTTCAGTTGCCGGTGGCATGACTCCCTACCGTTCTACCCAATTTTATAAGAACCACAATAACTTCGCAATGACAATCCACCCTACAGGGCGCGCGCTCTTTAGCTAAAGCGAGGCGGGAGTTTTGAAGATTTGTTTTTTTTAAGAATATTGTTTGTTCTAATCGGTTAATTTTTTAAATGTTATTCCAAATTTATTTTGGAATAAAGTGCTTCCTTAATTCGTGTGTTTCTTCTTTTCAATAAACTTAATACTAGAGTAGGGCGGCATTGGATTTTAGGAACTCGGAATCCGGAAAACGGAAAACGGAAAAAATTGTTTTCACGAAATCTGGAATCCGGAATCCGGAATTCCGCTCTTCTCTGCTTAATACCCCGTAATTTACGTGGGCAACTGTTCAATTCAAAATGAAAAAAACCCCAGAAGCTTCCTGGCGTACTGGCGTACAATCTAAAATTATTTTAAAGCCAATTTTTTCTTCAAATTACATTTTTTGTGCCGATTTTTTATTTTACCGTGATCCTATTTCTGAATCCACTGATTCACAAGAGTGCACCTTTTCTATTAGAAACAATTATGCAGCATTCAAAGTTATGAGCATAAATGAAAAAAGGATTCGCAAAGTGAAGTAGAAATACCTAATGCCACAGTTAAATTGAGCTGAATCGTTTTATTCTGAAATCGTATCGAGACCTAGTTCCCTGACTCCTTATGCCGATTACCAGGAACCAATTCTTTTTAATTGAAAACGTTTTAATTACGAAGACAAAACTTTGACATATTGGTGTTGACGAATGACGCACTCTCCGTGGTTTATTTATTATTATAGAGCAAAAGTGGTTCTGAAGAATCCGAAGAGATCCACATGAATCAAGCCGAAAACTGGATGATCAGTGGAAAATGTCACGTTTCTCCTTGAAAAATGTTGTCAAGAAAAAGCTGAAACTGAATCCACATCGAGAGGCAAAACCTCCTATTCTTTGCGAGAAGAACGAGAAAAAAACGTCTTAAAAAGGCAGAGCACTTGTTGCCTGGCACGACGTGAAGAGACAATCTGGTGACAGTTGGCAACTCTTCGCATTAGAAGCTTAGTTCAATTCTCAAAACAATCGAGTGCTTGCTCGAAACATCAAGGGAGCTTCGGATAATAGAAAAACAAATTATGGAGTGTCTCAGCCGGCTGGAGTTCGGCGCGGCACAGATATAGCAATCTCGATGTCCGTGTCACATTTTAAAAATCAGCTTCTTATGTGCAAAACTACAACTTTAAAAGACATTGTTGTCCAATGTTTCTAATAGTAAGACATTCCAGAATGTTCCAGAATGTTCTAGAACTCTTCTAGAAAGTTCTAGAATAGCGGCGTAGCCGCACCTAAGAAAAAAAGTATATTATATAAACCCCTCGTCTATCTAAGTCAGGAATCTAAATCTTCCTGAGCCCACGACGATGACGTTAAAAGTGTATGGAGACCAATATGGAGATCGCGTGTCGAAAGACTACGGATTCCCGAAAGTTTATTAAATGGATGGTTATTTTTAATACTCTCAGATTTGTTCTCATGTTTTATAAAACTTCGCATAACCGCAATCGCCACGAATGACAGCGAAAAAACCGAAGGGATTTTTTTGTCTTTGTACAAGTCCAATTTTCCACTGGTGTCTATTAAAGTTGTAGTTTTGCACATATCAAGCTGATTTTTTACATGTGATACACGAACATCCAGATTGCTATATCAGCTAGATTTTGACTGTTTATATCGTTGTTAAAACAGTTTTGTAGATTTTAAGTGTATAGTTTTACAGTATCCCTAGTAGTGTGTCGTGTCGATTCAAAAATCGATCAACTTTGATTCGATTTGTTGAACGGGGCAAATCGAATTGAATCGATTCGATTCGATTTTTTTTCAATCGCGATTCGAATCAAGTTGAATCGATAAATTCGATTCAAAAATTGTCGATCCAATTCAATTCGATCGATCAATTCCAAAATCGACACGACACACTAATCCCTAGTAACCAGCGACCTCCTAAAGATATGGCTGCGAAGCGCTCGAGTGGCCATGACTCCTACCCGCATATCAAAGTAGGAAGCCCACATTCTTCTCAGTTATTCGAAAAACGGTCCGTGACATACAGGCGGACACACAGACGGAACTATTCGCTTAGTAAGAAGTAGATAATCCGATCCTTTTTTTGGGCACGGTTCACATCAAAGTTCCAACGCAACTTAAAAGAGAGAGAAAGAGAGGCTTATCGGTTAGACGCTTCAGTGGAGCGCAATCTTGCGGGCCGATATAGAAGACAGGTCGACGTATGATGCGGGAGAACAGGCTTGCGTCTTAATGGTATTAGGGGACAGTTTAGTTTAGAGGCACATTTGTGTAGGCTCAATATTCACAGCTCTTTTTCATTCTTGTTGGTTTCTTTATACCTTTTATTCTCTAAATTTCTAACCCAAAGATTCTGAAGCACTTTATATTATAGAATGGGAGGAAAACTATGCGTGATGAGTAAAGATAGCATAAGATATCCTGTATCTCGCAATAAAGCACTAGTAAATAAATAAATAAGTACTGAAAATAAGTCATTTTCTAATAAAAACAAAAATCATAAACAGGCATCTCTTCAGCCTGTCCTGTAATACTATAATTAACAATAAAGTGACTCATTTTGGTGTTCAACGTCCACAACCTTTTCAACTTCAAACAGTCGTTCTTTCATATCAATCAGTTGTGCGACTTATTGATGTTTTACCATTTTTTTAAATGTATTTTTAAACATCAAATGCATTCATCGCCATTTATAATTGTGACTTGACCATTTATAATTTTTTCGGTGAAAAAAGGAACCATTTTACTTTAAAAAAATATATGTATATAAATAGAGAATTACTGTTTCTATGTTTCTAAAATACCAAAAAATATCATATTATATACAAACTCTTTGAAAAAATTTGGAAAATTCTGGAAACATTCTTTTTCAAACTTAATGAATTTCGTAACAAATACTCAGAACAGGTAGGCGTCTCAAAATGATAAGTAAACGTCAATTATAAAAATTATGTCTTAGCATAAGTAGAAAACACGCAATGACATTTGAACGTCCTGCTAAATGCCAGAAAAAGGCGGAATTCCGGATTCCGCCGTTTTTTCATTCCGTTTTCCGGATTCCAGTTTCCGTGAAAAAAATTTTTTTCCGTTTTCCGGCTAAAAAAAAGCGAACAGAGCGCATTTACATCAATTGATTTCCTCATTAATGGTTAAAATTCCGTTTTTCGCATTCCGCATTCCGGATTCCGCCGTTTTTTACACTCCGTATTCAGGATTCCAGATTCCGTGATAAAATTTTTTTCCCGTTTTCCGTTTTCCAGATTCCGAGTTCCCAAAATCCAATTCCGCCCTACTCTGCTAAATGCTCTGTTTGGGCTGTTTCAACGCTCTAATTAATGCTTTTCTAACAACTGCATGCGCTGCACAAAAAGATTTTGAACTTATGGTGGCAACAGTGCGATCTTTGCAACTTTCACTCGGGAATTTTACAAGTGTTTCATCTCCCATTTCCTCTTGTTCTACTGCCGCGAGACATGTTACGAAACTTCCTTAGAATGTTGATAACAAAAGCAGATTCCGCAAAGTTTCTGAAGAGTTTTATCTTTTCATTTTTTCTCAGAAAAGTTGCATTTTTTGTTACAATTTTTTTTAAATAACTGATATGCTCCGAATGTTTCGTATTTTAGAAGACTATTGACCGATTCCTCAGTCTAGATAAGAAACACCGAAGAAAGTTTACTACGCTACAATGGTTCGCAAAAACTGCGATGCGACAATGAACACATTCAGAGCAACTCAGAAATTTCTTCAGAAGAAACTAAGGCTTACACGAAAGACGAAGACAAAAAGTCGCGTTGTCCTCGTTCGCCTTTCATTTCGTCTGGCATTCGTCTTACGCAATAAAAAAGTTGTCAACACACTGCGTCAGACAAATTCAAGACGAGACGAAGACGAAGATGAGAGTAGACGTCCGAAATTTCGCCCAAATGGAAGCCTAGTTAGGAGAAACATCGGCGAAGGAAGACGGAACAGACGCTATATGAGTCCTTGAGCTAGCGCCGACTCATAGAATGTTTCTTCGTGTTCCATGATTTGTGCGATAGTGCGCTTTTAATAACTGCTGCCACAGATATATAAAACTCACTACGGCGGTTCTATGGCATATAAACACACAGGAGAACTCAGCAGGAAACTCGGTGTTGAATTCTTTCAAAATTTCCATGTTTGCTCTTAGACTGTTTCATAAAATGTGTCAATTTTTCCTTATCGGTATCTTAAAATTGTCATTTCCTTTCCTTTCGCCTTTTTTATCGGCTCCCAGAAACACTTCTTTTTTTGTTATAAACCCTATTTAAGTATGAATTAGCAAAGCTTTAAAAGTATATGATATCGTGAACTCAGCTCGCACTCCTTTAAATAATTGTAACATAAAGATTTTCAAGTTTCTATTGATATTTTAATTAGACTGCTAAATTCTGGAAATATAGCCAGAATTGCAAAAGTACCGGAGAAACGTTTAGCTTTGAATCTATTATGGGGTTATTCTTAAAAAGCACAATTGCATTTAAATGCAAAAAATACCACTTCAATGTTATTCACAATTGCATTTTAATGCAAAAAAATGCATTTTTTTGCATTAAAATGCTTTTTGTGCTTTTCATGAATAACCCCATTAATAAACTACACCTTTTTACATAAAATGTAGTTATGAAAAATTTATTGATTGTTTTTCTCTTGTAAATCTTATTTGACCAAATGACAATTAAGACTTCCACGAAAGACGAAGACAAAAAGTCGCCTTCGTTCGTCTTTCAGTTTGTCTTGTATTTGTCTTACGCAATAAAAGTTTTGTCAACACACTGCGTCAGACGAATTCAAGACGAAGAAGAAGACGAGACGAAGACGAAGATGAGACGAGACGGTCGAAATTTCGCCCTTAATGTCGATAACAAACCTTTACAATTTTTTTCCGTTTTTGTTAATTTTTCAATTTGTTAACCATTGTCCATTTGGTCCATTGTTATAATCAGTGTTACGAAGAAATCTGCGTTATTTGGAATCCGCGTTTTACGTATTAATTAATAATCGGGAGGGTTTGCGAGTCGGAATATCAACAATGGCATCCACAGTAAATTGGATTTCGCCTTTTTAAAAATTCTTTATTGGTTTTTCATAATAAAAAAAATATTTTGAGTCTGTATTGTCTACGTTCTTTTGCTTTAGATGAAAAACAAAAACATATATTGCGTAAAAATATCGATAGATTGCTGAGAACTCAAGAACTCTGAATATTGGCAAATATTGTTCTGTCTAACGCAATTATACTTTAAATATTAAACGTTGTTTTTTAATGGCTGCATTAAATGAAATCCAAGAATTCATTGTAATTTGATGTGTGCTTCTCCAATTCCGTCAAATGCTGTAATTTTTCAATTGCAAAAGTCTATCGATTTTCTACGTTATAGTTACTTTTCTTCTTTTCCATCTGAAACGAGAAAAACAACAATTGAAGCAACTAAACATATTGTTTTACTATAAAAAACCAACGACGAACGGAGAAAATTTTGCTTTAATCAGATGGCCGTGCTAACCGTAGCTGATTCTACCACGTACCGTCCCTTCCAATTTCAAATTAGAAGAATAGAGTGCGGTAAAACTTTTTAAAAATTTAATATCGGTGATTTTATTATTATCATTAATGATTCGTTTTTGTATAAACTACGCCAATCACATTCTCCACAATTTCAAATTTTAAAAGGTTTTTCATATCAAACCGTCCCCGCCATTCCCCCTAACTACCGTATTCCGCTTAGTTCTTCATTAATAGTTATTAGTATGTATAAATAAAAATTACCACAAACGATAAATCGAAAATAGATCGCATAGTTCACGTGTTAGATTCCCAGCGTTTGGTCAGAGCTGTCGAAAAGCTCCAGAAGTGCGGCCCAATGAAGGTGCACACCGCCTAAACACTGCATATCTAGCAGAAGAGGGCGGAATTGGATTTTGGGAACTCGGAATCCGGAATCCGGAAAACGGAAAAAAAATTTTTCACGGAATCTGGAATCCGGAAGACGGAATGAAAAAAAAACGGCGGAATCCGGAATGCGGAATGCGGAATTCCGCTCTTCTCTGCAGAGTAGGGCGGAATTACATTTTGGGAACTCGGAATCCGGAAAACGGAAAACGGAAAAAAAATTTTTCACGGAATCTGGAATCCGCAAAACAGAATGAAAAAAACGGCGGAATCCGGAATGCGGAATCCGGAATTCCGTCCTTCTCTGATATCTAGCCGACAAGCATGACTCTGTGTGACTGCTATTCATACATCAGATGCCGCAGATTCTATGCATTCCGGCCATTTCACAATCGCTCCCAGTGTTGAATTATGTGAGGGGTTTCCGCAGTGCAATTCAATAAAGCAACTCATTTTAATTAAAATTCGCCAGTTGACATTCTGTTCCATCATTCCCGTCCATTTTTCGTTCACTTATTGATGTTCTGTATAATTTGATACCAGTTTGGCATACATTCATTAAATATTTTTGTGAGAAACAAATATTTTATAAAGTATTGAATTATTAAATTCAACAATTTTCAGAATTCGCTTCGCTGTCCCCTTTTCTGTTTGGAGATGGGAGAATGATCGGTGAGCAGGTGCCGTTCATCTTTTCAGTACGTTTTATTTTATAAGAGAAATAAATCTTATTTATTGGCAGATTTTTGCATAATTATTTTCTTATTTACAGAATTGTTCGAGCATATTTATCTTTGGTAAAGATGAGAAATATGCTAACTGCCTCATTGAAACCGGCGAGGACCCTTGCTATTTACTCAAGGTGAGGCATTTTGAGTGTGAATTCTGTTTCATTCAGTCACTTTTCAGGAAGTCCACCGTGCGAAAGAGTTCCGCACCTACTTTCTGGCTATTCTTCCAATTATTTTATCTGTTATAGCATGCCTCTTGAATATTAGTTATTTAATCGTGCAATTAAAATGTTACACTCAGGAAAAAACTAGGTTTGCATATTAATGGAAAACGTATGTGGCACGGGCTTTACCGGGAATGCTAGGAAATGGTGGCTTTCGTCTGGCCAAATTCGTAACATCAAAAAGCCGGACTTTTTGCAACTTGAATTTTTTGATATATTTGAAACGCCTTGTTCAAAACGATCAGCTACAAAAATAGTAACAACTTTCCCAGGATTCCTGGAAGTTACCAGTCCGGTGCCGCACACTGCAATACTTGCTAAATGTTATACTTTCAGCTTCAAAAAACGCCAATTGTTTCTCATCAGCCGATCTCTTTCATTTATTCTGGCCAATTTGCTGTTTTACGTGGTTGTTATTGTTTGGAAAGTCAATGGCTTTGTATATACGTCTGCAATGATTTTCATTCTCATTGCGGGAATCAATTTTTTATCAGTTACAGGTGCCCAATTATAATGAAATCAGCATTCTACGATTCATCGCATTTCAGGCACGTATATCGGTCTAACGATCCTTCTTTACACTGCAATTGTTCATCAGCTTTGGTATATGACAAGACTAACTCTGAAACATTGCTGCCTGATTATCGGGTTGATTTGGTTACTTTCTACTGCTTCTTCTGTAAGTTTTATGAAGCGGACTGCGAAATTTGTGAATGAGGAAAACCATCCGGTATTTGCATAGTTAAACTCAATATGGTATTAAAAAAATATAAAGATTAACAGATTTTGCAATTCGCCTTAAGGCGATGGAGCCCAGAACAACGGCCAATCATTTTGTGCCAAACTAGAGTGTGAATTCAAGAAAGCAATTATTTATCTATTAAATAATTTAAGCGTTGACCACTTGTTTTCACAACCCACGCATTTTTTCAGGTGTGCATCGGTTTATGGGGAGCCACATTATTCTATCCAGAGTCTGCTCCGATTTCATGTTCTTTTGAGAAATGCCAGCTTCCTTTAGCCATTTCTATCGTTGTTGGATTATCAATATGCTATGGCACAGTCATTGGGCTCTATATTGCAATGATGGCAAGACTGCACCGACTTGTTCAAAGATCTTTTCTGGTTCAGTCACGATCGAAATCGAACAGCATGACAGCTATGAAAAGACTTGGATTGAATATGATAACCTTTGCCATCGGAAGCGTTCCGATTCTTATCGTTTGCATTGTGACACTTGTGAACCTTCAAGAGTTATCATCACTGGGCGAAGGAAGCAAAAGTCCGTGTAAAACGTTTCTTCACAGTAAACTTTTTGTAGAAGTCGAAATTTTGGCGAGTGTGGCAGCCATAGTTTGGTGAGTATTCCGATTATTTTAAAATTTATATAAATTGACGTGAAATAAGGGTTTGAAAAAGATCGAATAATCTGTGAAACAAGACCATAATCTTTATTTGTTCACAAGCCACAATGAATGAATGTCTTACTGATAAGACGCCTGAACCGCCCAGCAATGAAAAAATAGTCTGTGTAACTCTTAAAACTCTCTCTCTTCGATTTGCTACGACTCACTATCAGGCAAATTTTTTTTGTCAAATAAGAAATTTATGGTTTTAATCCGGCAGAAAAGTAACGTTTTTAGATTCGAGAATTTTATGATTTGAACTTTAAATATTCCAATTAAACCCGGGATTTATAATTTGACTCTGAAATACTTATTTGACCAATATCTTTCCTTAAACAACTCAGAAATGTTATGAATGAATAGGGTCTAATAGTTGCATTCTTCTCTTTTTAAGTGAATAATTTTTTTGCAAAAACCAATGCTTTGTAAACTCTTTCTCAGAGAGAAAAAATTATAAACTCGTTTTTTCTCGAAAAAATATGCCAAAAGCCTAGTTTAAGTTTAAAGCTTAAAGTTTAGATTATCATCTCACCGTAAAAATTCATTAATTTGCGAAATTATGAACAAATATTGAATGACAATGCCTTAATATTACCGGCTCCGTCGAAGATTACGACCTGCGCTGATTAAATAGTTGAACAGTGGGAAGGTGCAACCATAGCATTCAATTCAGACTGAAATTTTTAAAACGAACTGCTTCATTGTCCCTGTTTTTATCCGGAGTTTTGGGACCATCATTTCTACCTGCAGCCCCATTTAAAAACAAATATATTTGCTTATTCTTCTCATTTGATTCTTACCAGTCAGTCCACTGAGCCAGTAATCCAAAAAAAGGCTTGACTTTCACTTTATTGCAGAGCTTTTACTGCTTCGTAATTTATTTTTTAGTTTTTCGGTGCATGCGGAACACTATTTTTTTCCGATGTCTGCTGATCAATGCTTTAAATTCAAAAATTTAACTTCATTTCACTAACTTTATATAGCGTAAATTGCTTACGGAATAGCCGTCCCACGTTTGCCAACAGGTGCATCCACTCGCTTCGCGGCAAACGAATTTCTTTCACTAAAAAATTTCCAGTATTTCAGTCATATGAAAAAAGGAGACTGTTGTTCTTTCATAGATTTATTCGCAAATTCTTACTGTTGCAGGTTAATTGCAATGATAATTGATCCAATGATAAACGTTCTGGCGGATAAGAAAATGCGAGGACTGTTTAAGAAGCAGATAGCGCGGTTTTCTCAACGAATCAGACGACCTTCCACGAAGACTACTGTATCGACAGATGTTCAGTAAGGTCCTGTGCCCAACTAAATTATTGCTTAAAAATGTTTCATTTCAAATACACTCCGGTGTCGAACGGCTTTCCTTACTGGTCTCCTTTCATTTCATAAATAATTCAATTACATAAAAATTTACTCTTTCTTCTTGCTCTTCTGCACAATATTGAGATTGCGTTTTCTTCGAGAATCGTATTCTTTGAATTCATTTAAAAGAATTGAAATTTAGAACAGTCGAATTTGTGCTGCAGGCATGTATGGTGAGCAATGTAGTTCTAAAGATGGAGATATTTCGATTTCAGACAAGATACCTCCGGTATTCATGGTAACTTTTTTGGTTGTTAACAGCTCTTGCAGAAATTTGAGTTAACAGAACTGTTCGCAGTATTTTGTCGAAGGAAAAGACGAGATTTATGCAGATTGTGTTGTAAAAAACGGAACAGATCCGTGCTACCTATTAAAGGTGAACCTCGCACCTTGAATTTTCCAAATTGAAATGTTTACAGGAGCTCCACCGCTCAGATTCCTTCAGCACTTACTTTCTAGCAATATTACCAATTTGCCTGTCAATAGTTGCATTTATTATCAATATAGGATACCTTATAGCACAAATCAAATGCTTTAGATATGAAACTATCGGGTATGGCACGTTATTTCATTTCCCTGTTCACTTCGCAGATCTTAGTTTTAAAAAGAGAGAAACGTTTCTAATAAGCCGATCCTTGTCAATTATATTTGCCAATTTGCTCTTATACGTGGTTATCATCGTCTGGAAAGCAAACGGCTTTAATTACACATCTACCATGATATTCATCGTTGTGGGAAGTAGCACCTTTTTTTCAGCTACTGGTTAGTAGACGCTTAAAATACTGTTCACGATGTCCTTCCTCCAGGTACTTATATAGCTCTTACAATAATTCTATATATGGCAGTTGCGCACCATATTTCATACATGACTACAGTGACCTTAACACATTGTTGGCTAATTATTGGATTTATTTGGATAATTTCCACTGCTTCTTCGGTTAGTTTTTGTAATACTTAAAAATTTTTAATTGACTAAAATTAAAAATATATATGAAAGCGCTTGAAAGTTTTTTGCGGGTACTCATTTCTAATTAGTGCGAATCCTCAAGATCTCGAGATTTACAGAGATGGCGGTCAACATTTGTTCATGATTTTCAACATTTCCAGGCCTATATAACAAAACATTCTTTATTTTGGAAAAGCTTTGCCGTTTTGCAACAGTACATTTAATAATCCGCCGATTTTAAAACACACTTTTGAAACTGCTTGTTCTGAAATTGTCGGCGGCGAAACGGTAGATTATAAATAATTATAATTGAAAATGCAGAATAAAATGTTTTGCTATAATGGTCGGAAAATTCTAAAAAGACGATAAAGAATGATAAAAATATAGAATCAACATCTTCATGATGCGCACTACTCATAACTTATAAACGTTTTTTCGAAATATTTTTCGCTTGATATTGCTGATTGAATACAACGGGCGGTACTTGTGGAAATGAAAAGAAAAAGGAAACAACTCACCAAGTTGAACAGGTGAAACGCCCTTTCAACAGAGTCAGACCCGATTTGTACCCATTTCGGCGAAACGGTGGTGGGTGCAAAATTATTATCATTAATTCTTAAATCAAATAAATTTAAATATTTTTATTTATTACTCAGAAAATAGGTTACCTGCATACATAATTTCAATATGTTGAAATGAAACTATCAAAAATTTAACAAACGCATATTATCGCCTTAAAAAAGTTCCGACATTTTTTCGAGCCCGCGGAAACCGGGATTTGAATTTAGAGGCTCCTCCTATTCATCATCATTTGAGCGCATTTGCTATGCGCGATATGTTTGTTGAATTTTTATTTTTTCTTCTTCTTTTTCTTCGCAAATTGATATATTTAAGAAATTGTATTAATCGTGAATTTTTTACACGTTTCTTCGAATGTTTAAATATATCAATTTGCGAAGAAAAATAAGAAGAAAAAAAAATAAAAATGCAACAAACATAGCAAATGCGCTCAAATGATGATGAATGGGAGGAGCCTCTAAATTCAAATCCCGACTCGAAAAAATGTCGGAACTTTTTTACGGCGATAATAAATATTCTATGAAAAGTAACTGCGCAAACGCGCTCCCACGCACTTTGTTGAAACGACGGCGGGATCGTCACGATACAGCAGTGTGACACGTGGAGTCCGCCCCGTTGTCGCCGGTTCAACTTGTTGAAAAAATTTACGCTTATATGCACCAATAAAACAGTGATTTCCCGTGATACCTAAGTGTGAGATCAGAGAAGTTAAAGGCGCGCGAATTTCTAAAGTACTTCGCAGACCTTAATTTCTTTATTAGGAGATAAACTTTTACATAAATTGCTTAATTTCCTGATAGTACTGAATGAATGAAACAATGAAACATTTTAAAATTAAACTCGGAGAAATGTTGACAAACACTGAAATAGCAACGTGCTGAAAAATCTAAAAGATTCTCAGTCTACATCCACAAAAATTGATAATGAACGAATCCGCCTGCATTTCATCGTACGAGCAAAAGATGCTCGCAATCAGTAGGGCGGAATTGGATTTTGGGAACTCGGAATCCGGAAAACGGAAAAAAAAATTTTTTCACGGAATCTGGAATTCCGCCCTTCTCTGCAGAGCAGGGCGGAATTGGATTTTGGGAACTCGGAATTCGGAAAACGGAAAAAACATTTTTCACGGAATGAAAAAAAACGGCGGAATCCGGAATGCGGAATATGGAATCCGGAATTCCGCCTTTCTCTGCTCGCAATTCGCGTATTATACGATACCGTGTCCGTGAAATGGACCTAACTATGTAGAAATGAACAAAATCTCAAATAATTCTGTAAAAATTCAAACTTTTATGGGGAAGTTGGTAAAAATTGTGATTCCAAATCGCGTGCGCCGTTGTTGCAAAAAAAATGTCATGGCTTGTGCCGTCATTCTATCGCAATCATTAATGCCTAAAGAAAATTATCTTCCCGATAGGCTAAAGAAATATTGAAAATGTACTTATCCAACGGGGTTTTGCCGTTTTCATATTATAAAGCACATATTAATAGTTATAGATACGATTAAATCTTAAGTATCCTAGACAATATGCTAACTAATAGTCACCGCTACGCTTCAGAAACTAGCGATTGGTTATTTTAAAATACTCAATTTAAGGTATGCGTAGGCATGTATGGAGCAACCTTATTTTATCCAGAATCTGCTCTAATTTCTTGCTCATTTCAATCCTGCCAACAACCGCTGGTCATCATTATAGTTGTTGCCTTATCAATATGTTATGGGACGGTTATTGGCCTCTATCTTGCCATGATGTGGAGGCTAAACAAGCTTATTCAAAAATCTTCCATGGTTCGGTCGCAATCGAATTCGAATAGTCAGATTACACAGAAAAACAGAATTTTAACGTTTACTTTTATAGGTATGACCGCAATGCGGAGACTGAGCTTGAATATGATTACATTTGCAGTTGGAAGTGTTCCAATTTTGATAGTTTGCATTGTTGCTCTCATTAATCTTGCACCCCTTGCACAGCTGGGAAAAGGGTGTAACACTCCGTGCAAGGCTTTCTTGTACAGTTATCTTTTCATAGATGCAGAAATGCTGGCTAGTATCGCGGCGATTGTTTGGTAACTTTATACATGTACAACTCGGAAATATTTTTCAGAACTTCAGGCTCATAGCAATGATTTTGGACCCTGTCATCAATATCATTGCAGACAGAAAACTACGTGGACTGTTCCTGACACAGTGCGGAAAAGTCTCATCCATATTCAGACAACGGAATGGGATATCCACTACAATTATAGAATCTTCAGAAGAAGACACGATTATTGAAAGACTTTAATTGCAATTTATTTATGCATTTTTCATGTTCTTTTTTGATAATGATCATTACAGAAATTTCTTGCCAGAAAAATGAAATGTGATCGTTTGAGAAAGTAACTTAATAATACTTGGTAATGCTGCACACAGTTCCTTGGAAGCACGCCAGTTCTCGTGCGGTGAAATTTAAATTCGATTTTCCGGATGGTTTCCGTTGTTTTTTTTTGGTTGATAATAACTTCAAAATTTATAAAAATTCAGTTATTCTGTTAGAAATAGGTGACATAACTCCCATATTTCCCCTTTTGTGTGTTTTTTGGTGAATCTCATTGGAATAAAATAGTGTTGCAAATATGCTATTTCGAAATATATCATGCCTTTCAGTTTTTGGTGAAAACTCAGATTGCACGCAAAATATTCCTTTTTGTCGATTCTATCAATTCTGCATAGACTTTAAGCAGAAAATTAAAAACAATTGGTATACTTACTTTCTTAGTTTACTTAGGCGATCCGTCATCATTCGCTTGAGTGGGGCGGATCACAGCTAACCATGCCTTGCGGCACTCTGCCAAAAAATGTTGAAATGTAGTTTTCAGTCGAAAATCAATAAATTCTGCTCGTCTAATCGTCGTCACGCGTGATGAGTGATGAATGCGGGCGCATTCTGCCTCGGTTCCCGCCTACATTTGCATCCAACTGCTACTTTTCCTGTAAAAACCTGGAATTGTATACCATCCTACCTGGTATTCTGTCATCGCGCTTTACTCCAATGCTGTGAAGTATGAGCTTTACGTAATATATTCCAGATATTTCGCCAAGAGCAGGAGAAATCGTAACAAAGAATTTGAAATTTGAAATAGAGAAAGCCCACCGGTCTTCTGTTATAGTGGTCCAAGCGGTAATGAGTTGGTTTCCAGATCAGATTGACACTTAACTTCGTAAAGAATCCATATATCTCATTGGCGGCCTTCGAACAGGTCGATTTTCATCTCTTTGTCTTGTCTTGATATTCATTCTTGCGTCGACATGGCCTATTTATTGTCGTTGCTGCGTCCAGCCCATTTTAGCTTTCTTTATTTTAAGAATCGAAGTTGGTCTCTAACGTTTGATAGATTTCTCCTAGATGAAGATCTGAGTTGTAAGCGAAAGCCGGGAAAACGATTGAGTTGAAGAGGTTGGAGCGTGACAAGTTAGCTCGTCAGTGGTATTATTTGGGGAAACGAGCCACCGGAAGCATTACATTTATCAGAATCTGTTTTTACACAGAGCGATTCATGTGGCTTCCGATGCTGTGAACAGCTCCGGTCACATGACTTCTGAAGCAAGAACATACCATCAAGTTGACACCATTATGTGTGACTGTTGGAGTTTGATGTTCTAGGTCAAATCTGCTTGGTCTTGACTGGTCATCTCTCGCAAGAAATTCCATCCGAACCAAACAATGAGAACTTGTTCTCATCACTCTATGAGGCTCATTTCCATTGACTTTGAGTCCAATTAAAATCAACTCACGCCCAGGCCAAAAGAATTTTTCGATGTCGGTCACAGATGTTCGGCAACAGGTGATCTACGCAAGGAAACCTGATCGACGACTTTAGGGACGCTTAGCCTAGTGTTGCTTCTCGATGCGCATACGGTGCTTTTATCCGATCAATCGTTCGTAACAAGAGCCCGTATCACAGCCATTAGATCCTCAATAACTAATGAAGGATCATAGTCCAATAGCTTAATGCTAGAAGTTTTACAGTGGCAGGCAGTTTTATTTGAAGATAATTTGAAAAACAGTTATATCTGCGGCAGATCAGTATTTGATGGTATTTAGCTGTTCTAGTTAAATCACTTTTATCGAAAATTAGGCTGAATGTGAACATAATGAGAATATTTCAAAAAGAGCAAGTAAAGAGAAGATCCATTATTTCACTTTCTAAAAAGGAACCAAATCTTCCTAAAGCATTTCACTTGAATTTCCTGAGTATTTGAGACGCTATTAACACAATTGTGGGAGAGCATTATGATTGTGAACATAAAAACTAAGTTTGAATTTCGCGCAGAAAATTTGGCAATAGAGCGCATTTGCAACAGCTTTTTTAAAGGCACTCACTGATTAATCCTAATGATGACCCGTTTTTGAATAGGATTTATGCAGTTTCCCACACAATTTCAATAGCTAATTCGTTGTTTAATTAAATATTTACCTAGCGTAGATCTTATCATAACATTTCCAAAATGTCTACCCTAATATTTCTACTAAAAATGCCAGCTTTCTTATACTGTTTCTGTACCTCTACATTTTTTCAAGATTTTATATGTTATATACTATAAGCTTTTAAATATAAAAAAATTTAATTATAATATCGCTACAATATGACATTTGGTATGGTGTTGATAACATAACTTGGCAGAACTAAAGAAAGACTTGCTCCTTCTTTGGAACGAAGATTAAGATACCGTCAAATATTTTTAAATCACTATCGGTGTTACATGGCTTGTAATTTCTAAAATTTAACTTTTTCTGATGGCAAAAAAACGGGCTCATGCTTGATAAGTGGAAGAGAGCGTATAACTCCACGCCCACAATACGCAATAGCCGAAGACAAAGAAAAATTGTTTGGAAAATAATGGATTCGTTCCAGATATGTGGCAATCTGCTGTTTTTGATTTCTTAAGTAGTCTTCGTATTTTTGGAATTTATTTCATCCTATATTTTAGCTGAATTATGACTCTTGGTCTTAAAAACAGATAAAAACAAGCATTATATTAAATTATCCAGATCAATAAGTGGGTAGCCGGAATGCCATTTACCGTACGAATTCCGAAATATTCGTCTTATCTCATAAAATAACTTTTAACTTTTAAAAGCATAACTGTAATGCTCAAAATAATATATTTTGCTTCTTCTTAAAAAAAAATTGTTTTTAATCTTCACTTCATGATGTACGTATTATTTTATTTCAGGTAATAAATCTTTAAAATGTCATTTTTCCACTTCATCAACTGTTTTGCGTTATCCTTTGCGCCTTACTTCATTGTCTACAAGTACTCAGGTAATAGAGTTAGCCCTATTAATATGTAAATTATATGTTTCAGGAATAAATGAATATAGTTCAATTTGGAAGTGCGCAACAGCTAGTGCTGGATATCTTGTAACGCAATTAGCAAAGCTGCTCCTTCTCGCTACCTTCTTCCCGGCGCTCGACGGGGAAGGATTCAATATTTTACCGGCAAGTTACCCCGTTTAAAAAAATTGGATGGAGAGCTATTGATACTGCAGTATTACGGGCCGGAATCGAACCTGTCCATACCTGATTTGAACTGATTGCGATAGAGCGTACGAATTCAAAATAAATTGTGTCGAAAAATAATATTTTGGGAGGATAAGGTTTACAAAGAAGCTGCAGCGCGGACGTTTTTTAAAGCCTGTTTCTCGAAGAATATATATCCAAACAATGATCTGACCTACAAATCTTGTTCAACCGGTCAATAATTAGGAGGTGTTCATGTTTCTGGCCTATCAGCTCATTACGAGGCGAGGTATAAGAAAAGAAACGATCACCGATTAAAAAAGAAATTTTTTAAAACGTATTTTGTATTTTTGCACTTTTTTCTAGATTCCATTTTAAAATTTCTGAATTTTTTCATTTTACACTCTGGAGAAAAGTACTATTCATATTTTCGTTATTTTAGTCGAGTTAAAAACTTATAAAATGTAATAATGAAGCGTTAGCTGCAAAATGTGCAAAAAGTTCTACAATTCGATTCGCATAGCTTCTAATAATATTGCCATCGAGTTGCCTGAGCAATCAGTTTCATAGTAAATTGTTTAATTATGGAACGAGAAATTATAAAATTTTCTTCTACACCTTTCCATTTTGGTCCTCGCTATTATCCCACCCGTTAGCCGCCGTTCAAGAGAACGATTAATCCCTGAAAGGTTCTCTAGTGCCTACCTGGGCCATCCAGCTCCACACAGTGCATAGTTCGTCTCGGGGGCACGTTCCACTTTGAACAACTCGGTTCCGTCCTACATCCATTGATTTGGTTCTACTTGTTTTATAAGCCACAAAATTCCATCGTGTGTTAATGAGTGCAATAGCTAGAAGCGTGCAACATTATGCCCCTCCCCATTGGCTACACTGTCAGACTATGGAATTTGGACTTTTACTTGCTTAGGGAATATGTCAATGAAGCTACTGGTAGTTGAAAAAGTGGTTGCTTACCCGGCGAAAAATTTCTGATTTGGGATCGTTTCGACATTCGGCCTATATATACCATACCTGTGAAATTCAGAGTCCACCCGGCGCTGTTAAAATGTTGATTCTAAAAAAATCGATTCCGGATGACAAAAAATATCGATAAAAATAGAACTGCTTGATATAGACTTTTCTTCAGTTGTCCGGGCTCCTGTTATTTTATATTTTTTCTCCTTAAAAACATTAATATTTTCAGGAATTTCTGAAAAGCTGTGCTGACATAGTAGACGTCATTGGTCTTCATCTCTTGATGACTAACTTCTTGGCTGGAAAAGGGGAAGTTCGATTTATGGTCGGTGGTCTAGGGTGGGGATTCGCTCATTCTATTGCCCATCGTCTTGTTCTTCTGTGGGTTGGAGCTCGTGGAACAGCTTTTACATGGCGTTGGATCCAGGTTCAATATTAAAATAAGATGCTCCTTAATAATTCATCCTTATAGACATCCCTCGAGTCCTCGTCGGATCTAATGGTCATTGTTTCCCTTGCTTGTCTCACTTGGATGATCACACGAAGCCAAAACAAAACTGTCATCTCTCCAATTCTCGCTATGTGTGCATTCTCACCTTTTGTTTATCAGTAAGTTTATAACAGAAATATAGCAAAGAAAATTTTGTAGTTAAATGCTCGATGTGCCTAAAATATTTGATTAATAGGGCAGTTTGATTAATAACTGTACCATAGTAATAAATGCTACTAAAGCGTGCAAAGCATCCTTTTTTGTATGCTCGTGTAATGTCAGAAAACAACATTTGTTTCAGAACTGTTCAACACACCTTCGCACTCTATGGCTGGCCATTTCTGGCATTCCGCTTTGTTTATTCCATTGCCGCATCCCTTCTCACCGTTGTTGTCTATTCAACCCACAGGACTGCAACCACGAGAAAGAATGACTAGAGAAGAGTATCATATCTTTAATAACTATTTAATTTCTTGTTTTTTCGCTCTTAGTTTTATCTGTTGTTCTTCGCTTTTCATTCCGTTTAATTGAGAACGTATATTATTCAGATTCTACTTTTCATGCTTATACCAATAATTATGTTTTACTTTAATAATTTAGTCTGAAACATGTTTTTTCTTGTTAATTATTTATATTTTCCGAGGGTTCAATACCCTTAATTATCTGTGTTATTGTGAGCATACAGTCTAGTTGTCATATTCTAATTCCTAGATGTCAGAGATAGATCCGTTGGCTGAGTTCTTGCTGCCAGTAGACGGTGAGCGGAACAGTATACAAAACGATCCATTAATAAGCGGCGGACCCCTTCCAATGGAATCACCAAGCAGGAAACTGACGTATGTTTATTGAAAGTTCTTTGTTTTCCCTAGACGTTTGCTCTTAAAGCTCTCCTCAAAAGTTGCGCAAAAATAGTATAATATGTACGAGAATTTCAGATCCTTACTATCGTATGATCCAGCCGTTCCAGAGTCGCCGGATATGAAATTTGCTCGGAAGCGATTAGGAAATCTGCTCACTACAATTAAGCATCACCCATCTGAAATAATAGGTGTGCTACCGGAAGATTATACGTAAGCCTGAAAAACAAATAAAGATCAATGCACACAAGCAAGTTTCAGACGTGGTGATGAAGATTTGAGCCGACAGGGTCGTCCACCTGGTCGGCCTCGAAAAATTATGCGCCACGAATCTTCCTCATCACTCATGGACTCTCCTCGCAAAACAATGACCCGCGATTCGAAAATAATGTTTGAATTGCGAGGAAAACCATTTGAAATGGTTGCTGGTCGATACGAACAGGAATACTCACTGGGTCGAGCATGGGTCAAAGGTCAAATGAATAATGATTACGAACAAATCAAAACAAAACGAACTGAGTTTGCACCGAATTTAGCTGTTGTGAGTTTTTTATTCACTTTACTTTTAAACCTATTTGAGTGTTTAGGAGTACCTCGCCTGTCGAGAGATTCATCGCATGCCTCGTCCTGACAGATCGATTCCTGATTTGCCATTGATTCCACCTGAAGTAGACAGATTCAATTCCGAAGTCGATCCAAGATATCTTTCAGATTTGAAAAGTGAATATATGCGCCACTGGAAAAAAGTCAAGAAAGGGTACGTCTTCAACTGTGCTCTTTCCTGTGAAAATTGTATTGTTGCAGATGGTGTGCACACCAACGTCGTCGCGACGCTCGTTATGCTAAGAGTATTTCACTAATCGAGAAAATATACCAACCTGACGTGAAACTTTCGGACCATTCTCTTGGGCATATGTGAGAAAGTGGTTCTAAGACCTGTACAAAAGAACTCATAATTCTAAGATCATTCTGTTATCAATATCAATTACTCCACTTTTTCATCACTAAACATTTATTATTAAACATTTTTTAAAAAGATTTATCTGGAATGTTCCGTTTTTGTTTTTCTCTCGATTTTAGGCGATTTGCGAGGAGTTGTTATGGACTCCGGCGCGTTTTCTTCTTGAATTTTGTTGATGTATTTAGCGACTTCACGTTCAGCGGTCTTCATGAGAGCTTGTATTGCAAAAAATGTCTGAAGTGTAGGCTACTATCATTCATTACCATTAATATAGCGGGAACTAACCTGAAATGCGCTAAAAATCACAATGAGTGTGTAAAATACATACTCTAATGGGAGGTTTAAAAAAGCACCGTTTACCGCCAGAAACATTGTAAGAGGGATTTGAATAATGATGGTAGATATCAAAAATCCAAATAGCGCGGACATCTGAAATGGTGTCCCTGTGCCTACTCGAGATATTGATTTTGGAGATCATTTTCCAAATCTTGACTCACATTTTCAGATAAATTCCCATAAAAGCCGAGACCCAGCCGTACACCTTCACTTCCCAAATGCACTAAGCATGCAGAAAACGCAATGACTTGATAGGTTACTGTCAATAGTTGTTGCTAAAAGAAAAGTGGGCATGATTTTGAAATACTAGAAGAAACTGAAAATGAAAACCTTGAAATACAAAGACAAACACAGATTAATTGAATGCATAGGGTAAATACATAAATTGAAATATATTGCCATTTGAAGAGGAAAGCTCGAGATTATTTCTAAATGAAATATTTGTTAGTTTTTCCAATTTATTTTTTTCTTACCTAATTTGAATGGCTCTAGTCGTGGGTTATCCATAGCGAAAAGTGTAATTTGGTTCTAGAAACCCACGATGCGTCCTAGTTTCCTAGGAACGTCGTTTTGTTGCCATGGCGACGAAGGAGAGAAAGCATTACGCGCAAGCGAATTGCGTTGGATGTTGGTGACTCGGGGCGGCATTGAGTCGGATACTTTAAAATGTTCCAGAAGTTTCAAGAAACTGCTACAAAATTGTAGAACTGTGGTTATTATGAAACTTCTGATTTTTTCGTTTTTGTGGATAAAGATCGAAATACCTCACAGCGAGTTTTACGTACTAATGTTCTATCCGACATTGGCAACAGTGTTAATGAAAGATCAGCAGAGTGTCCGGCGATTTGCTGGGGATTTCTTGCTAAATATCAGATTCTAGTCATATTTCAATTTGCGTCATGATTTATTTCTACATGCTACTTGTAAAGCGAGTTAAAGCAATGGCTTTCCCCGATCGGCTGGATTTGGTAAGGCTTCACTTGCTGTTTCTTGTTTTTAAATAAATTTCCCTGAATGCTCATTATTTTATACAAATTGATTTTTCTAACTTTAAGAAGAGCATGATATGAATACGCGTCAATAGGAATGGAGAGCTGCGACTTAATTACATTATTTTGCAGGCATACGGCCAGCAAATTACCGAGAAAAACCGCAGGTTGTAGCAAAATAGCGTTGAATTATTACGCAATACGGCAGGCTATCGGGTGAACTGTTTTATTTTCAGGAAACTTAAAGCTATTCTCCAAGCTCTCTTCGTTCACGTTGTCTGGGCACGGACGGATCATATCGCAGCAGTCCATTCGTACGGCATTACTTTTGATGTATCTTGACTGTTACATGAATCTTATCTTAATGAATCTTAATGAATTTTAATCTTATCTTAACGAAAACTGTTACATGAAATGTGTGTTTACCCACAAAGTTACAAACAGATACTTCGCCTTTTTGTAACCGCTTAATGCATTACAGACAGTAGAGAAGCATCACCTCGTCCCAAGGGTTCGAAATCAGATATCTTCCTTTCTAGGCAGAACTGGTTGAAAACTGTAACTGTAACTGTTTAGCGTTTTTTCGAATTGATTGTGCGATATAGCGCATTTGCTTTCTGCTCAAAACACCCAGATATTTTCAGAACGGATGCTTATTTCCGAAATATTTTGCATAATAATGTATAAAATTGTAAAATTCCTTTAATGTCCCAATTGAATGAAGAGAATGGAACCAGAGCGTGCATGGTTCTCAGAAAGAATTAAAGGATTGTACTCTAAGAAGGCAAGGTCTTCTCTACTTAAAACAGTTCAGAGTCGAATGGAATTCATAAAATTAATTGATGTTCGTAACTAGACAGCGGCTATAGTTTCCGGTCACTTAAATTTATCGGCAGACCGCGATTGCAATGTAGCGATTAACCATGCTTGTCGATATACTTTATTTAAATGCTTTCAAAGATGCTTATTAAAAAAATTAGAACATTGATAAAAATGCATTAAACGACGCAACAAACTAGATCCAGTTTATCCGCTCTTGGTCGATCACAGCAAGTTGTTAGAAAATTGAATCGATGCTTGAAATTCTGAAAATTAAAAAAAATGAAAATTTCAGAATTGCAAATGAGTAGAAATTTAGGAAAATAATAATGGAAGGCTAAAGTAGTTTTCAGGACTCGAACCTAATGCTTCCATGATAGACGAAATATGACCGTCTCGCCTCGTCTCGTCTTCGTCTTGAATTCGTCTTGAATTCGTCTGATTTGCGTAAGTCTTGCGTTTATTGCGTAAGACCAATGCAAGTCGAACTGAAAGACGAACGAAGACGAAGAGACAAACGACGAGAGGAAACACGACTTTTTGTCTTATTCTTTCGTGAAAGCCTTACTCGAACCGCTCAATTCGTGTTGATACTTTGTTTCAATGGACTTTGACCATATTTTGATGACAGAGATCATCGACATGTCTTGTCACTATTGATGTACCCGCTAAGCACCATTGATATTAGGAGAGATATATCTCCTGAATAGCGTCACTCGCCAAGAACCAATAAACCGCCGGATCAAGAGTACTCACCCCCCTCCCCCTAATGAACCGTTTGACAGCCTGCTTATTTGTCCTTAATCCCTCAATTTGTATGCTTACAAGTCTTGGGCAACATCCATTCAAAAGTTGCCGAAAAGAGCAGGAGTTGCATGGCAGGCATGCATTGAGACACGAGCAATCTGCCATTTTGGGGACAGGATCTTGGTAAATGTTGAGACGAAACCATTGTGGCTGAAATCGAATTTCATTTTTGCGTTCTAACTGAAATATATTGAATGAATGGATGCTTCATTATCTACTGTCGTAACATGCGGATAAAGCTGTACCACAACGATGTTTCTTATTTTGAAAGAATCGTGGCGAGACCCACACGGAACAGCGAATCTTCCAGGACTACCGACTACGCAACTACCGTTATTTTTAACAGCTTTTTCAAAATTTCCATATTTCTTTAAGGAATCTGACAAAACGCTGTGAAACACACCTTCAAACATCCTATTAAAACAGCCCCAGTCATGGTCAGAACAAAAAGAGTCAGAATAGCCACGAGGAACACCAAGGAGACTACGTTTTCTGCTTCTGTACTTGTATGATTCATACTTCCATTGTAGAATCAATGCTCCTAGAGGTACCAGCTAGCTGCGCAGCCCGTTGCCAAGGAAACAGGAGGGAGGAGCCCGAGGTGTTGCACGAATGACAACTCGTGGTGACAGGCGTCTAACTGGATATTAAGTCTAAGTCTGCAGCTGCAATGCAATTATTTTCAAGTTTCTCAGTTTTTGCTGCGGCTGTTAAAGCCAATCAGTTTGCAGATATTTCTAATGCGAATGCTCTGCTGAAAAATTGATTACCCATTAAATTTCGCGAAATTTTAGACGTATGACTCGCGATCGGGCTGGAAATCCACCTGAATGTGACCATAGTAAGCGGGGAACCAAGAGCCCCGTCTCGAGTTCTGAGAAATGGATTTAAAAACAGAAATTTTAAGATTTTTTTGACTTTTTTAAAGCAAAAACAACCAAGGAATTTCCGTATTTTAACATTTCATTTTTACTAAATTTTCAAACGCATCGCTTAGCGGCGAATGTAATCTGGTATCGCCACGCCGATATAACGTTTGCGCGCATTTTATTCAATGAATTTTTATTCTTTTTAAAGGTTTGCCTTCAAAAACCATCAAAAGTTTGTGAGCATTGGTCTTCTGCCAATTATCTATTTTAAAAGTGATTAAACCTTCACCTGATTACTTTTCTTACAAACTTAATTATGTACATGAAATAAAAAATTGTTGTCCAATGTTCACACTTCTACCAAAATAAGATTGAATTTCAATACTTTCAGACTTCTTTATTAAATAAAGTTGCCATCTTGCCCCTTCCTCGGGTTTAAGCGGAGCTATGGAGCATATGATGATTCAGTGACTACTAATAAAGCTTACGATTCGAATAATTATAATTCTAATTTTTTTTCGTTCTTACTTACTTACTTACTTAGTCGATCCGTCAATCGCTTGTGTGAGCGCGGATCACAGCTAACCATGCCTTGCGGTCTTGGGCGATGGTTGTCCATGAAGTGGTTAGTCGATTTCCTCGGTATATTGAGATTTCTTTACGTAGCGAGTCGGACCATCTCATGGGGGGTCGTCCGACAGGTCGTTTTTGATCTCGAGGAATCCATTCTTGTATCAGTTTTGTCCATCTTCCGTCATTTCTTCGCATAATGTGCCCGGCCCATCCTAATTTCTTCTTTTTGATGTATTTGAGTGGGTCCGTGACTTGGGAGATTTTTCGGATGTCTTCGCGGTGTAAGTCTCGTTGGCGTTGTTCCGTGAGGGTCATTCCAATTAATCTTCTTTCTAGTGATGCATGCGTCACACGGATCCTTTCAGCGAGGTTCTGTGTAAAGGTCCAGGTTTCAGATCCGTATGTGAGCGCGGGAAGAACGATGGTGTCGAAAAGTTGAGCTCGGATTCGGGGACAGGTGAGAGCGTCGGTGGTGTTTTTGATGTTGTTGAACGCGGCCCAGGCTGCCCGTCTTCTTCTGTGGAGTTCAGGTTCTAGCTCATTTCGTGGGTTGAGTAGCCTGCCAAGGTAGACATACTCATCCACGTCTTCGATTGTTATGATGGTTGTACTATTACTGATGATCACCGGATGTGTGGTGGCGTATGTGTTTCTCAACACTTTGGTTTTGTTAGTATTGATTTGGAGTCCTACTTTTTTGCACCTTTCTGTGAACTCTTGGATCATCTGGCTGGCAGTTCGTGGGTCGTTTGCGACAAGAATGATGTCGTCTGCGAATCTCAAATGGGTGAGATTTCTGCCATTGATCCTTATTCCTGGCACGTGAGCGTAGTTGTCGTCTTGTCCTTTAAGGTGATTCCAAGACAATTTTCCGAGAACGAGCTCTAGACAAGCTGAGAAGAGATTTGGTGATATTGGATCACCTTGGCGTACACCTCTTGTGATGGGTACCTCAACTTGTCTATGGAATGGTGTGAAGGTGGTAGTGCAGTTTGTATAGCACTCTTTGAGCAGGTTAATATAGACTGTTTCTACTCCTTGTGCTCGAAGGCTTTCCCATATCGCTTTTGGTTCTACACTGTCAAATGCCTTGTGGAAGTCAATGAATACAAGTGTGAGCGGGATATGGTACTCGCGGCCAACCTCGAGCAAGCGTTGTACTGAATGTATGTGGTCGATCGTTGAGAATGATCGACGGAATCCTGCTTGCTCGACTGGCTGGGCTTCTTCTAGTGTTTTTCGTACTCTATTTAATAGACATTTTGAGAACGTCTTATAGAGTACTGATAGAAGGCAGATAGGCCTATAATTCTCCAAATTTTCTCTGTCTCCTTTTTTGAAGATCAGAGTAGTGTTAGAATTTTTCCATTTCAATGGAACTTTTCCGCTTTCTAAATACATCGAGAATCGTCGTGCGATCAGGCTAATGACATTGTCATGACAGCTCTTGAGAAAATCTGCCGTGATTTTGTCATCACCTGCTGCCTTCCCGTTTGGGAATGAATTGAGGGCAGTTCGCACTTCTTCTGGGAGGAACGGTGGTGCTGGTGGTGGTGTTTCCGTTCTGATGGGGGTGTTGGTTGATGTGGGAGAAGAGAAGTTGCTGCTGAATAGTTTCGAGTAGAACTTCTGAATCTCCTGTTCCATCTTTGTCCTAGAAGTGATTCTTTCGCCGCTCGCTGGAGACTTAAGGCAAGGTATTTGAGATCTATACTCTGTGATGTCTCTCGCTACCTTCTTAAGACTCCTTCGTTGATTAGCGGCATTCAGTAGGCGGGTTCTGGCGAATTCTTCATGGTCTTTCTCGACGGCTTCTCGGCATTCTTGAGACAGTGACTTGAAGCTTGGGTCTGATCTGTCTGTGAAACGCCGTTTGGTTAGAAGCTGACGAGTTGCTTCCGAGATTCTTCTGTGTACGTGGTTGGATGGCCGTGTTATTGCTTTGTCTTGTAGATCCTTGAGTACTTCGATTAGATTTTGATAATCTTGATCAATGTCCGTATTTGAATCTATTGTGACTGTGGCACTGAGCGTGTGCGCAGTGTTCGGGTCCAACTCTCTCTTTGGAAGCTTTCTTCGCTTGACCTGCTCGTATCTTGCGATGTTGGTGTTGAAGTGCAGGTGGCTGCGAAGTAGACGGTGGTCACTACCATTTGTGAATGATGGGAGCACCGACACATCCGTCACAAATTTTCCATTTCCCAGTATATGGTCGATTTCATGTTTGTGCTTCTGGTCGGGGCTGATGTGTGTCCATCGTCTATGCATTGACTTTTTGAATTGCGAGTTCATGTGCCATAGACGATTTGATTCACAAAAGGTAGCTAATAATTCGCCACTTTCGTTTCTTGGTTCCATTGAATTTGTGCCAATGTATCGTTCCGTGTCTTTTCTTACACCCAATCTAGCGTTAAAGTCGCCTATGATGAGCTTGTACCTGCTACGGCAGGTTAGATAGGCGTCTTGAAGGCTGTCATAGAAATCAGCAAGTTCCTCTGGATCGGTATCAGCGACAGGTGCGTACACCTGGAAGATGGTACAGCTGAGTTTCCTTCCTACTTGTAGAGTAAGGTAGCCGATCCTATGGTTGAGGAACTTGACTTCTATGATTTTTGGGAGGAGGGTGCTCTTAACGATAAAGCCGATCCCTCCTGACACGGAACTACTGTTCCGAGATCCTAAGAAAACTCCGGTCCCGTCTCGATGCGTTTTGTGCTCTTCTACTTCTCGTTTTGTTTCCGAAAGTCCGATGATATCGTACTTTATTCTTTTTGTTTCTTCGAGAAGCTCTGCTAGTCTGTTGTCGGATGCGACAGACCTGCAGTTGAAGGTGCACACTCTTAAATCGATTCTTCTTGTTTTGGGCCGTGTTTTCTTCTTTTCCTTTTCCGAGTGGTAGACTACCGGTATTCCGAGATTTGATCGCCTCTCCCGACTTACAGGGTGGCAGCCATGTACTGTTACGAAACTTTGCGTGGATTCTGGCGCATGAGCACAAGTCGCTACTGTATCAATTGTATTTTTTATTAATTATTACATATTAATTATTATGTTTTTCAATTTTCTGGTCGCAACTTCCATTTTTAAGGTAATGACGGCTGCTTCACCCCATCGTGGTTCTATTATTAAAATGATGCAGCAAGGTGTGTCGAATTCGGAGATCGCTAAGTGGTTGAATGTCAACCGAATGCTTGTTCATCGGACTGTTACTCGCTTCCACCGTCTTCGTATACCTGACGACCATCCAATATCGGGTCGTCCTGTCACTTTGACGACGCCAAAAGCGTTCGGGAAAGAATCCGAAGAAATCCGGAGCGAAGCATGAGGAAGCTTGCTAAAGACTTCAAAAAGTGCCGATATTCTATGGAAATCATTGTCAAAGAGAAGCTGAAGATGACTTCGTACCGTATGCAAAATAGCGCATTCCTGAACGAGAAAATCAAAGCTACCCGAATGCGAAAAGCACGAAAGCTTCTTCAAGGCACGCGCTCAGGCACACTGTTCGCAGACGAGAAATTTTTCACCGTTGAAGTTAATAAGAATGGCCAAAACCATCGGGTTATTGCAAAAGACTTTCAAACTGCCTGTAAGAACGGAAAAATTCTCAATAAGACATCTCATCCGTCTTCAGTCATGGCTTTTGGTGGAATTTGCTCTGATGGCAAAACCCCGCTGATTTTTGTTGATTTGGGAGCCAAGGTGAACCAAACTTACTACAGAAAACACATTTTAGAGGCTGCAGTTCTTCCGTGGTCCGAATCGCATTTCGAAAACCGACCCTGGTGCTTCCAACAAGACGGCGCACCGGCTCATCGCGCCAAGGTCACTCAGCAGTGGTGCAAGAACAATTTTCCTGAGTTCATTTCCTCGTCAGAATGACCAGCGTCGTCACCCGACCTGAATCCTATGGACTACGCCGTTTGGGGATATTTGACCCAGAAGGTTTCTACCAAAAACTACGCTAGTTTGAGCGCTCTGAAGGTCTTACTTGTGAAAGCCTGGGACGAAATGGATGCCAACTACCTGCGTGCCGTGGTGGACGCTTACCCGAAGAGATTGAGAGCGGTGGTGAAGGCCAAAGGAGGGCGATTTGAAAACTATTGTTAACACTTGTTTTTGTATCATTTCAATAAACTTCAGTCCAATTTTGGTGAAAATTGAACTTGTTTGAAGACATTTATAACGTTTAAAGCGTGTAACCGTATTTGGATGCCACCCTGTACTTCTGAATCTACCGTATCAGAAGCAGAGGCCGAGTGCGGAGGACTGAGGCAGTTTGGTTTGCTGTTTGTAGCAATTATTGTGTGCCTGTTTACTCTATTATGACCTGCTAAGCCAGAGCTAGAGCTACCGGGACAAAGAGTATTCGGCGCTACCTTCGACCCGATATGACACGTTTCTACCCATTGGCCAACTGAGACTCTGCCGGGGTGCCGAACTCCTCCGGATATGTAGAAGAGAGTCAGTTGTTGATCTTCTACGCCACGTAGAGGCTGAGTAAAATGTAGAAGTTGCTTAATTTTTGATTGCAATATCAATTTTATCAAGCTAAAGATGAGTCAAAACATACATTTTCTTAGTTAGTTTGTCTGAAATTGCGATAAAAATCTTTAAGGATTTGGAAGGAATGCAGGAATCGCGTAGTTATAGTAGTTACTGCTGGAAACCACTTCTCCCGTCGTGAGCAAGGAATGCGCAGAGATTGGTGGGCCAGATGCCCCGCGTGCTTCGGGACGCGCTGCCCAGAATAAGCGTAAGCTGGAAATCTGCCTTATGAACAATGAGAGTTCTTCCATTTTTATTCTAGAAAACTGAATAATCATCGAGTAAAATACGAATATTTTTCTCGGCCTGACGTAATATATAATACCAAAGCCTATGCGATGTAACCCCCAGAGGTCGGTACTATATCTCGTTCTATCAGAGGATTTCTCCTCTGGAATCACCACTTCTCTTCTCAGTTGATGAACCATTCGGGCACGCCTCCCCACCCCGCGCACAACGAGGACATTCTGAGGAGGGAATGTTCAGGTGCTGTAACATTCGAACACGAACTCCCGCCACTACGGGCGCAAGAAGGATAGTATATGATGTTTTTGGTCACCGACTTGTTCCAGCTAGTCATGATATTTTGTCCCTGATCACCACTCAACAAGTATCTTGTTTTTTGTTTCATTGTATTAGGCTAAGGCTTAACAATATAAAATACTTAGAACAAATATTCCGCCAATAGCAGTACTATTTATATAATTTATTTAATAGTTATAGAACGCTTTTCTTATTTAATTTTACATTAAATTATACATTCAAAATTGGGTTCTTTAATTCCAGCTATGAAGATTATGGGGAAAATGCAAGTGTGCTACATGGCCACGCATTAGAGATACAAGACGCAGAGCTTTGATTTCCCAATGCATCTGTTTACGCGTTTTCGGTGTAAGAACATGTCGTGCGTTTTTTATGGAAAATCACCGATTTTAGCACGTGGAGCGCTCCAGAAGTCTTCATTCATATCCCTCGCGTTTTTGGGATTTTCGTTTTCCGAATAATTTCCAAGACGTGATGGTGCACCTGTGTACTAGGTATTTTAATTCACGACACCGAACTTCGCTGACTATAAAAACCGGTTTTTATCCTTCGTTTCCTCATTTTTTAATGATGCTTCACTCTATGAAACTTGTATCTTTATTTAAAAATATATATTCTTTTTGTTGCTAAAAAAGAAGCATAATCGCGTGACCTTTCACATAAAATAACTATAATTGTCCGCGTGAAGAAGTGTGAATACATTTCTAATTTCTTTCCGGCACCCTTCGAAATTATAATAAGGTTCACGGCAGGAAATTCCCAAATCAATTTTTTCTTTCATTGCGCCCTCTGTTTTGTGATTATTACTATTTCAAAAATTTTCATTTTTCCAGAAATTAACACAACTAAAGTTCCTAAAATATATCAAAATGTCATCAACGCGACGGCTACAAAAGGTTAAGCAAAATTAAAATGTATTAGGCTTAATAATTATTATTTTTTAGGAACTCGGAGATCTCAAAAATTGTGGAGTGAAAGCTTATGAGAACGTTGAGTGCGAGGAAACGAATCTTTTGAAATGGACTGTTCTCCTGGTTCCAGTAAGTTTTAATTTTTTTAATAATGAAAAATCGATAATTTTTAGGATAAAGAACCGTACAACAAAGGCGCCTTTAAAGTTGGAATTACATTTCCAGTCGACTACCCATTCAAACCTCCAAAGATTGCATTCGAAACAAAAATTTACCACCCAAATATCGACGAACAAGGAAAATTCTGTATTCCAATTGTTAGAGCTGAAAACTGGAAACCAGCCACCAAAACCGAGCAAGGTACAAAATTTATTGGCTTCAACATATCTGTCGCAAGGGGGAAAAGTAGATAGCCAGCGGAAAATTTATGAACGAAATGTGAATTATGTGCTTCATTTTTAATTTTGTTCACATTTGATTTTTTTTCAGTGATGATGGCCTTATTGTCCCTGATCAATGAACCAGAACCATCTCATCCAATCCGTGCCGACGTTGCCGAAGAGTTTCAAAAGGATCATAAGAAGTTCATGAAGACAGCCGAAGAACACACACGAAAATACGCCGAGAAGCGACCCGAATAAGGTGAAGGAATTGTCAGCATACTAACAGTTTCTTCAGTTTCCTTGTATATTTATCAATTTCTCGATTTCGTCATCCAAATCATTCGCTTCAATTTAAATCTGATTGCAGTAAATCAAATGAAGAGTTTGCATAAATCGTGTATCGGTCTTGATCAATAATCCGTATTGGAATAGCTGTTGCCGATAACAACGCGGGTGTACATTCAGAGGGTGTGTGTGTATCGCTCCCTGCGTCTATACTTCTGACGAGACAGAACGTGGCTTTTACGTGTAGGCCAATGTAAAGCAATTCGATTCTCATTCACTTCGTTAATGTTTGTTGTTCTGATTTAATCGCTTTTTTCAAGTGGAATTAGTGAAGAACTTTCCCGTTTTTTAAGGATAAGGAGTTGATAGTATCCATCCAAATTCAAAAGTGAGGAAATTTTAGAATAGGAATTCTTTAAAGCGACTTTTGCGTGCAGGCAAATTAGATTAATTGACAAATGCCTGTAATCCTCTATTTGCTTTCTTTTTTATTACTTTCCGTTCATGCTAGATTGCTTACAACAATATCTAGTCAGACACTATTCTCTCTGATAAATCATTCCTGATTCACCAGAGTTTCAGAATATGAGTACTATTTTGGTTACTGGAGGCACAGGATTGGTTGGTAGCGCAATTAAAAAGGTGATTTAGAAGCGTGCCTTTAAGAAATAGTGAAAAAATTGCAGGTGGTAGAATCTACCGAAAAACGAGATGATGAGAAATGGGTATTCATTGGAAGCAAGGATTGTAACCTGGAAAGCTTAGAAGCCACCAGGTGCTTTTTCAAAATCTATTTTTATATATTATAACCAATTACAGAGAACTTTTTGAAAGGGTTAAGCCAACACATGTTATTCATCTAGCAGCGATGGTCGGTGGTCTGTTTCACAACCTGGCTCACAATTTGCAGTTTTTCCGCAAAAATATGGTTAGTTTTTTGGTGTATTGGCAATTATGGAAGTTTTATCTTGTGCGATCAGCGGCAGGGCTGACCGGCTAGAGTTCATTACAGGGTTGCTGAAGCCGATTTCAACAATGCTTTTTTATTTTATTTTTTTTGAAAATTCAAAAGGGAAACTCTTAAATGACACATTTCGGTGGACCTGCGTGTCTCTACTTTTAATACACTTCGTGGATTCTCAAAAAGAACATTTCTAAACTTCTTAGGCTTCCGATGATAGAATCAAAATTCGATTTTTGTTACTGTTAGGGGCAGGAGAAGTCAATATTATAAACATTCTTAGCTGTTTTTTTAAACATATATTTAGACTAACTCAGAAAAAATGTGTAAAAAAACAAATATATACATACATTTGAGACAATACTAACGGGCTTAAAGCAGAAGCATAATAGAATATAATTTATCTATTTTATTTATATGCGGAGTCGAGTATTCTTTCCATTTTCAACTTTTTACTTAAAATTTAACTAAACACGGGCTGTCATTCTATAGCAATTATCAAGAAAATCGTTTACGGTCATATTAGAAAGCGTGCAGTTCTAATTCGGCGAATAATAAATCTAATGCGCGCCTATTAAATTCGAGAATGTTCAAATCAAAACCGTTTAGTTTCTAATTAAAGACAAGATTCCTAATCGGGCCCAGAAAAGCTCTAAAAGCCATATTTTTGTCGGAAGATATATTCGAAACAGTTAAAAGGATTTAATATAGATAAATACATATGGGAATACCGCTGATTAATAACATTCTCTGGCACTATGGAACGCGTTTACATCAGAGTTTTCGAAGAATCACCGTGTGGAATTCAACGTAAAATCGAAGTGCATATTATGGGAAAACAAATCACCGCCTAGCTTAGTTTCTGAGTAGTCATTTCAGTACTGCAGCCGAAAGAAACTGTAAATTTTCCAGATAAATCATCATGACTTAAAGGTATCGTTCAAAGAAATAGCAGTTGTTTTCAGGCCATCAACGACAATGTTCTAGCTTTGTGCCACGAGTTTGACGTTGTAAAATGCGTTTCTTGTCTTTCAACCTGCATTTTTCCGGATAAAACATCATACCCGATCAACGAGTCAATGGTTCATCTTGGACCACCACATGATTCTAATTTTGGATATTCTTATGCAAAACGAATGATTGACGTTCTTAACAAAGGATACGCACAGGAACACGGGAGAAAGTACGGCCATTGTTCCGAATTTATCCTATTAATCTAAACAGATCGTTTTGAGACTATCGTGTAAACGTTTATCTATGCGCAACCATCAGCTGACGTTTCATAACGTTTCGAAAACGAAAATCAAATGATTTTACAGATATACATCTGTCGTTCCATGCAATGTATTTGGTCCTCATGATAACTATAATCTCCAAGCAGGTCATGTTCTACCAGCATTGATTCACAAAGCATATTTGGCTAAAAGAGATGGTACCGCCCTGCAAGTATTTGGATCGGGCAAACCTCTGAGACAATTCATCTACTCTCTCGATTTAGCTAGACTTTTCATCAGAATCGTCAGAGAGTATGAAGTGAGATTATTATTTCAAAACACTAAGTTAACGAAGAAAATGGGATGATCGCAGGAAACGGAAACGAGAGGAAGGTGTGCGGAGCCTACTTTGATTATTAAATATGCCGGTTTAATAGAAATATCAGGCTCCGCCAGTTGTCTCCTCGTTTTCGTAAATTGCCCAATATTCATTATTTTACCGTTAATATTTATTTCTGTCAAACTTTAGGACGTCGAACCAATCATTCTTTCCGTGAGTGAATCTGACGAAGTTTCGATCCGGGACGCCGTTTCGGCCGTCGTCAAGGCTATCGAATTCACCGGAGACGTGGAGTACGACTCATCGAAAGCCGATGGCCAATTTAAGAAGACGGCTTCCAATGAAAAATTGTTGAAATTATTCCCCGATTTTCAGTTCACTCCTTTCGATCAGGCAATTCAAGAGTCTGTTCAGTGGTTTGTTGAAAATTACGAAACGGCTAGAAAATAATCGGTCTGTGGTTTTACAAATTGGCGATGAAAGTGGTATTATTTGGTACCTTTGTTTCTTTCTGGCGGTTTGGCGTTTTTTGTTAATTTTTTAAATAATTACAATAAATTTATTGATGACGTGGACTTAAACACAACTTATCCATTCATTTCTTGAAAACGAAGATCGGTAGTTGAATTTCGATCGTGTTCGCATGGATTCTAGCTCTTGCGAATCAGGGAGTCAGTTCAGCAAATCAGAAAAATCGGCATCTCCTGAAGTGAGAATTGGGCAAATGCATCCAAATTGCTGTAATATAAAAAGTTCAGATCTGTAAAAGATGGTCATCCATTGTATTTAAAGTTTACGAGTAAGTGAGAGGATGTAAAGTGAGAATTAAAAGACATTTTTGAGACGAATGATTCACTCCTCGGAAGTGTCATTTTTCGTTTCATCGCCTCAAATTATCTCATCTCTTGGCTTCATTTTGGGAGTTTGTAATGCGAACGACACTGAAGGACTAGCCGACATTTTCGATGGCTGCGAAGAAAACACTGATGTGGGCCTGAAGATTTTGAGTGCTTTAAAAATATATTTGGGTTGCAGATAGACTATTTAATAGATCATACGCTGAAATTTGTTCATAGATGGAGTGGAGAGCTTCGGAATATGCTCGCCCCCGGACAGTATCATCGTGCGAGACGTGTCTATGCCCATCCGAAATTTGTGAACCCGCACAATGAAAATACGTTTCAGGTGCCAAATTTTTTTTCCGGTTTCAGGTGTCTTTCAGTTATTTTTGCAAAGAAAACAAAACGTGTTGTTTTTCTTTAGTTTTTCCGTCTGTTTCGAGCCGAAGAGAAGATATTTGAAGGGTTCGGCGAGGTTAGGAAATGGGCATCACGCAGTTTAAAAGTACTCTACTATAATAATTTCTTAAAAATGTGTTCTTTTTATTGATTTTATCGCAGACAGACTTCACATATTCGCAAAAAATGCTGAATATGTGGCCTCGTGAACAAAATGATTATGATGAAATGCAAAAACAAAGGAAGGCAGGGGAGTTCAGCTCCAACGTGCGCTTGGATCAAAAAAAGAATGATTCAAATAGAGGAGTTAAAACTGAAAAAGAGAACAAGACGACAGTGGTCGCGCCCATATCGAATCGATCGGGCCGTTCGAGAAAAGATTCAAGCGAAGTCGAAAAAAAATCGCCGATTCTGGCGTGGCTCAGTCATGCTCTCGTTGAGATTCCAGACGAGTATTTTGACGGAAAATATGTTTATACATGGAATCAACAGGAATACCTGAGAATCCATAGTACGCCGACCGAGCCCATTTGCATAAAAGCAGGGAAATTCGGCAAATTGAATACTGCGAAAGCTGTTAATTATTGTGGACGTTTTCAGATTTTAATGCACTTATGGTCCCGACTCAAAACCGACAGCTCTCAATGATCATTTTTTATGAATATGATGCCAAATTGTGCTCACTGGAAGGTTTGCGTCTTCTCGTGTCAGATAATTTTCAATCGAGAAGCCCATGCATCGTTAGAAAAAAGGGAGATGTGAGCAATGTTTTCATTATTTTCACATCGGGCTGACGTAGTCGTCTTGTCAGTTGCAAATTTCAGAAGGAAGTGTCATCAAAAAGATCTGTATATGTGCCCCATTGGAAGACAAAGGATTTTCCAGCCAGTCGAATCGCACAGCATTTGGTGGTAAGCCATACTTTTGGTCGCTATCTTAGTTAGGGGGGTCCAGTGATTTTTAGTCATTTTGAAGGTTTTTTTTCTGAAAATGTTATTAGATATACTCGAATAACACTAGCAATTTTTAGAACAATTTTATTGGAAGACAACAAAAATACGCACAAAAAAGAAAATGACTAGGGTGACTGGATATTTCTTGGCGATTCCGGCCCATAACTGGTAAAATTTCGCTTCATCGTGATATTTGAAATGTTACAGCGCCTCAAAGTAATGATCATCCCATAAATTTTCTTTGAGGCCACACTTTGGCTTATGCTGGCTTAGGCTTAGGCTTAGGCTTAGGCTTAGGCTTAGTTCAAGTCAAGAAGTGCATCAGCTGCGGGCCTATTCATATCTATGATTAACTAAATTATTATTAACTAATAAGCAAAAAAATCCAAAAAAAAATGCAAAAATTGCTCAATCGCGCCACGCGTGAAAAAAAATGGAATCTTTTGTACGAGCAGCCATTGAATTTCAATGTGGAAAGAGGAGCGCTTTCTGAATTGCAGTATTTTTGTTTATAGCTTTTCACAGAATTAAAGCTACGGTTTGGTAGAAACTGTAGATATTGGCTGTATTTTGTAGGGAAACCGTTAATTTGTAAATATGCGCCAACTACTAATAAGACTAGAAGCTCTTTATCATGTATTCAGAACCGAGGTCTAGTCGCCTAGTCGCTTTAATGATTCTGTTTTAGCACTGTTTTATCAAAATTCTCATATAGTTTCGCAGAGATTTGTAATTGCCATGTTTTCATAGTCATTTTACTTTTGAAGAAAGTTAGAAGTCGGCCCTGCCCGGCCTGGTCTGGAGAGGTTACGGATAGCTTCTATTTAACAAAACACTTTAGGCTTCCATTGATCTGCACAGCTTGTTTGTCGCTGGAGGATTTGGAGATTTGGCGGTGGCAGATGCAGTACCGTCGGCTACCGGTGATCCGAAAAAAATCAGCCATCTTCAGCATTTCGGGCTTTTGTCGTTTAGAAATTCACCGAAGAAATCGGGACTTTCGTAATCCGCCGTGTTTCGGGTAGTAAACGTCTCCTATTTCAGCGAATCAGAGCAAGCGCGTGGCAAGACCCATCGGAAGGCATCCAAACGAAAAGAACCGATTCCAGTAAAAGTAAAAGTCGAGAGAATTCGAATGAACGAGGGAAACGGTTTGTTGCCGATAGTTTTTGGCCTAATCGAAAGAGAAGTAATTGTTAAATTTCAGCCAATCAGATTGAAATAATCCGATATCCGATTTGTGTGGTTTTGTGGGATAGAAACCGAGAACTTCCGGCCTACATGGGAAAGTCAGGAACTTTGAGATTGTCTTTCATTTCATTTAGTGATAGCAGTTTCAGAGTAACCGGAACGATGACGGAGCAAGAAATTGAGGAGATCAAGCAGTTGAAGCTGAATAAAAAGCAGAAGAAAAAGTTGTGGTGCTGTTAAAAACGGCCTACTGCTCAGCTTTTTTCTTATTTTTCTTTAAATTTATATTTTCATTCCAAATGTACTTTTTGAATGAACAGCTATTAGGCGCTCAACTTGGCTCATGAAGGCTCATAACGATATCAATCAAGAGCTCAATTTTCTTGGCTCTTGGAGTGAGCAAGAGGACGGTTTCGAGGGTTCTGAAAAATGATCCAACATCATGCGCCCAGCTCCTAACCTCACCAAGGACTACAATGTACGCCGGATTGACTTCGCTCGGGCCAACATGGGAATGAATTGGGGAAAGGGACTGTAGCCTGAATGCATCAATCCTAAACTTCAATCGGGAGGGGGCAGACAGATATAGATATGATCCGGCAAACCTGGACAACGAGGAAGTGCTTCATATTCATCTGCTTGCATTCCGTCCTTGATTCATTGAGTTCGCTTTCCAGCAGTAACTGTCAGTCCCTCAACTTAGGTCTGCTTCCAATCCAAAAAATTCGAAAAATAAAATCAGAATCAGGAAAATTTCGCAGTTTTCAGCAAAATCGTTCTCGAGTTCGTATTTCGCAGCTTGAATGTATCGGTCGGCGCGAGAAGGAAATTCTGAATTTTGTACAAAAAATTCGGCAATACGAATTTTCGGTGTGTGTACTCTTCCTTCGGCTTTATCGGAAAATTATGGATCTTGGAGAAACTCATACCGACAAACACTTCCCAGAGCATGGCGATCAGCAAACAAGTTTTCGCTCACTTTGAAAGCTACCTGTAAGTTTGTCATATTCTTTAAGCATGCATGATAAACACTAAAAATTACCATGAGTCCGATTTTTACAAAAATTCAGCGCTAAAGATTATTCTTCCAGAAACATCGAATCAAGTGTCTCGTCTTCAGCCCACGTCATTTACGTTTCAGAAATTGGATTGAGGATTCAGCGTATGCAAATGACAAGAAGCTAATCGACGTACTATGACAAGTCTACAGCGCTTCTCTCAACTTTTTTTTGGTTTTCAGGAAGATTTACGAGACAGTGAACCTGAGGATTCGGAAGGATTTTGGAAACGTGACTTTGTTGATTTCTCAAATGAGACAAATAGTGTAAAGAAAGCAAGAAGAGAAACAAAATTTAAAAGGCCAAGGAGCTGTACGATCCCATTCAGCAATTGGAATCACTGGATTCTTCTGAGGAGAAGATTCAAGTGCTGGAGCGAGTTCTGGAAGATTCTTCGGATCCATCGACTCTTTCTGACTTTACAATAGCCATTTTCATGGGATTCGTTGAGGAGTTGGAAGATCAAACGGTTTTGGATGTTCTTCTCAGTATAGAAGAAAATAATCAATTTGCGAACGCTCTGCTGGGAAGGATTCAGGAGTCATATAATATTCAGAAGATAATAATATTAAAATTAATAAAATTTTGCTTTATACAGATATAGATACAGATACATACAGATACAGATACAGTACTGGCCAAAAAGGTATACGCAAACAGTTTTTCGAGCATAACTTTTCTGAAACTTCCCGGATCGATCTGATATTTCAAGGCAAAGTTTAAAATGGTAAAAGAAATTGATTCAACAACAAGAATAGTCAAATTTTCGAAAATTTGAAAAAATATCGAAAAATTTATTAAAATGGCAAAAAACCGAAAAATTTGAACTTTGACTTTTGAGATCTAGGAAAGACCGGTAAATGAAAAATAACAATAAAATATGATTAAAATATTTTTATTACTTTGTTGGGTAGCCTTTGGCGTCGATGACCGCCTGAAATCTTTTTGCCATCGAGTCGAGAAGGGTGTCGATCAGAGACATCGGGATGGCCTGCCAGACAGATTGGAGTTGGTCGAATTTCTGATTGGCATTCGATGCACGGACCCGTCTGAATTGTCTCTCGACATGCTCCCAGATGTGTTCGATCGGATTCAAGTCAAGAGATTGACACTGCAAGTCCAGAAGATCCACGTGGCGGCGTCGGAACCAGTCTTTGATGTGCTTCGAGGTGTGCTTCGGGTTGTTATCCTATTGGAAAACGAATGCCCGGCCCACATTAGACCGTGCCCAGGATCTCATTGTGTTTTCCAAGATGTCTTCTTACACAAATCGATCCATGATGCTCGTAGTTCTTCTCAGGGGGCCAATTGAACACAATGAGATCCTGGGCACGGTCAAACGTTCGTTTTCCAATAGGATAACAACCCGAAGCACACCTCGAAGCACATCAAAGACTGGTTCCGACGTCGCCACGTGAATCTTCTGGACTGGAACAGTCAATCTCCTAACTTGAATCCGATCGAACACCTCTGGGAGCATGTCGAGAGACAACTCAGACGGGTCCTTGCATCGAATGCCAATCAGAAATTCGACCAACTCCAATCTGTCTGGCAGGCCATCCCGATGTCTCTGATCGACACCCTTCTCGACTCGATGGCCAAAAGATGTCAGGCGTTCATCGACTCCAAAGGCTTATTTCGCAATAATAACCCTTATGCTTTTATCATATTTAAAATCTTAAACGTTCTTCTCTCCTTCAAAGCGGTGTGTGCTGTGGTAACTGCTGAATATGGAAATATCTGCGATTTTTTCAATAATTCCCAATTGCTACTTTTTCAAATTGGGAAAATGGAAAACTACTTTCTTTTTTATAATTTAAGAATAAATTCATTCCGAAGGCTCCGAATTATGAACCCATCATTTTATTAACAAAAAATAGTGAATAATTAAAGAAAGAAAGAAAGAGAGAGAGAGAGAGAGAGGAATGATTAAAATTAAAGAAATAGAATATTAGATACAATGAAAAAGACAAGATTTCAGTTTTCATTAATGCCAGTGATTCGGAATTTGAAACCAACATTGGGTTATAAATTAAAGTAATCAAAGAAAATAAAAGAATCATAAATTTGTATTTGTTTTTGAAAAATGGAATCCATGATCGTGGTTGAGATACAACGTTTCTGAATGAACCAATGTGACTATTATTGTCATTGCAGCGCACTTGATGGTTACACAATCGACTCGATGGCAGACAAAGAGAGAAATCTGCTTGGAGCAGTCATGAAAGTGGTGTTTGTAGATTCGTCATGTTTTAATGAATTCACAAATGGAAATTCATCGATGCGAAATACTTGGTGCGGTGATGAAGGAAACGAGTTCCCTATATAATCATTTTTTGAGTTTTGTCGACGGTAACAAAGAATAATGCAGCTGGCAGTGATCAGGAGAAGAGCGCAGAATCCAATTGAAATACTTCTGAAAATAAAAAATGAATTCGACAAAAAAGAGAAATTGCGATTAAATAGTGTAAAATAACTTACATATAACTGATTTCGAAGTCAAAATTTGATGGCTGAAATGGGATTTCGATGGAAGTGGATGTTGGAATAAGTGTGGAGCTTCTGGAACGATGATCGCAGAAAGGACCATAGAATCCATTTTGACAAATGAAAAACGATCTCACTGATAATATGATCCTATCGTTATCAATCACTCTAGAATCCCATAATCCATTATTTTTTAAATGGAACAATTGAGCAGTTTCAGCAGATATAGATGCTCCAGAGAAGTGATGAAGCAGTTGGAAATTGATTGAAATTTTATCATGAACGCCTTCAGAATACATGTCGAGCAGTCTTGTTTCATATGCCGTCAGACGTACAGTTTCGGAAAATCCGGATGATCTTTGGAGGTGGAGAAGGCAGTCTCTGTCCGAAGTCAATTCGAAGCGAAGAATGCCGGAGGAATGGCATTCTGAAATGAAGGCGGCAGTCAGAATAAAAGAGAAAAGGAATGCGTTCATCATTGAAGACGTAAAGATGAACAACTGACGTCTTTAATCTGATCGTGTAGTGCACAATCACAGGTTCCGCCTATTTCTAGCATTTTCCCGCCCACTTTTATGGGGTTTTTGTCATGATGTCAACCGACATCATCACCTCAAAGATTGCACATTGAGAGGATACTGTCATCATTTTGTCGGAGCTCTTGAAATCTTAAATCGGCGACGGTTTACACTGTATACTCAACAGTATACTTGGCGCATCTTAAGCTCTGCAAAAAAGTATACAGTAAGATTTTTGGGACACTCCAACACAAATTTAGCAATGAAATACCTGTGAATAACAGCACCATACAAATGTCTTTTTAGCGAGCGGAAATTGGGGAACGCGAGAGGGACTTGATAGAATGCAAGTAAGATAATTAAGAGTGAGATAAGTAAGAGCTCGTTCTCAGGAAACTGAGGATGCATATCATCGTCAGACTTCTTATAACGCGGCAATAACATCAGAAGCCCGTTCAAAAAAAAATCTGAGATATGGAAACCGATCCATTGTGCTACCTTCTTCTTTTCATTAGTGCTCGAGAATTCTAATCTTTTTATCTTCATGTCCGCCCAAGCTTCTGTCCACTTCATTACGCAAAAAAACCAACACTTTTGCGTTGATGTCATGACAAAGATTGAACAAAACCGCCTGAATTTCGCTCGACAACGTCAAGATAGACTTCGAGTAGAATTAGTAAAAAGATTAATGCATCACATCAAAGATGATGGTCCATGTGGAAAGAGAATCTTCTCGCCTGATTCCTTTATCGGGTCACCAATAAATTTGTGTCACAGTATCAAGCCGCCCTTTCCATGGTCTCCAGATTTGAAAAACAAGATTTATTTTTGACAGTGACGCCGGAAGAGCCGGAAAAGCCGGAAGATCAGGTAGGTGCAACAATTTATAGAACAGAAGAAAAGGACACTCTTTTTATAGGGAGAAATGTGGGGCAAATACGAGAAACGTGACACAATATGGTTCACGTAATAAATATGTATTTATTGGTTTAAGGGATCATGATCGCAACAAGAAGTATGCAATTATGAGTGAAATTCATTAGCGACACAATCAGAAGCTGGTTTTCTAGGTTGACTAACAAATTCATATTCTTCCATGGAAGCAGTTGCGCAGATCTGTTGGAGTTTTTTGGTAGTTGGAATATCCATTGAGTCAATCTTTTTCTCCAAGCATTGCAATATTGCAAATGATTCCTTATCAATCTGAAAGCGGAGCAGACTAGAGTACGCTAATCAGATCAGACTAGAGTACCCCCACACCTCTATCGGTCCCCTATAATCGGAATCACCCCCACAACAGTTATGTTTTCCATTACTTTTGGATGTGGGGGGGGGGGAGGTGTGTGGGGGACTATTCTGTGAGATATAAATATCCAACTTGCCCTCAACCTCTTGATGTGGGGGAGGACTCCGGAAAAAAGGTAATCTTTCACAATGACCCTCACATGATATCTTTATTCTCCCTCACCATTCTGGGAACTGGAATCACCCCCCCCCCTTCCAAAATCACTCCCCCCATCCTTCTAGGACACCTCGTGATTCCTCCTAAAACAACAGTGTGATTCATTCTTTATCCAGTTCGAAATCACTCTCACTTGGACTTTAGTTCTTCAAGAATTCTGCTGAAGAAGCCGTCTCTTTTCCTTCTTTTTCTCTGATGATGAACTCGGACAAATAGGATGGAAGAAGATCATCGGAAACCACGTCTCTGCAACGTGGGTGACCGTCCATCGAAACTGGTTACATATGAGGTCGTTTCCACGCCATTTTTGGATGAATAAAGTAAAAAGAGGGGGGGGGGGTAATACCGAGGTTTGTGAGGGAAATACACTTATAATACCTAGAGTACTAAAAATAAGTGGTTAAGCATTTAAAAGCACAAGCTCTACTCACCTTGTGGTCCCCGATTTCATCAAGAAGGTAACTGATATTTGTGGCAACTTGACTAATCCTGTGTTGAATGACTTTTAGAAATAATTTGTCCACGTGCTCTGCTGATAGCTTATTCAGTCCGTAAAAAGTGTTGACAAGTGTATCATATGCTTTTTGAGCAATAATGCGGAAATAGACCATGTCAGCCTGTAAACTCAGGTTCCTGAGTAGCATGAAGGAAGGCCGTATCACGGCAGTTTTTGAAATGGTTCACCTTATTATCTTCTTCATCATTCAATCGCCGATTGGTTGCAATGTCCATGAAAGTGATGTTAACCTTCGCAACAATAGTTCTCACACACATCAACCAATGACTCCACGTGTCTTGTTGCTGTTCAAATCGTTGTTTCATACAAATGCACATCAAAAGAGATTGCATTTTAACTGCATGATCTTCTTTCATTTTCCTCATTTCATCTTCGGCTTTTTCTTTCATTCTTTTTCGTTTCTCCCGAATTTCTCGTATTTCCTTAGCGTATGTTGCATTATCGGCATTCAGTTTCTGTTGAAACTGCTCATTAATCTTCTTTAATTGGCGAGACCACTCGAGAGAAACTTCTGACGACAGACTAGGTTGCCTGGAAGCAAAAACAACCATACCAATTGAGAGCACTCCCCAACCTGCTTAAAATCTTGTCTCCGTTCTTATAATGGTCTTCGTATTCTCCAACGTCTTCGCTCTTAATTATTTTATTCTCATTTTCATAAATTTTAAATTAAAATTTTTATTGTCAATTTTAAACACTCCTTTGTACATAATCCGATTTATTCGTCATGTATGAGAACTTGATTGGGCCGAAATTCTCCAACGTCAATTACGACAATTTAAGTCATTTTCTAGAGCTCCCTATTATTCTTAAACGTCATCACTCATATTCATTTTAGTATTTCAATTAGTTTTTTTAGATAATTAAACAAAGCTTTTGAAAATGGCTTAAATTGTAGCAGAAGCGCCGAATTTCGATCTAATAAAATGATAATAAATTCAGAAAAAATTGGATTATTTAATAAAAACCACTTCAGACTTACAACATCTTCATGATATGGAAGCTGGTTTGAAGATGAGCTTTGAATCTCACTGGGTATTCGAGTTTCATCGGGTTTCTCCTCCATCTGAGTTATGTTTATGTAGTTCGGCCGACAATTTAACCTGTCGCTTTGCGGTGTTTGGTTATACTCAACAGTAGTTCCATTAAAATTATCCAACGGATCTGGAGCATTATTCTGATTTTTTAGAGAACCACCATTCCATTCTCTTTTTTGTTTTCTTGCATCTCTGAACTGAAAATAACTCGTAAAGTCAAAATAACTCATATTCCACCGGCAAACCTACACTGCGATAGATTATCTGATCCGCTCCTTCAATTCCAATATCCAAAACATTTAAATATGCCAATTCAAGAATGAGCTCATCAAAATATTTTTCGTAACACTTCCAGAAGCTTTTTCGTTTGTTTTCTTTTTTTAAACATTCAACGAGTTCACGTTTAAATTGCTCAATTGTCTGCAATGATTATTCTATGTACACTTGTAAAATGAATTTCTTTTTCAAATTTGAAAGATTATGTTTCACTTTTTAAATGTTTGATTTGCAGAGTATACGTACATACTTACTTTATCTGCATTGTTCTTGAATATTTCACTAAATTCCAGGAACCTCTGAAAGAAAAAATGTTTATTTTGAATGTTTTAGAAAGCGAAAATATTCAATTTTTCATATTATTAGATTGATTTATAAGTTTTGACGGATTTTCAGTTTGAAAAAATTTATTGTATAACTGATCGAAACGCTATCAGATAAATTATATATTATTGGCCATGTTTATCAATAACGGTCAGCCAACTTGCGAATGCCGTCCTGACAAAACGTCAGGGGCTCTGGGACTTAAAGAATGACATCAAATCATTTTCGATATCCTTCCGAGTTGTGAATTTCTTCTCAACAAGATGCCGTTGGAGATGACTGAAAAGTTGATAATAAGAGGGTGCTAAGTCCGGGCTATACGGTGGTTGTGGCAAAACAGTCCAGCCATGTCCTGCGAGTTCAGCTTTCGTCTTCCTTGCAACGTGCGGTCTCGCATTATCGTGTTGAAAATAGACCACGGCATTTTTTCCTCGAGTAAATTCCACACGTAGTCTCAGTTTTCGAAGCTGACGAGTGTAGACATTGGCTGTTATAGTAGTACTATCAGGAAGAATTTCCCAATACTCTACACCACGCACAGACCACGAAACTGACAAAATGATTTGATGGAGCTATCCATGAGTGCGGTGTAGCGTGAGAAGATTTGAGCAGGTATCAACACGGGTGTCCAAGTTGTGGGGAAACATATCGTCCGAGTTTTTGAACTTTTCCAAGGCATGCAAGGCCCCGATCAATGGTTGCTTAACTAACCCCAAGGGCACTTGCTAGCTCACGGATTGTTTAAAAAAGATCGCTCTCCACTTCGGAGCGTAACGTATCCAATTTCAACTCCATTGGTCTACCGGTAGGGGCATCATCATCCAATGAAAAATCGCCATTTTCGAATCGATGGAATCAACGTCTAATGGTACTTTTAGAGGGTGCATTCTTGTCATAAACTTTTGTCATTCGACAATTAATGTCGGGTATTTTGAGACCATATAGAAACGGAAATAAAATGAAATGTCCAAAATGCAGTATAGTGGGGACAAAGCGAGAGTCATTTCTCAGTAATGCGATTACTGGAAATTATATGAATCTTGTTGTTGATAGGGGTACGTTCAACTTTCCATGAGACAGAAAGCCAGCTGTACTTATCAAGTTTCCACAGAAAAAAAAAACTAACAAAAAATTGACTTGAAAAATCCGTCAGCACTTATGAATCAACCTAATATTTTACGAAACCACTTACTTTTTTCTTTACCAATTTAGCTTCGTCAGGGTTTTCCAGAATGCATAGTACATCCAGAAAGTGAGAGCATATATATTGGCAAATAACTTCTTTTTTTATGTCCCGAAGCTGAATTCTTACAGTTTTCAAAATATCATAAATATGCATCAGAAGTTGATGATATTTCGAGCGCCAGCTCTCAATTTTGTTCTAAATTTGGTAACATTTTTTTGACGACAAGCAATTCATTATTCCGGAACTCACATTTTTCAATGAATCTAAAAAATCAGATTGTAACTGTTGAGTTAATAAGAATTTCTTCATCAGCCGGTTTGCAATATCACTTACAGGTGAAGTGAAGCGCAGAAATTCCAGAATTTCAGAAAAAAGTTCTGTAAGATAATAATATTCCAATCGTTATGAAATTTCTTTCAAAAAAACAAAAAGGTCAAAAGTCGACCACAGCAAATCACTTTCCTCACTCAGAAACTTGGCAAACAGAAAGAGAAAGAGACACAGATAGTGTACCATTACATATTGATCATCGCGTTTTGCAGACGTCAAAGAAAGAAGATAATTGAATAAGAGAGTTGAAAGTAATTGGACAGAAATGTGTCCCCAGTGTTAGAAATGAGCGGAAGAATTCAGATTTCAAGAGGTAGTGTTTGAAGGAGGTGGATGAAGGATGCCATAATAGGTGATAGACGTCAGATGTCTTCTCGATGAAAACGTTGTATGATGGTACGTATATTTATTAAAAAAGGACCAAATTAGCCGTTCATATTTTCAAGGTTCAAGGCATGAGAAAATTAAAAAATAATTACAGAAGTACATGAGACAATGTTATAAATTTTCAGAGTTTAATGTGAGGTGTGATGAGAAATGTAATTGAGCAATGTTGGTTCTGAATATGGAAAATGAGATATTTACGGGAAAGACGGTGTGAGGAGAGTATTTCTAAGCATTGATAATAAGAGTAGTGAAAAATTGTGAGTAAGCTTTGGAAAAGTTTATAAGACACCAATGGAACCTCTCTCTCTCTCTGGAATGATCTACAGTGCCCTTCAAAAGTATATGTAGACACCCCCACATTCTGGCTGTTCTGGATTTTCTGGGCGAAATAAAAAAAATCGGCAAATGCAGTTTGATCAGGCGTGTCAGAAAATATATGGGTGAATAATTTCAATCGAATCCGGTGCTCGGCATTTGATCTAGAGCAGATAAATCAAAAATCGGAGCCGTCAAAAGTACATATAGACAGTTTTTAGAATAAGTCAAATAAGTTAACAATTTTTATTATAAAACAATAATTTTTACAATCAGTAGTAAAAACGGTTTCCTTTAAATGCAATTAGGTCAAAACATCGCTTGGACATTTTATCCGCTTGTGGATAGAGGTGTAATTGTTCCAATCTTTTTCGATGGCATTTTTCAAATTCTGAACGGAGTTGTATTGTTTCGAATTTGCGTAAACTGCTCGGGCAAGAATGGGCCCGCGGATAATGAGTTTCATCGATTTTCGGCTTATCCTAAACTCCGTTCACATCTTTCTCATGCTTGCCTCCGGATTTCTCCGAATTCTCTCTCTGACGGCTTTGACGACATCATGAGTCGTGACAGACACCGGAAGACCAAATGACACTTCCTTCAGAATTTTGCAACGGGCAAGACGACTACGTCAGTCCGCTGTGAAAATATTGAAATAATAGAAATCCATTTCAGCTAAAACCGAGATGTTTGGTTGTTACAAATTCGCTAATTTCCATTTGTTTTTTTTTCATACGCGTCCTTCTCCGTGTCTTTCTTTCATCTTTTATCGTTTTTTACATTTGTTTCGAACATAGGATCTTCGACGGGTGTTCCTGACTCCCTAACTCACACTTACAGAAAATCATGAAATTAAATAATCGTGATAAGAGTAATCTAGAGTATCATAGAGTCATTTTCAAATCTTGGGTTGTCTTCAAATTTGTTAGAATTTATGTCTGTTTGTTCGAAAAGATATTTCCGGTCCGAAATGTTTTATTTCTGCGTGGCATATACTCAACGTGCCCCGTTTCACTGATTTGATCTGATAAAACATATATAAAAATGCCTGATTCCCACCCAATCTACCGACAAAAGAAAATCGAATTCCCTCAATGATAAACGAAGAATTACTATGATATAGTTTTCAACGAAAATGATAACTTGTTTGCACCGTTCTCCGAATCTGTGCAGAATGGTAAACTTTTGCTCACTGCTGGCACTCTGCGTGCCCAATCTTCGGTGTCATTCCGGTTGGTTTCAGAAGAGAAAGAGGATTTAGAAGATGATTTTCAGTTTCAGCCTTTCCTGACAAGGACCACAACGGTAACAATCCGCTGGTTTTCAAGTACAGTGAGTTGAGGAATCATTGGCTCTTTCTCATTCTTTTTACTCTCTTTTACTCCTAAATAGCACCTCGTTATAGATCGGCGCACTTCAGACTTGACGCTTTCTCTCAACTACAATTTTCTGCAACAATCTTCACCCACCGACTTCGACCACGATTCGCAGCCGCACCCAGACCAGAACATTACTCCGAATGGTGCTCATTTCATCTCCAATGCCGGCGTTGCGATGCTTCACGAGAATTCGGATAGTCTTAAGAGACTCGGCCGACGAGGTCAGTTTATCCGCCGGAGTAGTGGGAGCAAGGAAACAGTCATTCATTTTTTGCCGATTTTTTCCACTGAGCAGCATCGTTTGCATTTTAAACAATTTGAATGAACAGAATGGAAAAGCAATTTTGCGTACCGTGACTGCGGAAAATAATAAATATCGAAGAGTGTAACCTTTAAAATTTATTTTGCATGCTTCTCATACAAACCAACAACAAAACACGTTAATCACAAAAAAAGTTCCGAAAACGTAAAAAAAACGAGTGCTCCCACCCCTCCCCCCAACTACCATAGCTCCTATTCGGCTTTAAGATGAAAAACATATGAATGCACACTTTTCAGTCAATGAACAGATGACCGATTTTCTCAGCCACTCCCTCATCGTTGCTCACATCGCGAACGATATGGTTCTTCAAGCTGGATTAATGGATAACAGCATTCCAATCGAGGATATTGTCGGTGAGCTCCTCAACCTTGGTTCTCTCGGTGTGACCGAGAGACGCATTTTTCAATCGGACAATGTCGCTGTTCTAACTGGCCAAATAAACGGGATTGCTAACAAACTGAAGGAGGGAAAACACATTATTGCCGCTGAGCAGGCCGCTTTCAAATACAATGAATTATGCACAACATCACTCTTGGTTCAAAACGCGGAAGAGATTTTTCATAACGATGATTACTTGTTTAATTGGTTTTAATGAATTTAATCGTATCGATCAAATTATCTTGAACGAATCAAACTTTCAGATGAACGATTCTCGTGTCGAGAATAATTATGAACGAATGCCGGATTCTACTTCAAATGTCTCGTAACATTATAAAATATAATGTTATTATTTTAGTCTTGACCTGAGTTTACACTAGCACTTCGGTATAGCCTGACATTTATTGAAGTTAAATATAAAAGGTTAAATATGATGATAGTAAATATAATAAAATAGAATATGAATAAGATAGATTCCAGAGCTCATATGTCTCACCCGAGACCACCACCACAACTGTCCTTCCCTTCCATCCTCCGCACGAGGACGAGCGTATTTATGTGCTCCGCCCATACAGTCCGGGCTCCGCCCATACGCTACATCCCCTTTTCCATTAGTTGAGCGCCCTCGCTCGACATTGATTCATTGGCTTTTATTGATTTGGATTAAGATCTTCGTGCATTGTAGACTTAACTGGACCATTTCGTTGACTTGAATTGAGATCCGAGCATCTCCTTGACTTGACATAAACCATGATGGTGACTTGAATGAGGGTCCAAGTTTATCATTGACTTGAAATTGAACCGTATCGGTGATTTGACTTGAAAATACAAATGTTGACGTTGAATGAATGATTTCCGTGTTGCATTTGTGGCATGGGGCTTCGAGAATTGTGTTTGCGGGAGGACTTCGAGGAATTTGGTTGGGTTGGCTTCTCTCAGTTTTAACTATGAGGTAGAATTACATAAAGTCAAAAATTAATAACGTAGAAAAAAAATGAGAGAAAGAGAGAGAAAGAGAACAGAGGGAAATAAATAAAAACAAAGTAATTATCTGAAAAGGGTGTTATACATAAAATGGGACTTATATAGAGGATGATGAGTGTAAAAAGAGAATACAATAAATTCAATACAAAATAAAATTTTCCATCAGAGGTTGCAAATAAAAGAGAAAAGAGCAAGGGAGAGGGAAAAAAACATAACAAAACAATCTTAAAAGAGAGAGAAAATAATAATAATAATGAAAGTAATGAACCAAATCGATGATGATACCTTCTGTCGTCTTGCTGCGATTCGCATTGATCTTCTGGGATGGACTCTTTTTTCGCGATGTTGTGTCTCCTTGTTTTCTGCGTCATCCGAATCCTTAGTTTCTTCAGCTTCCTCCATTGTTGACAGTTCCTTTGTTAATCGAACGTCATCCTTGTTAGCAATTATCTTCTTCTTTCCATCAATGCACTGCACATTGTATTGATCCACGGCAACCACGAAGAACGGTCCTTCCAACCTTGGGGCTAAGTTGTTCGTTGGTGGACTTCTCCTCACGAAAATCCGGTTGTTGACTGAGATTTTCCTTTCCGCTGTTCGATGATTTTGATCGTAATACTCCTTTGAACGTGACGACTGCTTCGCAATTCGTTCTTTCATGGCGACATGTAGATCTTTCAAGTGTCAGGCCAAGCAATTTTCGTAATCCTCGACATTGCAGTACGAGGAGTTGGCAAAAAGCCGTTGTTGGTCTTCCGGTGTTGGGAGTTCCCTGCCAAAAAAAATCGGAATTAAGACTTACCTTCGTTATTGCGTGTGGTGTGTAACAGTCGGACTCGCCTCATCACCCCGCGCACGTAAAGAACACGCAAAACACTCTAGGCTCAGTGATTGTAACTATGTAACTATGACCACGCCTACTGACCGTGCGGCAGGAGAACGTACAGAAGAGGATTGCTAGTTAGTTGGTGGTTGAGACTCGCAGGAAGATGGTGAGGCCTTGGTGTGGCTAAGTTGATCTCCCCCTTTTATTCTATTTTATATATTCTTATTATTCTCTATTTCATGTTTACTGAATCCTATAATAAACTCTGTAATGGAAACTACTAATATTCGTTCACTACACCACGGAACCCCTCTCTAGAGAGATTAACTCCAAGAAAAGCACGAGAGTTATATTCCGAAATGTTTCTCTACGGTTTACAGGCTTTGCATAGAATCATTTTCTCAAATCTTGATTGATGTCTATTGTAAGACTGAGACATTCACCATTCAACTAATTCACACCACTTCTCTCAATTCTATGCACTTTACCACACTCTCCCACAATCAAATATAAAACATACTGTAGGCTTGTAGCTCCAACATTTCTCCAATTTTCCCATTAACCACTCTAATGATTAACTTTATTGTAACATTGTCCCATGCAATCGCTCATTCCTCAGATGATTCATCGCCCTCGACGCTCTAGCAAACCACAGTTACACTGTAATGCTCCGCCTACCATTGCAGTGCAACTGTGAACAGGAAGATTGAAAGCTGACCCCCTTCATACTCGAGTGAACTCCAATTAGTATCACTGTCATTTTTGATCCTTTTCTCACATAAGAGAATTTGGAAACCCGACGAAGTCTACAGCAGCAAAGTGCGAACGAAATCGACGACGTTTTCCATCCACCCCTAAACGCAAACGATTTCCACTCACCACCAATTCAAGTCAAACAGCTCCAACAACTGCGAAGCAACGAGAAAGTTGTGAACAACATGGCACACAATCCAACTGGCCAGGCTGCTCAAGTAGCATGGCTCCCCACTCTACAGGAAGCACCGAAGTTTGACGGGACATTTTCATTTCAGTCATTCATCCAGAAACTCAACGATTATATGAATGCTCAGTTCCTAGGAGAAGAAGACGGTCGCAGAATTCTGCCTTGTCTTCTCTCTGGAACTGCTAGAGAAGCCTTGGAGTCAATTCCGCAATCAACTCGTATTATTCATTAGTCTACTCATCATACACTCCGTTTGTTTCACGCCAATCAAGTTAGCAGCGACGTTCATCCTCGGATGGAAGATCACACAACTAATTGGATCCTGCATCTTCATAACTCTCATGCAATTATGGAGAAAATGTACTTGCAAATGGAAAAGGGCAGCACGTCGAAGCTACAACAGAATGAGGACAATAATAGTTCTATCAACAATCCTGATGTTTAACCTGACACAAGGATGCCAACAGATCGACGTGTATACGCAATTCCAGAATATTTTCTCTCAGAAGACTACCGAAACATACAAAACCGACGACGTCTCGGAGAAACAGGCTGCAACGATCTCGGAATTAAAGACGATATTCCAGTCGATGGAGGACCGAAGTGTCCCACTGGCCGACGCTGGAGCCCGTCCCGAAGAATCAAGACCTTCAAGAAGCGTCAAAGACACTGCGGAAGATCTCTTGGACAAAAAGAGAACCTACACCGATTGGGATCAAATCGACCGTGACTCAAGAAAATGCAACGGTCCCCGATCATCGGATAGCAGCGAATCCTCAGAACGTCAACGCTCTGAAGAAGTCCAGACGCAACTCGCGATACCAGAAGAGGAAGACGACAGGCGTCCTCAAGAAACGCTCCTTGTCATGGAGAGAGGAGACATTCATCAAGAGATAATTCTAGAGGATCAAAGAGACATTAAGTGGCCGGGAGTATACGAAATTAAATTATATTAATTTATTATTCGTATTCTTTTTTATTGGTTTAATCCTTTTAATGCTTTGATTTTATATCATTCTAATTGTATTTTTACATCCCATCTCTAGGTCTCTAGCTTTTATTGTATCTCTCAACGCCACCCCCACATGACGCATCCGAAAGCTATTCTCTTATCTAAAAAGTATACTGTAAGCTTTTAACTTTCCCATCAACCACAATTTTGATTTAACTTTATTGTAACATTCCTCAATGAAATGGCACATTCCCCAGAGCCTTAAATTAACCCCGACATTTAGCACAATACTGTTAAAATGTAATGCTCCGCCTACATTCTCAAATAGTGCAGTATCAAAGAGCTCCAGTTTAGCTCTCTCAATTTTATCCCTTTCAATATTTCCTTGTTATACTTTATTTGTTATCTTTCGTTTATATTGTTTACCTTATCTAAAGATATATAATAAAGGTTTAATTACCCAAGTTTGAGGTTCTACTCATTCTTCATAATACAAAAGCATTCTACCACCAATCAGCGGAGTCACCTTTTTGTACACTCGTCGTCCATTGATGAATGTGTTGAGTGCATGCTGCATTCGCACCTGGATAGGCTTTGTTGACACATTCTTTAACCTTGGTTAGGAATGCTTCCAGCGTTAAACCTCCTTGTTTAAGGGTGGCTAAGTCCGTTTGAGCATTCCACTGAATATCCGATGGTTGGATTGTCAGAAGGAGGGCGTCTAGAAGTGCGTTCCATGGATCTTCACGTGTTGATTGCGGAATTGACTCCAAGGCTTCTCTAGCAGTTCCAGAGAAAAGACAAGGCAGAATTCTGCGACCGTCTTCTTCTCCTAGGAACTGAGCATTCATATAATCGTTGAGTTTCTGGATGAATGACTGAAATGAAATTGTCCCGTCAAACTTCGGTGCTTCCTGTAGAGTGGGGCGCCATGCCACTTGAGCAGCCTGGCCAGTTGGATTGTGTGCCATGTTGTTCACAACTTTCTCGTTGCTTCTCAGTTGTTGGAGCTGTTTGGCTTGAGTTGGTGGTGAGTGGAAATCGTTTGCGTTTAGGGGTGGATGGAAAACGTCGTCGATTTCGTTCGCACTTTGCTGCTGCAGACTTCGTCGGGTTTCCAAATTCTCTTCCACTTGGCAACTTCTCCTCGCGGCTCTTTCGTCTCGTTCTCGGTTTTGCTGTTCGTGCGAAATCTTCGTTTCTGTAAAAATCTTAGATTTAATATTAAGGAAAAGAGCGCAGTAATGGTTAGTGTGGTGGGATTAATTAAAAGGATTAAACCAATAAAAAAGAATACGAATAGTAAATTAATATAATTTAATTTCGTATACTCCCGGCCACTTAATGTCTCTTTGATCCTCTAGAATTATCTTTTGATGAATATCTCCTCTATCCATGACAAGGAGCGTTTCTTGAGGGCGCCTGTCGTCTTCCTCTTCTGGTATCGCGAGTTGCGTCTGGACTTCTTCAGAGCGTTGACGTTCTGAGGATTCGCTGCTATCCGATGATCGGGGACCGTTGCATTTTCTTGAGTCACGGTCGATTTGATCCCAATCGGTGTAGGTTCTCTTTTTGTCCAAGAGATCTTCCGCAGTGTCTTTGACGCTTCTTGAACGTCTTGATTCTTCGGGACGGGCTCCAGCGTCGGCCAGTGGGACACTTCGGTCCTCCATCGACTGGAATATCGTCTTTAATTCCGAGATCGTTGCAGCCTGTTTCTCCGAGACGTCGTCGGTTTTGTATGTTTCGGTAGTCTTCTGAGAGCAAATATTCTGGAATTGCGTATACACGTCGATCTGTTGGCATCCTTGTGTCAGGTTAAACGTCAGGATTGTTGATAGAACTATTATTGTCCTCATTCTGTTGTAGCATCGACGTGCTGCCCTTTTCCATTTGCAAGTACATTTTCTCCATAATTGAATGAGAGTTATGAAGATGCAGGATGCAATTAGTTGTGTGATCTTCCATCCGAGGATGAACATCGCTGCTAACTTGATTGGCGTGAAACAAACGGAGTGTATGATGAGTAGACTAATGAATAATACGAGTTGATTGCGGAATTGACTCCAAGGCTTCTCTAGCAGTTCCAGAGAGAAGACAAGGCAGAATTCTGCGACCGTCTTCTTCTCCTAGGAACTGAGCATTCATATAATCGTTGAGTTTCTGGATGAATGACTGAAATGAAATTGTCCCGTCAAACTTCAGTGCTTCCTGTAGAGTGGGGCGCCATGCCACTTGAGCAGCCTGGCCAGTTGGATTGTGCGTCATGCTGTTCACTGCTTGCTCGTTGCTTCACAGTTGTTGGAGCTGTTTGGCTTGAGTTGGTGGTGAGTGGAAATCGTTTGCGTTTAGGGGTGGATGGAAAACGTCGTCGATTTCGTTCGCACTTTGCCGCTGTAGACTTCGTCGGGTTTCCAAATTCTCTTCCACTTGGCGACTTCTCCCCGCGGCTCTTTCGTCTCGCTCTCGGTTTTGCTGTTCGTGCGAAATCTTCGTTTCTTTAATAATCTCAGATTTAATATTAAGGAAAAGAGCGCAGTAATGGTTAGTGTGATTTGGGTTAGTGAGTGTAAGTGAACAATATGAGAAAAGGATCAAAAATGACAGTGATACTAATTGGAGTTCACTCGAGTATGAAGGGGGTCAGCCTCCAATCTTCCTGTCCACCGTTGCACTGCAATGGTAGGCGGAGCATTACAGTGTAACTGTGGTTTGCTAGAGCGTCGAGGGCGATGAATCATCTGAGGAATGAGCGATTGCATGGGGCAATGTTACAATAAAGTTAATCATTAGAGTGGTTGATGGGAAAGTGGGAGAAATGTTGGAGCTACAAGCTTACAGTATGTTTTATATTTTATTGTGGGAGAGTGTGGTAAAGTGCATAGAATGGAGAGAAGTGGTGTGAGTTAGTGAGTTGTTGTGAGTTGGTTGAATATTGAGTGTCTCAGTCTTACAATAGACTTCAATCAAGATTTGAGAAAATGATTCTATGCAAAGCCTGGAAACCGTAGAGAAACCTTTCGGAATATAACTCTCGTGCTTTTCTTGGAGTTATCCTCTCTGGAGAGGGGTTCCGTGATGCGTAACATTATAAAATATAATGTTATTATTTTAGTCTTGACCTGAGTTTACACTAGCACTTTGGTATAGCCTGACATTTATTGAAGTTAAATATAAAAGGTTAAATATGATGATAGTAAATATAATAAAATAGAATATGAATAAGATAGATTCCAGAGCTCACATGTCTCGCTCGAGACCACCACCACAACTGTCCTTCCCTTCCATCCTCCGCACGAGGACGAGCGCATTTATGTGCTCCGCTCATACAGTCCGGGCTCCGCCCAAACGCTACATTCCCCTTTCTCCATTAGTTGAGCGCCCTCGCTCGACATTGATTCATTGCCCTTGATTGATTTGGATTAAGATCTTAGTGCATTGTTGACTTGACTGGACCATTTCGTTGACTTGAATTGAGATCCGAGCATCTCCTTGACTTGACTTCAACCATGATGGTGACTTGAATGAAGGTCCCAATTTATAATTGACTTGAAATTTAACCGTATCGGTGATTTGACTTGAAAATACAAATGTTGACGTTGAATGAATGATTTCCGTGTTGCATTTGTGGCATGGGTCTTCGAGAATTGTGTTACCGGGAAGACTTCGAGGAATTCGGTTGGGTTGGCTTCTCTCAGTTTTAACTATGAGGTAGAATTACATAAAGTCAAAAATTAATAACGTAGAAAAAATGAGAGAAAGAGAGAGAAAGAGAAAAGAGAGAAATAAATAAAAACAAAGTAATTATCTGAAAAGGGTGTTATACATAAAATGGGACTGATATAGAGGATGATGAGTGTAGAGAGAGAATATGTACAATAAATCCAATACAAAATAAAATTTACCGTCAGAGGTTGCAGATAAAAGAGAAGAGTGAAGGTAACAAGGGGAAAAACATAACAAAACAATCATAAAAGAGAAAAAAATAATAATAATGAAAGTAATGAACCAAATCGATGATGATACCTTCTGTCGTCTTGCTGCGATTTGCATTGATCTTCTGGGATGGACTCTTCTTTCGCGATGGTGTGTCTCCTTGTTTTCTGCGCCATCCGAATCCTTAATTTCTTCAGCTTCCTCCATTGTTTTTGTATTGAACTGTTTGGCTTGGATAATTTTTGTTGGTTTGTTTTCTTCGCTTTCCTGTAGTTTTTGCTTACACCGATTGTCAGGCCAAGCAATTTTCGTAATCCTCGACATAGCAGTACGAGGAGTTGGCAGTAAGCAGTTGTTGGTCTTCCGGTGTTGTGAGTTCCCTGCCAAAAAGAACGGAATTAGGACTTACTTTCGTTATTGCATGTGGTGACGAATTGATTGCAAAAATGATGAAGGGTAGTTTCTGTTCACAATCTGTGCTCGCTTGAGCACTTTCCTGACCTCGCACAGTCTTTTTAATATATTTCCTCCCACGCCTTCCCTCAATCAAATATAAAAATACTGTAGGCTTTTTAGTGTAACATTCCTTATCTCTCGAAAAGCTTCTCTACCATGCACTCTTCTCGAAACTGTTTTTAATATATTTTTTAATTCAAAGTCAAAGGCAATGTGTAACAAGTGACTCATCGTCACTGTTAGACAATCCAACGCTCCGCCCATCAATATCACTCTTCATAATCTATTGTATTTTTCTATCTCTGATCCACAGCGGTCACCTATAAAAAGGGCTTCTGACCGCTGCCCTTATCCACACTTTCCTTTTTTTTGTATTTATTTTATAATAATAAAGGTTTAATTGTACTCGATTACGAGCACTTCCAGTCATTTTCCATCTAAGCCCCGCCCCTTCTTCCTCATCCTATGATATCGAGTTGTTTACGACTCGAAATCATATTTGAATTTGTTATTCATTATCTCGCGCAATTTTTGTAGTTTGTTATTGTAACTGTAGATGCGCGCTCACGCCCCGCCCCTTCTTGCTCATCCTATGATAACGAGTTGTTTACGACTCGGGATCATATTTGAATGTGTTGTTAATTTGTTTTCCACTCTACCTTCAAATGGATTTTATCTTTTTAACTTTATCTTTAACTTTAACTTTAACTTCATCTTTCTCTTCATCTTTCTCTTCATCTTTCTCTTTATCTTAATCTATAACTTTATCTTATAATATCAATAAAATGGTTTAATCACCCAAGTTTGAGGTAAATCAATACGACCGAAATAAATTGGGATAATTTAATATACCCATCGTACATTTCTATTTCTTGGCGTTTCAGCCTCCCACTCAATTTCAGAAGAAGATTTTGTCGCCTTGGTCTGTGACTAGCACATTCCTTCTCGCCCCGCCCAATTACAATATCTGCCTTCCTATCATAACGTTCATAATGATTGTATGAGGCAAGCGGACAAGCGACGCCATCACTTTTATGCATTCTCACCCTTGTGTGGGTGTTTTTATAATTTTAACTTTTCTTTGTAACTTTATCCTTTTTTATACTCTTCATCGTTTATAATATAAAGGTTTAATCTACTTCTACTTCCATGCTTTCTATACTTTTTTCTTCTATTTCCTCATTCTGTGCTGGTTCCTTTTCTCCTTTTGCTTCTGTGGTTATTTTTGTTGTTGCTGTATTCAGACACAAATTTCTGGAGTGGGTAGGTACTACTACTGGGCAACTTCTACATATATAAGGATTTCTGTCATTGTTGTACCTACACCTACTGAGGGAATGTATGTGTGGACTAAGGCACACGATACACAGCCCTAATTTCTTTGCTGTTTCTTTTCTTTCTTCTGCTGTTTGTGTGTAACAGTCTCTTGCTTTGTGGAATTGCTGGCATAATCTACATGTATATAAAGGTTTTTGTTGCTGTTGTACGTATTGTGGGTGGTGGTACTGTTGTTGTTGAATGTACTGTTGGGTTGAGTACTGGTACTGTGGTGGGTAATAATACTGTTGTAGGTACTGATGTTGCTGGGTTGGATATTGATTTGGCTTTGTCTCTCGGTTTTTCTGATCCTGTTGCTGTTGCTGGATTTTTTGATTCTGTTGCTGTTGTCGGAGTTTCTCTACCATCTCCTGAAGGGTTCGGATGGTGGTCTCCATTTCTGTAATGTTTTCTTTATACTGGTATTGGGGTTCTATCTTTAGTTATTGCTAACTGGTATTTTTCTGTTATAATGGGTAATCTGTTGTCTTTATTTTCTATCATTTTGTACAGATCTACTTCTTTGTATTGAGAGTTTGCCTCGTCTCCTGCTGCTGTGCATACGCATGATTCTTTGTATCTACATATATGTTCTTCGTCGCATTCTATCGGTAGCTCTTCTGCTGCTTTTGATGCTAATGATATCTTCTCATCTTTCTGGATAAACGTTTTCCCCATTACTGCTAGCCCTGATTCGTCACTTATTCCTACGAGTTATATGCTTACTTCTCCTCCTGTTATTTTAGTTATTTTTGTTTGTCCTAGTACCATCATGAGTTCTTCGCTAATTTCTTTCCCGTTAGTGGATGCTGTTGTTGTTATTACTACTTGGTAACCCCAATCTTGGCATCGAAATTTCTCAAAAATGTATTCTGTGTTTTGTATTGCGCATGTTCTATAAAACAAACATGCCTCAAATGGAAATAGACATTTGCAAAAAATTGTTCCGCATGAATCTGTACAGTATGTTCTGCCGCTAAACTTATTTGCTTCTTTAAACTCAGTTAATTTTGATTCTGGTCCTACGTCTAAGCACTTTCTTCCTATACATTCTCCCATTCCGTAACATCTTTTAGATGATTCTACTTTTGTTGTGCTATTTCTTTTATATGTGATATTTGTTTTTCTACATCTTCTATAAAAGTATTCTACTTTGATTTTTAACTTAGTTTCTACGTTCTGTTGTGACGCTAGTTGTATGCATACTGTATTCTGTATTGGACTGAAAAAAATGTCTTCTGTTGTTACTTCTTGACATTTTGTTTCGTTACACATTTTTTCTGTATGGGTTATTGGGATTGTTAGGTCGCATACTTCTCCTCTTACTTGTGCTATTATCATTTTTATTATAGTATAAACAATTATTTAAATTTCTGTGTCAAATTGCTTCATTTGCCTCCTCAAACTTGGGTAATTAAGCCTCTACAGTGCGGTCAATATCTATACGACCCCCCTATATTTTGGGCGCACAGAAAAATCTGGAAGGGATATCAAAAAATGGTCAACGCCATTCGATTCACAATCAAAAATATCCCTGAGAGACAAAGATTCATATTTTTATCATTTTTCTTGACCGCGTACAATCAAAAAACCAATATGCACGCGGCCAATATCTATGCGACCACCTCCCTTTTTTTTGAGGTGAAATCGAGGCTGTTGGAGAAGAAAACCCTTCTGAACTCTTCGAATGACTATAGGGGGTTGTATAGATATTGACCGCGCTGTATTTTAATGGTAAAGATAAAGGGAAAGGTATAAAAAGGAAAAAGCATAAAGTAAAAAAGTATAAAAAAGAGAGAAAGCGTAAAGCAATGTTGCGTCCCTTATATCTGTAGACAGAAGCCTTGGGACGCAACATGTCGAGGGGCGGAGGAATAAAGTGTAATATTGGTAGGAAGGAATGATGGTAGAAGGAATGATGGGGCAGCATGAGATGATGCCATCCCTTCTCTTCTAATGGATTGATGGAAAAGAAAAGAGTATTGTGAAAAACCAAGGAACAATTATAATTTGATAGAAAAATTGTCCTGCGGATTGTCAGAACAGAACGTAGAAACTAAGTTAAAAATCAAAGTAGAATACTTTTATAGAAGATGTAGAAAAACAGAAATCACATATACAAGAAATAGCACAACAAAAGTAGAATCATCTAAAAGATGTTACGGAATGGGAGAATGTATAGGAAGAAAGTGCTTAGACGTAGGACCAGAATCAAAATTAACTGAGTTAAAAGAAGCAAATAAGTATAGCGGCAGAACATACTGTACAGATTCATGCGGAACAATTTTTTGCGAATGTCTATTTCCATTTGAGGCACGTTTGTTTTATAGAACATGCGCAATACCAAACACAGAATACATTTTTGAGAAATTTCGATGCCAAGATTGGGGTTACCAAGTAGTAATAACAACAACAGCACCCACTAACGGGAAAGAAATTAGCGAAGAACTCATGATGGTACTAGGACAAACAAAAATAACAAAAATAACAGGAGGAGAAGTAAGCATAGAACTCGTGGGAATAAGTGACAAATCAGGGCTAGCAGTAATGGGGAAAACGTTTATCCAGAAAGATGAGAAGATATCATTAGCATCACAAGCAACAGAAGAGCTACCGATAGAATGCGACGAAGAGCAGATATGTAGATACAAAGAATCATGCGTATGCCCAGCAGCAGGAGACGAGGCAAATTCTCAATGTAAAGAAGTAGATCTGTACAAAATGATAGAAAATAAAGACAACAGATTACCCATTATAACAGAAAAATACCAGTTAGCAATAACTAAAGATAGAACCCCAATACCAGTATAAAGAAAACATTACAGAAATGGAGACCACCATCCAAACCCTTCAGGAGATGGTAGAGAAACTCCGACAGCAGCAACAGAATCAAAAAATCCAGCAACAGCAACGGGATCAGAAAAACCGAGAGACACAGCCAAATCAATATCCAACCCAGCAACATCAGTACCTACAACAGTATTATTACCCACCACAGTACCAGTACTCAACCCAACAGTACATTCAACAACAACAGTACCACCACCCACAATACGTACAGCAGCAACAAAAACCTTTATATACATGTAGATTATGCCAGCAATTCCACAAAGCAAGAGACTGTTACTCACAAACATCAGAAGAAAGAAAAGAAACAGCAAAGAAATTAGGGCTGTGTATCGTGTGCCTTAGTCCACACATACATTCCTCAGTAGGTGTAGGTACAACAATGACAGAAATCCTTATATATGTAGAAGTTGCCCAGTAGTAGTACCTACCCACTCCAGAAATTTGTGTCTGAATACAGCAACAACAAAAATAACCACAGAAGCAAAAGGAGAAAAGGAACCAGCACAGAATGAGGAAATAAAAGAAAAATGTATAGAAAGTATGGAAGTAGAAGTAGGTTAAAATTTTATATTATAAACGATAAAAAGTATAAGAAGGGATAAAGTTACAAAGAAAAGTTAAAATTATAAAAACACCCACACAAGGGTGAGAATGCATAAAAGTGATGGCGTCGCTTGTCCGCTTGCCTCATACAATCATTATGAACGTTATGATAGGAAGGAAGATATTGTAATTGGGCGGGGCAAGAAGGAATGTGCTAGTCGCATATTAAGGCAACAAAGGCTTCTTCTGAAATTGAGTGGGAGGCTTAAACGCTAAGGGATAGACATGTATGATGGGAAAGAGAAAATTAATATACGTTATAAATTAAGAAATTACTGATGTAGGATATTGATGTAGGATGTACATATACTCGGAACGAGTACTGCTCCGCAGGACAATTTTTCTATCACATTATAATTGTTCCTTGGTTTTTCACAATACTCTTTTCTTTCACATCAATCCATCAGAAGAGAAGGGATGGCATCATCTCATGCTCCCCCATCATTCCATCCTACTTTTTACTTTTTTACTTTATACTTTTTCCTTTTTATACCTTTCCCTTAATCTTTACTATTAAAATACAGTGCGGTCAATATTGTACTCGATCACGAGCACTTCCAGTTCATTTTCTATTGAGCTCGATGATGTCGTGGGACGTCACGAGCACATTCTTTCGCCCCTCTTTAGCCCCGCCCTTCCTCTGGGATGCGCGCTCACGCCCCGCCCCTTCTTGCTCATCCTATGATAACGAGTTGTTTACGACTCGTAATCATATTTGAATTTGTTATTAATTTGTCTTCCACTCTACATTCAAATGGATTTTATCTTTTTAACTTTATCTTTATTTTTAGCTTAATCTTGAACTTTATCTTGAACTTTATCTTTAACTTGATCGTCAACTTCATCTTTGGCTTCATATTTATCTTTAACTTTAACTTTATCTTTATCTTATTTAAATAAATGGTTTAATTACCCAAGTTTGAGGTTTTATCCCAGTTAACCAAGTCCGAGTTCGGGAAGGGCGAGCAATTCTTCCACTTCTGTCTCGACACACTCCACGATCCCCAGAGAGGATCGATCACATGGTGAATCGACCAGATCGTCTTCAAGAACAACCGCGTGGCACCGAGCCGGACACTAAAAGGACGCCGAGAAGGCCATCATGTCACTCTCCAATCGTCAGGGAGCGCTCACCAGAGCTGTAAAGGCCCTCAAGAAAGCGGCAGACAACGCTCAAGAGAAGCTCATATGGAAGGACATCAACAATGACGACATAGTCGTCTACAAACAGGACATCGAGCTGGTCACGCAGCTGATGGACATGAAGAAGAACACTGTCGAGTCAACTCTGGAAAAATTCGCGATTGAAGCGGACAAAATCCCCAACAGCCAAGACAGCGACTTCGAAGCAGCAGATCGATACATTGAAGCTGCTAACGACTCCGTGGGCAACTACCACGAAATCAGAGATGAACTGGAGCTCCGATTGAGACGGACACAAATCTCTGAAACGGAGATTCCAGTACCACGACAAGACGAAGGACACATCTCAACCCAAGGACACGGTCAACTCCAGATTGCCCAGTGGATGATCTACGAGAAACCGAAGATTGAAAAGTTCAAAGGAGAAAAATGAAAGTTTCCCAACTTCTGTTCCTTCTTCAAGAAGAACTACCACGAGCAAAAAAAAGAACTCAATCCTGAAATTCACCCACCTCGTGTCATACTTGGAAGGAGAGCCACTCAACCTCATCAATCGCTACCAACGCACCGAGGACAACTACAAGTTGGAAGTGGAGCAGCTCCTTGAAAGCAACAACAACAGAGAAGAGATCATCTCTGAACTCACATCACAGTTGAGGACTGAGAAAGCGAAATCGAAACTCTCCAGATCAAAGGACACTGCTTGATAGCAATTACGCTACGACACGACAACTTCAAGAACTCGAAGAAGTGATTGAAACGAGGATGATCAAGGACGAGATTGTGAAGAAATTCTCCAGAAAAATCCAAAAAGAAGTCTTCAAGAAGAAGATTTCGTCAAACAGCAGCAGCCAACGCAAGGTCCAGTGCTAGAGGACTGTAATGTGAACATTACGAATTCACAAAGAAATAAGTCACCGCGAAGGCATACAACCCGAAGGGAGACTGCTGGCTACCACTCTGCATCGTGATCGACACGGGGGCCAACCAGAGCTACGTGAAAGAGAAGATCTTCAAGGAGTGGAACCTACCATCCAAAGGAACCAAGGAGGTGTCAACCAGAGTCTTCGGGTCATCAGGATCTCAATCCCAGATGTACCAGAAGACGTGTCGACGAAGCACACACATACGGTATCGTCGATATCGTAAGAAAAGAAGATATCAGTGATCATTGAAAGAACATGTACTATACAATATGTGTCACACCGTTCTCACGAGCTATCGACTATCAACATATGTACCATTCTCTATACAATATCAACATAATATTTCTCTATACTATATCAACATAATATTTCTCGATACAATATTTATCGCTCCGTTTTAGTATAAAACGCCCTGTCTCTCTCTCTGATATTTTATTCTTTTCTCATTTTTTTGGTTTCTTATTTCTTATTTCTTTTCTCTTTTAAATAAAGCTGCTTGAGAACCGAGGATAATAGCAAGGTGGAATTGGAAGTTCTCACCGCACAAGATCTCGCCGGAGCCATACCGAAGGTTCAACTAACCAGAGAGGACATGGCAGTCATCATCAAAAACCAGTGGACTCTCAACGAGGACTCATTGGAGAAGGTGACGGAACCAGACATCCTCATCGGCTGCGACTACATCAGTCAGGTCATGGAAGGACGAATGAGTACGCTTCCCTCTGGAATATCTCTACTCCACACACGGATGGGATGTACCACGATAGAAAAGCAACCAAAAACACAAGTATCGGACTCCGAGCAGATCGTCATGACGACCAACGCCGTAGACATGACAAAAGGAGGAGCAGAAGTATGACATGCAGATGAAAACTCCGAGCGAGTTCACGGGACCTCTGGCACAGGAACAATCCGAAGAAAACAAAAGAACTCTCCAGTTCTTCGAGGACACCATCGAGAAGAGAGACGACGGATACCACGTACGGCTGCCACTCATTGAGGAAGCACCTACTCTACCGGACAACTTCGGAATTGCGATCAGCAGACTCCAAAAAGTCCAGGCACAGTACTCTGAAAAAGTGCTCCAGAAGATGAACGATGTGTTTGCCGAACAAAAGGACACCCATGTCAACCTGTCATCACACCTCACAAGACTATTACCAAGTGTCGAGTGGTGGTGGACGGATCCAGCCACGGAAGGAACCAACCCTCTCTAAACGACATCACCAAGAAGGGACCGATCATCTTCCCAGAAATCGTGGACATGCTCATCAGATTTCGCGCAGGACGCACGGTTATAATTTCCGATGTTGAAAAAGCCTTCTTGCAAGTATTCTTGCACGAAGATAATCGAAACTTCACAAGAGTGCTGTGGTTGAAGGACTTCAGAAAAACTGCAACGATGGACAACGTCATCGTGTACCGCTTCACACGAGTTCTATTCGGACTCAACGTGTCACCATTTCTGTTAGCCGCAACCATTCTTCATTACTTGAAACAATTGGACGACATCCATCTGTCCAACGACATCGCGAACAGTCTCTACGTGGACAACCTCGTCCAGACCACGGATCTTGAAGACCACGAAACCGTGCAGATCTACAACCGCACCAAGACGATTTTCTCCGAGATGGGAATGAACATGAGAGAATTTCGATCCAACTCAGAAGTGTTCAACGCTGCCGTCGACGAAAAGGACATCTCAGCTGAAAAACTGATGAAAGTTCTTGGAATCCTATGGTCATCAATCGGGGACACCATCACGATGAAAGCAGATACGGAAGAAGTACTTCAAAACTCAAGAAGGACAATTTCGAAAGCCATCGTGAGCATCTTCGATCCAATGGGATTCCTGGCACCTCTGATTCTCCAAATGAAGCTTTTCCAAAGAGACACTTTATGGAAAAACACCTATGGATGGGACACTCCAATCTCCGACGAACACAACGAAACTTGGTCCAAAATCACCAACGACGTCAAGGGATTCAAAGTGACAACGCCGAGGAACGTTGTGAGGAAGACGGCGGACAATAAACTCGTGACCTTCACAGACTCGAGCAAGGACGCCACAGCCTGGTGTGGGTACGCGATCAACGAGCTGGGCTCACATCAGCTCTTTGGAAAGTCAAAGATCAAGCCTCTCAAAGAAGCGTGGACTATTCCGAAACTGGAGACACAAGCCCTCAAAATGGGAACGGAGATGACACTCAAAGCAGTCAAAGCCCTCCGAGAAGGATCCATCGAAGTGACCTCAGTCACAATCCTTACCGACAGTGCAATTGCTCTAGATTGGCTCCGCTCGAACCCTGGAAAGGAAAAAAGTGGAGTGTTCATCACGAACAGGATCAGATCCATCATCGAAGCAGTCCGCCAGATCAAGGAATACGGCATCAACGTTCGATTTGGACACGTCAGAACTGACCAGAATCCAGCAGATCTTGGGACACGTGGATGTACCAAACTCGAATTCAAGGACACCATGTGGTGGAATGGACCGACTTTCCTCAACGATCAAGAAGACAAGCGGACACCAGTGAGCAAGATATTCTCTCACGGAGGACACATTGATCCAATGTTCAGCAATAACCGGTATCGCACCACATCAGCCAATCTTCGACCTGACCGTGATCAATTCCTACACCAAGATGATCCGAATTGCATCGTACGTCCTGCACTTCATCAAGAAAAGCAGCAAAGGACTCAACGAAAAGAGGAGAAAAAAATGGAGAAGTCACTACCGTTTCTTTCTCAAGAAGATCCTGAGATCGGACCAACCTCTCCAGAACTACGCCAAGAAGCAGAATGGACACTGATCCGAGACACTGATCTAATCACATCAAAGGAGCTCAAGAAATGGAACAATCTCGGACTAATCACCAACTGCAAGGTATTGACAGTGTGCAAAGGAAGAATGGAAGAGGCAGATCTACCAGACTTGGACAAATTCCCTACCTTCATCATGCCGAAGTCAACATTGGCCAAGATGATCATCCATCACCACCATTTCGTTCAAAACACCAATGGCTTCTTCAACTCCTTCAACAGAAAAAATCAAAAAGGTTGCAGAGAGTTTTGTAAATATAGACTATATTTGTTTTTACAGATATGCAGAACCCACACTTGAGAAATTTGGTTTCACTATTTTTACAAAGAAAAAATAATTTTTCATTTATCTTATTATAGAATTTTCAAAAATTTTCAATATGATGTTATCATTTTCTTTTGAGTTTAATTTAATTTTCTTGTTATCCTGTTATTTTTGTTCTTTCAAAAAATTCAATTTTGATATTGTTTCAAAAAAAGGTAACTACAAAATAAACTCTGGTTACCAACTGAGTGGAAATAACTATCAGTGTATTACAGATTAAAAATCAGAAAAAAAACTGGGTAGCCATTGAAACTAAGTAGCCATTGAAACTAGGTAGCCATCGAAAATAGGTAGCCATTGATAATAGGTAGCCATTGATAATCGGAGGCAAAAGTAGCCAAAGAGTATCAGGTAGCCATTGAATATTGGCCGAATGCAGAAAAATGGGATCAAAGACCTAGCCAATACGAATTACGAGGCATACCTAGAAGTAGAAGGAAGAATATTAGTATCAATCAAGACTCTGGGAGCGAAAATACACAGCATAGAACGAGAACTGAAAATATTCGAACAAGCAGAAATGGAGATTGGGACAGATGAGGAATTAAATAAAAAGTACGATTAGCAATTAGAAAAAATACTAGATTCCCTGGAAAAAGGACAGGAAGCGTGGAACCTGTTAAAAGCCCAACAAAAAAGGTTAGCAGGGCTGAAGCCTCAACCAGTAAACGAAGATCGACAAAAAAAACAAGAACGAGGAGGCATCAGGAATATCTGAGCCGAATTTGTTTCCTTATTACCCAAACCAGACGCTCCCACAAATCAAAATACCGAAGTTCAAAGGAGTAAGATGGGAATGGACCAACTTTTGGACAGTGTTCAATGAAATGATTGGAAAGACTGAAATGAGTCCATTACTAAAATTCAACACGCTCTTAAATCAGTCAGATGGCGAGGCGAAGGAAATAGCCAACAGATATCAGCTTGCTGAAGAGAACTATGAAAAGGTAGTCGAACTATTAAAAGAAAGATATGCTGATAAAATTGCAACGGTGAACGTACTCAATAAACGATTAATGGAAGCAAAATCGACGGATTTTAAAAAGAAAACAGCTCAGAGAAAGCTCTGGGATTCGACAAGAACGACCCTGGACCAGCTGAAAGGCTTGGAACAGGAAAAAGAGAGCGAGATGTTAAAGAATTTGGTAATTAAAAAGTTCAATTACAAAATTCAATAAAGCGTCTACCGAGAAAAATTGAAATTAGAGGACGAGAACCAATGGACGATGGAGAAAATTACGGTCGATATAGAAGAAACAATTAGACGATGCGAGTACCTAAATATGCAATTTGGGAAAGATAAAAAATCAACCAACTCCAAAGAAACCAAAAAGAAAAAAACCAAGAACGAGAAGACATTGGAACAGTCCGAGAAATCGAAATGCAGGAAAGAAGACTGCATATTGTGCGGAGGATCACATTTTTCCGACACGTGCAGAAAAATCAGTGACGCCAATGAAAAAATAAAAACCATGGAAGAGAAGAAAACATGTAAAGGATGCTACAAGATAGATCTAAAACACGAAAAGAACGAATGCACATCGAAATTTCTGTGCAGAAACGAGTGTAAAGACAAACACCATATGTCCGAAGAAGAAGAAAAGTTCAACCAATTCAGAAGACGGGAACGAGTACAAACTGACGGTGACTAAGAAAAAAGTGCACGCAAGCATTGCTAAGATGCAAGAGAGCGAGAGCGAAGAATACAAAAATAAGTCACATCAAGAAGAAAGGGAGCAGACAGAAGGACAAGAGATTGCGGCATCGACGCAAGAGTCCTTCCTAGCGACTTTGAAGACCGAAGCTTTCAACAGGAAAACAGAGAAGTGGGATTTTGTAACAATCTTACTAGATTGTGGAGCTAGCAAACCATTCATTGCACCAGAGTTAATGGAAGAATTTGATCCCCCCTATAGAAAGCACGGTCACAATGAAAATACAAGCTTTTGGAGATGAACAACCGAAAGCAAAAACCTACTAGAGAACGAAAATAAAACTGAAGCCTGGGCATCTTTCTCTAATCACAGACACTCAACGAAACTACTCGGAAAAAGAATAAGCTAAGCAATCTCAGACCTAAAAGGAACGAAAAAGGAGTGATAGTCTGCCTAGGAAAAATAGAACGAGTAGGTATCATGGGCGAAGCGAATGAACCTATTCTACTGACACCTAACTCAAGACTAAGCACATTGACAGTTTTCGAAGCACTCGGGAAATATCATAATTCTTTGGATCACACCATGGCGGAAGTGAGGAAGACAACTTGGATTCCAAAACTCCGATCGTTAACCAAAGCGATCCTCAAGAAATGTGTAGCATGTCAAAGAATGACCAAACAGCCTTTCCAGTACCCAAAAACCGGTTAGTTACCTTCATACAGAGTTAATGAGAGCAGATCATTTGAAAACATTGGATTAGACTATTTTGGACCAATCACTTATATGTCGGAAGACAATCAGAAGAAAGAAGCTCACGGAGCAATGTTCACCTGCATGGCAACGAGATTAATCCATGCAGAAGTCGTACCGAATGAAACAACAACTTCATTCATTCAAGCGTTTCGGAAATTTGTATCAATGAGAGGCATACGAAGAACAGTTATCAGTGATAACTCTCCAACATTCCTTTTCGGAGAAGAACTAATAACGGAATCGAGTAAAGGACGAGATCTCTCTCTCGAGAGAGAGTTCCTGCAAATAATGGAGATTGAATGGAGATTTATAGCCCTCTACTCCCCATGGAAGAGAGATTTTTATGAACGAATGGTGAAAATTGTTAAACATGCATTTGTCAATTGGAAGAAAAATTCTAAACCTCATTGAGATGAGAGGAGGGGGGGGGGGTACTTTTCTATAGGGGGGTTATTTTTCCAATTGAGGGGGGCTAATGTTCACTCTACCCGGAAAATGGTATTCATATGCGACCGAGATCAACCTAGAAGCTATTAGAGACTGGGACAAATTGTAAATGTTATTGAGTCCACAGACGGATAAATCAGGGAGGTTCATCTTAAAGTGAAACCCCCGAAGGGCAAAGCTCATATCATCAAACGTCCACCAAACCTGATTGTGCCTATGGAACTTGATTACGGATAGTTTGAAAAAGAGGAAAAAATTCCAGTAGTGGAACTTAAAAAACAACTGGCAGAAATACCTGAGGATCTTTTAGAAACAATCTCAAAAGATCCACAGAGCACGAGTTACAATTTGAGAAAATGGAGGGTATAAGGAATTGGGGAACGAAGTTGACATAATCATGCAATGCAGTTCTCCTGCACTGCAATAAAATTACCTATCTTACGCTCATTTTGTTATCTACTTTGTGCTTGTTACCAGTAGCAACATCGACTCAACCACTTCAAGAAATCGAATGTACGAAAACCGTACTTCGACTGAATATGAAGTATGAGACATTCGAAGCCTGCGTGAAAGATTATTGCACTAGCAGAGCGAGACTCCAATGGTCACTGACCGAAATATGGATACCGATGGCATTGAAGACGAGACCACATAAAGCTACGGTGAAAGTATTCGACGGAGTAAAATTGGAGCTGTATGAAAAAGGATGCCCAGCAGTTAACGCATGTGATGCCATTGAATCCAACATGAAATCCACTCATCGAGACATGATCGATCAATATTCAAGAAGCCTACAAGAACTAATCCAAACTGCCAGACAAATCGAGACCAGAGTGAAATTAAATATCAAAAATCGATCCATGACTCTAGCAATTCGAAGTCAATCAAACAGCCCAAAGATCGATACCATGAATTCTTTGTTAAAACTCCAATGGGTCATAGAAAACGATTTCACCAGTTACCTAACGACCTACAAAAAATACAACGAAACAATCGAGAAAATCAAAAATTTGGTGAAACTCGGTGTTTTTCACCAGGACGAGATCGAGAACGTGTTTTATGAGAGAAATATACAAGATCAAGTGAATCGTCGAAACTTTAAAGAGGAAATCGAACAGTACCAGGAAGACCACAAACGAGCAATGGTCGAATTCGAGATATTTCAACAAGAAGTGGATGACGTACGACAACGAGAAAAGGAGGAATACGCTTCGATGTGGGAAGGTCTCCAAGTATTTGCAAAAACGATTATCGAAAAAATACAAGGAATCGAAAAAGTTTGAAGGGCGGGAGCCTGCTCACAGAGCACTCCAACAGAAGCAAAAGAAAAATTCGAGGAGATCGAGTAACCCCATTTCGTACAGATGAACAAAAGGAAATACGAGGATTTAAACGAATCTATGAACTCTTCTAATGATTCCCGATCGAGAAACAGTATTTCAAACGAGTCTTCATCGAGCTATGCACCCATCTACAGGCTATTAGTTCCTTTACTCGTCGAACCGATGTAAGACAAGATGCGCTTTTTGTCATCATGGCCATCTGTCAAAAGAATGTGGTAAGCATATGAGTATCGAGAGTCGAAGATCAATTATCAACCGTAAACGAAGCTGCCACCTCTGCTTCAATTATAATCCCAATACAGCATGCCGCCGACAACGCACCGAATGCACTTTCTGCAGGAAAGCAGGAATACATGACACTACACACCACCCTGCTTTGTGCAAAACGCCAATGAATCGAGTCATGACAGAGACCGAAATGATCAACTATCAGGGATTACCGAAAAATGACGCGGGACGCCGGGAGTTAACCCGAATCGGGTCTCTTTTATTAATTCTTTAATCTTATGCTAGTTTACATTACAAGTTGAGGGAACACTTTCGTATAAGGTCGTAACCTTGCGTGTAAGCAATCGTCCTTGCTTTTGTTTCAACAAAGACCGCTGGACCAGGTGTTTCTACTTTCGGTCACTAGCTGCCCCCATTTTTGTAATACAACCCCCATTCTCAAAAGGTAAAAAAGAGCAATGCAAAGTTCTCTTTGTCATTTTTCTTCTTTGTTTCATTTTTTTGTATTATATGATCATCTTTATTCTTTTTTCTTATTATGAAATAAATGGTTTAATTACCCAAGTTTGAGACACCGACTTACTGCTGTACTATCACACATTCAATTCCAAAGGAGCTACTCACACACCGAGAAGAATCTAATTTACCAACAATTGTATTACGCAGATTCCACATTGTACACCACCGATAGTTTTCATGTCACATACAAAATAAGATATCTATAAGAGAAGAGAATATTGATTTTATTGAATTTTAAAATTTAAAAAAATATAAACGAATTAATATTATATTTGCAATGAGTGCATGCATTGAGAATTAAGGCAACAACTCATAATACAAATGTTTTCTTTTCCAGTATAACCTAAATTGTCAATCGCCCCTGCACATATTGTATTATTCTTATAGAACAATAAAAACGTGAGTCTCAAATGAGTGGTTAAAAATGAGAGTGACTAGTGGAAACCGGAGGGTATCGTCAATTTACATAGCAACAAAAGAAAATGATTACGATAAACTAGATGACTTTGGAGCTTCCAAAGGAAAATAAAAAAATATATGAGGAACTCTGTTAAAACTGAGAATAAATATCAATTGTAGTGGACAATTAGAGATCTCAAATGATTGGTATAAAACTAAATAAAGAAATGTTGTGTAGGAAACAAACAAAAACGGAGAGTAACAAAAAGAAAACTGGTTAAACGGTAGATTTGTAAAGTTGGGTAACAATTATCTTGCAAACAATCATAATGCGACTTCTTTGCTTTCTGTTTGGCAATCAATTTCTTTCTATGAGCATCGTAAGCTTGAAGCTCTTCCGCCAGCACGTCCTTTGGTATCACGTGTCCAACGGTTTGCAACATGTTGCTGTGAGTCGCTCGGTTTTGCGGGCGTCGTCTTTCACGCTATAACTTTTATATTTATTTAAACAATATAAGTTTGACGCTCTACTTACTGTACGAATAGAGGTGGGAACATATAGTGAACCGTGTCACTAGCCATCGACTTGTAAATGAGTGCAAGTCTTGATGAGTCCGATCGCTTCACTTTTCTGCTTGGATCGATGATAAGAATCCGAGCGGCTGGAACAGCAACCGCATAATACGAGACAAGGTCACCTCGGGAACGATTTCTTCAGAACAACTGAGAAAGTAAAACCATGTTTCATGCTGTAACTTTTATACTTATTGGTTTTAAACTCTACTTACTGTACGGATAGCGATGAGAAAAACATATAGTCAACCGTGTCACTAGCCATCAACGTTCTCTAAACTTTGGTGCTCTTTTCCTTCAAATCGTTGAGAATTTTGTTGACACTTGCTTCATCTACCTCTTCCATTCGCGACTTTTTGACAGATGGTGTTCCAGGTGTGACAACTCTCGGCATTGCTCGCTTTCTGTCGCTGGCTTTAACAGCCGCTTTTTGGAATACTTTTCCTTGTTTCAGATCATAAGTTCGTCGTATCTCCATACTTCTTTTTGAGTGCTTCCATGGCTTTTGGATAATTTTCTCCGGTTACCTTGAATTTCCTGACCAATTTCAATGCGTCTCCTCCTAATGCACTGAGGAGATGATTCATTTTAAAAAAGTCGCTTTGTTGTGACTTTTCTACGACCTCTGTGAAGATATTTAGGAAATTGTCAAATTCCCAAGCATCGCCAGAGAATTGTGGAATGGTTGATAATTCTAATTGCTTGATTCCAGCATATTGAGGTGGTCCCACATGTACTTGTTGATAAGTGGGTGCTGTCTTGATTGCGGCATCTCTGGCACTGGAGAACGAGTTGTTTCTTGACACTTGACTAGTTTTGTGTAATCTTTTCATCTGGTAGATGACACTGTCCAAGGCTTGGTTGGCTGAGTCCATTACTTCGGAGAATTTGATTGCATACTCTGTGTGTTTATCCTCCTCTGTGACTTCGAGCTCCATGTTGTCGACAATTGAATCCAAGATGTCCATATATTCTTTGAGTCTGTCCATCTTGTTTTCCAATGAATCGTTGGTTTCTTCTATGGAGTCTCTCTCTGAATCGAGTAGTTCTTTGTTTATGTTTCTCCATTTATCAAGCTTCTCTTGTGTGTTTTTACAGTGTGTGTTGAGTGTCTTTATAGCTAATGTGACCTTCGTTCTAGCTGATGTAAGACTCATGGTTCTCAATTAATTGATGGTGTGATGAAAAGAGAATAAGATTGTCTCTTTGCTCAAATGTATGAGCGTGGGCAGTGATGACGTGTCTGCTGCTCACAGTTGGAAGAAATCGTTTCTTCCTTGCAGTATCTCTTGTTGAGATTGATTTGATCTTGTTGATCTGTAATTTGAGGTTAGATCGTGTGATCTAGAAATTGAGTTTAGATCGTGTGATCTAGAAATTGAGTTTAGATCGTGTGATCTGGAATTTGAGTTTAGATCATTGACCATTGCGTTTTCCTTGTCGAATCCCAATTTGTACTTTTTTGGACAGCTTGAATTGAATATGGGCAACATTGACAGCGGGATTTCTTTCCAGAAGTTGGATGAATTGACGGATTCTAGACTCAAAGAACCCCTCCAAAGTTTAAGTCATCTTGTATGGTTGGTGCAGCCATTGAGAGAGAGATGAAGTGCTTATAGCGAGTAAAGAAGTTGATCTCTTCGAAAAGATCCTTCCACGTAGCAGTTCGTCGGTGAATGTTATCGCATATGATAAGTGCATCTTTCATCTCTTCTTGAATTACTTTTAATGATGACCTGGAGACGTTGTGTGTAGTGTTTTGCTCCGGAAACGCGGGAGTTATAATTGGCATCAGGTGATAACGATCAATATTGTTTTTCCTTTGAATCCCACACTAATTGATTCAAATTTTGCATATCCGGCCGATCAGCGGAAATTATCAAGAATGACAGGTGCTGACCAATTCCATGTTGAAAATATGAAAAATACTTTTTGAACCAATCTAGAGGGACTGGCGTTTGGATAAAGCTGGCTGCTCTAGCTACCAAAATTGCCCAGCTGATGCCTCCAAGGAATCCCATTGAATTAGAATATACTCCATGGTTGGTAGCCCACAACTTTACTGCTCTAAGTGTGGTGCAAAATGCGGTTCTGATTCGGAACAAGATTCAAGAGACGTTCCACAACTCTGACTCCGTTTAAAACTTCGGATACTTTCGTGATCGACATTCTTCAACAACGAATCGTCCAAAAAGGTCGAGCTCATTTGGAATTTCCTTTAGTGCGAGCTGTGCAAACAGAATTATTAAAAATTATGGAGTGTCTCAAAAAGGGAATCCATTAGCTTCAGATCCTTTTGATCAGGGTGAGCAGTTGATATGGGCTGCGACACACCGAGAAGTGGAGTAGCGAGGCCAATGGAAGCATGTACGAAAGCATGTTTAAAAGAGGTGAAATCTGAAAAAAAAAAAGTATTCATTTTTCAGTCTATAAGAATGTGAAAAGGAAAACGTAATTATAGTTTATTCGATGAAAAGCGCGCCTT